>CM077293.1:6099579-6493169 GCA_039654925.1 Anguilla pacifica
ATTAACTGCCCTTTCATTATGTACACACACTCACACACATTTATATGCATATTTTATGAAATATTACATTTTATGTACAAAACTGAGAGCCATTACAATTACCCTAAATTTTAATCTTCATACATTTTTATTTACAGTAAATATACGGAATTTTATTTGTGTGCTTATTTTAATTCCTAATGACACGTTATTTTTCTTTTTTAGGTAACATATTTCCTTCCATTACATAATTACTTAGACTGAGAAGTAGGTACTGTTAACCCCGAAAGTTGCGCGTCAGCCAGAACCTCCGAAGACTAATAGGATTCTGTCACATGTCTCTTATTTTTAGTATAAACAGTACTGACAGGGGATTGCAAGCCCAGTTTCCTGGCCATTATGTTCCCCTACCGCTCAAACAATGACAGAAAAATAAATAGTAACAATAATAATTTCATCAGTATTCTGAAGCAGTTTATGCATGGAGACAGGTCTGAGGGGGTCAGCAGGCTCGGATGCACCTGGCAGTTTTGGGGAGGTCTCCTAGGAAACCAAAGGTGAGTGTGAACAGATTGGGAGCAGATGTGGGGGGACTATGATTCTGACCTCAAAGCCAAACCTAAGCGAGGGAAGACTCTCTGAACAGTCACATGTCATGTATCAAACAGTAGTGCTTTTTGCACATGTACATGATAATTTAGTTACGTATATATTTTTATTGATTTGATTCTGTTTTCTTGATTTTCATTGGCACAACTCTGGTCCTCATGTTGACAACGGCAATAACAGATTCCAAAGGTAACCCAAAAAAATTAACATAATATTACACCTGTCATAACCAGTTACGACAGCGCATTACAGCTAACGAAAAATGTCCTAACACAGTCGTAGTGTTTGCAGTCATAATGTTTTTGAATTGCTTCTTTTGAACCCTGCGTCATGTGGATGCAGTGTCATGCTTACGATAGCTTTATCACAGGCTTCATTCCTGGGTTTTCTAGCGATCAGATCACCAAGAGCTGGGCCATTGCCGGCGAGGTTTTTCAGTGTTCTCGTCCATGAAGGACCGATTCCCCCGGTGACCACTGTGATTCAGACTTGGCCTTAAGTCTGATTAATGACACTAGTAGAGTTTTATCCCGGGTGTAGAAACTGGCAGCAGCAAACCCAAAGGCCTTTGTTTCAGACTGCTCAGATTTATTTGATAAGTGTGGAAATGAAATTTTTTTCCAGTTCTTCGCCGGGGCCCAGGGCTACAAAATGGTCCAACTCGATGCCTTAACATATTAATATATCTGAAGGGGGCGACAGAACCGGACATTTTCACATTTCCAAATTATATTTGCCACTTGTAGATGAAGCTCCAGATAGGAAGCTATTTAAAAATGGCCCCCTTCATGTTGCTGCACTGATCTCTGTGCTCTGGGCCAGATAACTGTGTCCCTCTCACATGTTTATATATTCATGACCTCCTTTCATCACTCATTAAACCCCCATAACAGATCCAATTTAAACTGTAATATGTAGAAAGACATTTGACTCCGGCTGGAATACAATAAACCTTTGGCCCCCTCTGGGTAATTACCAATTATATTAAAAAGCTATTAATATGTGTGGCCATCAAAAGATGATATAGGGGAAGACCACAAACACAAACCTTAAATTGCTGCAATGTAATGCATTTGTAGCGTTATGTACCACAAGATTTGGAAACACGTCCTATGAACGGTCCCGTGTACTGCTTCGTGAGGAGTGAAAGGGCCTTCATAAACACTACATAGGCATTCATAAACGCTCATGTCAATAACTGCAAATAAGCATATGGTGTGTATAACCTGGTATGTCGTGGTAATGTCACTTGTTGCATCAGTGGTACGATAAGTAACCACATGCCTATGTTAGGTTGCTGACCAACATTTATTGAAATTATACATGGATGCTGATCTTATCAAAATACTTTGTACTGCTAACGGAGGTGTTGCATACCTCTTGTGATGAAAGATCATTCATAAGAAGTGTAACTGAAGATTCTATAATTTTTTTCGTATTCCATAATGTTAATGTTAGGATTAGGTACTGCAGTAAGTCTGGAAAGTTCTGGAAAATAAGGACTGGGAAGGGAAGAGGGGGGCATTCTTTTGAAATAGTATTATACTTCAGCTGTGAAACATAGGACCTCCCTTGATAAATACAAACAGCAACCCAATAAACCCATTTTGTATTCTCTCAGTGCAAAAAAATGTGCTATTGTTACAAGCCCGTCAGAAGGATCTTCTGTTTGCAAGGCTGATCTCACACTACTGTAGACAATACATCAAACAAAAGACCCCATTTGGCCAGACAGTTTAGTGTTCACAAGTTATTTCATGTGTAAAAAATGTTATTATTCTGAAATCACCAACAAAAAAATGTAAGGTTAAAACAGGACGTCTGGAAGCAGTGTCAGCAGCATCTTCCCCAGCACCACTTTGCACATCTGTGTGCAAATGTGTGTTCTTATAATCAACCAAAAATAGATGCTATTTAATTATGTTTATACATGTAACCAGTTATACACATCAAATGGTCCTTTCTAAATTAGCTCTGTAACAATCATTCCTGGTAAATTAAAACAATGGAGTTCTAGAAGACTGACTTAAAATTTTGAAATGAAATTCCAAAAAAACCTACTCTTCAGAAGGGTTAAAGAAAGGCAGTGTGTAAGGATGCTTTGACTTGAGTACTGACAGACAGGTTACGCATCTTAGTAAAGGCTTTATATGAAGTACAGTAAAAGCCGAACCAAAGAGCCATTTAACGATGGAGATTTTCCACGTTGTTTATTTCGCTCGTCGTGGGATACCCTGCAATGCAACATCCTGCCACTCATTTCTAGCAGTGAGACGCTCTCATGTAGAGAAGTTAACTGGGCTGACGAATCGGCTCGTTTATTCCCCTCGGACCGCGTTTCGCTCGTTTTTAGCGTGCGATGTTCCCAGAATTTCGATCCACGGAGCACCGTGGATCTCCTATCAATCATGTTCCGGCGTTCCCGCTTCTTTTCGCCCGAGTCAGTTTAGGTCAGGTCTCCCGCTCCAGTCCCGCGTGGCCGGTGGTGCGACGGCGGTGTTTTCGAAATGCGACCGTCGCTGGTTTCCCAGGTTCGATTCAGGGCACGACGCGGCAGTCGGAATGGATTAATCCAGTACCCATCTATCTGCCAAAAGCCGGCTTATCTCCCCATTCATATTAATGGATGCTGAAAAGGCGAGGCGGTAGAGCCGAGGTCTTTTCTGTGAGAGGTCTTTTCGTTTTGCCTTCTGGCTCCACTGTGTCACAGTCAAATTTTGAGACTTTATATTCGGTCCAAACAAAACACATTTTTGGCAGCGGGAAATGCATTGGACATGTCAGGTATCCACTGAAGCCTTTTTCTCATTTAAAATCTGATGGCCATTGTTGCTTCATTGGAAGTGTTGCAGGCTATTAATCTGCAGATGAGTCGACACATGGACTCATTTTTAGCAATATTACACCGTGCCCATCTCATTCCTTCAGTTGGATAACCACAAATGATGCGGATGCTCCAGAAAAATGTTACTATTCAATCTCGGCAATGTATCCATCTCACCTAGAAAATATCAGGTTTCCTCAATTAAATGAAAGTAACATATTAAAATTAGTAATCACTTCAGTTTTCCCAGGTAAAGTACTTACCAAACCAACTCAGTTTTCCATGATAAGGGTAGAGGAAGGTATGGCTGGAAATAAATAAATAAATGAATACATGCACAAACACACACATGAGAATGTGCATCCATACACAGACACATGCGAGCATACACACACACACACACACACACACACCTACACACGTCTTCTGGGAAGTGTGAATTGTAATTAGCAGAAGCAGAGGGCGCCAAGCCCAAGGACATTGCATTGCTGGAACAGACAGCGCCGCGAATTAATATGTTTAATCAACTCACGCAGCAAATGAGAGACCCTCTTTATGTCGTTAACTTTTCAATTAAAAGTTGTTCGCCATTGCAAACTGGGGCCAATTCTCCATGCGCCTACCTTTTTCTTTGGGAATACAACTAGGATTTATACAAAGTGTCTGACATGTAATTCACTATTTGGCTGTTCTCAGCCATAGGAGGCTTCAAAGCGTTCGGCCAGCATAGCCTGGTGATAAGACACTGAGTGGGAACTAGGGGGGTTAGCCATCTGAGATGTGAATGTGTGTGTCTGTGTGTGAGTCTTTATATTCATATGATACCTTAAATTTATTAATACACCTACAGGCACTAGGCTTCAGGTCAGGTCATACCAGAACCGAGCGTGAGCCAGTGCCACTACTGACTTTGTAACTTGGTTTAATTGTTTCCTGATCTAGTGTCTCCACATAGTAGCTCACCAACATTCCCAAAAATATATGAAAATGGAGTTTTAACTGTTGATGCACTTGTGTTCTGAAATGGTGTTAACGATTAAAACTGCTGGGTTTGGAAAATTAAACATATTTTACTTAATCGTCACCTTGCTTGACAAATGAATCAATAAATCTTATAAGAAAGGGGGGGGGGACACAGAAAGAGGGGCTGAGCGACTTACAGAGAGAAAGAGAGAGAGAGAGAGAGAGAGAGAGAGAGAGAGAGAGAGAGAGAGAGAGAGAGAGAGAGAGAGAGAGAGAGAGAGAGAGAGAGAGAGAGAGAGAGAGAGAGAGAGAGAGAGAGAGAGACCCCTACCTTCAGAGGAAGGAAAATCAGGCCAGATAAATAATAGCCACATATCTTGGGAAAATAGGACAAAGAAACATGAATCATTTGGAGCCTCATTACAGTAATTTCCTACATTTGCATTCATCCAGATGAAAATGAACATCAAAACACTCATTCTTCTCGATGATACCAAAGTACCCATCTCACTTTAAAGAGTTTTTCAAAAAAATCTATTCTTCACATACATCTTCAGAGAGGGAGAGAGAGGCCTATTGATGTCCATTAGAAAGTACTACTGGTAGGGAACATTTTGTACTGCTGTAAAGGGGTTTTTTTTGTTTGTTTTTTTTTGCATTACCAGTTTGGCCACATTTCATAAATATATTACAGAACAAAGTATCATTGCAAATGCTCACATTTGTTAATTCAAAAGTCATTGAATTCCATACAACTTGCAAAAGCTTCATTATGTACATCCATACATACTGCAGCAAGTACTGCTTGAGAAAAGGTTTTCCGATGTCCTCTGCTGTCAGAGTCCTCCAGTTTAATTCATTTTAGCAGTTCAACAGTTTGCATGGTAATTCATTGGACTGCTCCGGACTCATTACGATAAGTCTTTCTTCATCTAATTAATCACTCATTAATCACAGCTAATTGCATTGTGCACTGATCTCATTTTCGTGAGGTTCCATGATTGTTCTGGTAAATGAGTGTTTTCACCTGATATTATTCTGGTTATTTTTTTCCCCATCCCCTTCATTTACATTACATTTATTATTATGGCAGTTATTTTCATCTCCCGTTGCATTAATTTAATTATCCTGTTTGTAGGTTTGTCTATTCTTTATTCCCTTTTCAGTGTAAACATGGATCATATTTCTCAAAAATATATTTGATTGCAAAACCCAAAATCAGGCCAATATGTTAACCTTGTCACAGTGTCAACTGAGTGGGAGGTTCATCCTCCACCGTGTGCGACATTCTGTAGATTGTCCACTCAGTTTAAATTTTTGGGAAGTTTAAACAGCTTAATGCGTCCTGAAAAGGTTGCTCAGGTGTCAACCCATACTGTCAGCTCTCTGAAATCTGTGGTCTTACTGCAGCACACGAGGAAAGCACAGAAATCAGCAGGGCTTTTGAGCTTCCTGCAGTTAAGTGACCAAGGAACAATAAAAAAAATATTCGCAGCTCGTGGTCTGAAGGTCAAGAGGAGGAGGTGGGGGGGGGGGGGTTGTTTATTGGTTCCATAAACTGCTGGTTCACATTATTATGTTTTCCTTTTGACATCTAAAAGTCTGTCACCTGTCATCGTTTGTTTAAATGTTTCTGGAAACGGAAAATAACAGACAAAAGACAATAAGTGCTTCAAATGATTGTTGTCCATTTCATTTCAAATGTGGTACCAAGGGGGTAATTATGTTAGTAACGTAACTGTCCGGATCCGTATGGTGAATTGCTGTGTACACCCTTTACACAGTTAATAATTTAATGCTTGAAGGAGCCTAGCCAGCTCTGTGTGTTGTAGATTTTAATGGAGGACTGAGCAGAGTTAATGCATGCTTCCCCTCAAGGTACGGCCTCCATCAACCAAAGGGCGTGCTCATTTCCCTGGAAATAAATAAATACGATATCTGATGAGGAAAATTTAAAAATAATTTGGTTAGCCTACTTAGGCTCTCATTTGACCAGCTGTTCAAGCATGCTCCCTTTGTCAGTCTCAGATAGAAATTTTAATTGGCTCAAAGGTAAAAAAATAAAAATAAACAGTACTTTTTTCCCCCCGTCCACCGCCTCTTATCTGGTACACACCCCCCGCCCCCCCAACCCCCCCAGGGTAGAACAGGGCGCTAAACTGGAAAGTGCCTCAAAGCAAGCAAAGTCTTTATTAAGGCGAGGGATGTGTATTAAAATGCAAATTAGGGACGAAGGCCCTTGCAGGAAGGCGGTCTCAGTTGGCTGGAGACTGTAAGCTTTACGGGCGAGGGAGGGAGGGAGGGAGAGAGAGAGACAGAGAGAGGCAGGTTTTTGAATAAAGAAAAAAAAACTGCAAACACAGTCGGTCGCAAGCTCAACCCAGACTTCTCTCCTTTTTTTGGGGGGGGGGGGGTGGTTGGCGGGGGGGGTGGCGCGACCGGTACAAGTAGGACAGTCATGTCACCGTTTGATGTCGCGAGGAATGAACGGAAAGAAAAAGAGAGTGACGTTCTCTCTCTTTTTCGTCCACCTGTCTTTTTAAAAGCAGATGCTTCTGCACAGTGGGGACAGTGGGATTCTCAGTCTGCTCTCCTACCTGCAGGGCAGTCTTGCACCGCCTCCTGTAACAGACAGACTGCTGAAATCCTGGCAGTACCTTCTAGACGAGAATATGTCGAGGGGATTTGCTAACGATAACAGTAGCATTTCCCCCTTCTCCTTCCTGGAGACTGCCTTCAGTGTTCTGTGTTGAACAGAAGCAGACTGAACTAACACACAATCAATACTATAATGCTCCCATATTTCTCTTCAACTGACATGTTCTTTCTGGGTATTTCAGAGACAACATTAGCTACTACCTGCATTATTTGTGGACCTATTACAGAATGTATAGGACATCCCTCATGTCCTTGATCTTGCTAGTATCCTTAATGCAATAAGGTCTGATTCTTTTCTGTTTGCAGCTTGCAAAAGAAGTCACAAAGTAGTTGTTCCATCTGGGCACAACCAGCAGCTCATACAAAGAAATATGTTGTGCACAATGTTATTTTTCTCCACACGCACACACGAATGCACACACGCACACACATTCATAGATGAAGCCAGATTTACTGCAGAATAAAATCTGCCACACAGATGTCTCCACTCTCCACGCATAAATGTCTATATGTTTTTGGAGCCAAAACCAAATTCGTAAATTGTCAGCAAAACAACGCAAAGTCAAGGCGAAGGAGACCAACTCAGAAACACGGCAACGGAGGTAAGCAAACTACCACAGCGGATGTGTGAGACCTCAGCATTTTAAGGGCTGCAGTGGTACTTTGGGTACGCAAATGAAAATCTCTGTTCCTAACAGAGCGGCAACCAGAAAGGAATCTGAAGCCATCAAAACCTGACGAATGCATCTGACATTAGTTGAGCGAGCGCGATACGATTCCAAAATGGCCGCACTCGTCAGTGAGGAACGGCGGGCATAAATCAAGTCCGGGCCTTCAAGGCTCAGGAGCTCAACTCGAATTGTAATTTTTTTTTTTTTTTTTTTTTGCGAACGCGAACTCCGTTTACCAAACGCGGTAACCTTGCATTAAACAAATATAATTGCTTTCTCCCCGCTGAGCTCCCCCCCCCCCCCCCCCATTTATACCCGCTGACATTTCCCGCAGCGGATGTGTTCACTGATCCTGACACATACTCTCCATGAACGAAATGACAGACAAGCAGACTGCTGAAGGCTAGTCAACAAGTGCTCCGGAAAAAAACCGCGCTGGTTTTTCCGAAGGTAAGCGATGGCTGAAGGTCAGTATTTCTTTTTTAACGAACCGCATTACGGACTAGGCACACTCGTGTGTCATTTAATTAGCTCTACACATTTATCCCCCGAAACCATACAGGCTGTGGTGCTTTTTTTTCTCTCCTCCTGATTAAAGCACGATTGGCTCTCGAGTATTCCGTGCGCCATTCATTCAGAATTCAGGAAGTGCTGCCTTAAAGAGAGCCGGGGCCTTCTCAGCTCGGGGCCGTCCATCACGTTGCCCGATTCAACCGCAGACCGGGGCCGTCCATCACGTTGCCCGATTCAACCGCAGACCTTCGGCTCCATTAGCGGTGGGTGCACGAGCTGCGCGACTCACTTGAGCCTTGTAACTCCTGGAGCAAGAAATAGGTACATGTGCCCACCTTGTAAGGCTCAGGGATTTTTTAAAGTTTCAGTCCTCTGATTCAGTCTGTGACAGTGCACGCAAGGCACCGTTCTGAGGCAAATTTTGCTTGGCAGCAGGTCAGAGTTATGTCACCCCACTGACTGTTAACCTCAGCAGGGAGATCTTTGAGGTTACACTCTATGCTGCTCTGTGATGTACTGTAGCATATAAGCTTTCCCCCCCTACCCCCCCCCCCCCCCTTCCATTCCTTACTGTGAGCTATGACTTTCAAATTGATTTATAAACTGCAAAAGATGAGCCTCACACCAATGCTACCACCCGATACATCTTGTTTTGTACTTCTCTGGATGAAAAAAAAAGTACTCTGTGAGCAAATTATGGCTACAGTGTCAGAAAAAAAATCAGGACAAATTCATCTAAATTTTTTCACTCCAATAGATCACTTTCAAAAGGTTGCAGCACCATTACAAATGCTGTAGCGACTCAAGTTTCCATCAATCTTATTTAACTGTTTGGCCTTCCTATGCACTGTTGATTTAGGCGCTTGTTGCTAGGTTACTCACGAGCCACACAGACTTATTATTACTTATTTAAGTAATTGTAATTAGACCGTCAGGACACACAACAGATTTATTTTCTAAACAAGGGGACCCGTACGGCTTTGCTAAAGCAATTTTTTACTGAGGTGCCGCAAACTGTAAAGTTGAGTTTCCTTCAGCGATACCTTCTCTGCTGTCACTGGAAATGAGCACTCTCTGGGATGTAAGAAATCATTGCTGCCGACAGTGCAAACGCAGAGAAATAGCAAACAGGTACAGATAGTCAGCCAGACACATTTTTTACAATTAGCGGTTGATGGATAAAAAAATAAATAAATAGACAAACAATGGTTGGGGCGGAGGATTAAAAAGCTTGTATTGGATGTTGTCGCGGGCGGAGAGTAGTCAAAGCTGTCACCGCGATGGATAAAAAAGAATGTGTTCTGTTCTAGGTGTTAATGAACTGGCAGTTAGACATATTTCATTGACAGTGTTTGGGTTTATATGAAACGGTCCATCCATTTTTCTGAACCCAGCTATGCTGTTACAAGGTAGTTAAACTATATTTTTTCAATCTGCAGCCTAAAAGTTTCTTTCTACTGCAACTGTTACAGTGAAACTTCTGCAAATTAAACTTCTAGACAAACATTCCATGTTTCTAAAGTTGTGCTGAGATAACATTCACATGTATTTGGTTGCATATGCAATTAAATATTTAAAACAAGAAATGACAGATGCATTATGGTGCTTTGGTTCATTTTATTTTGTTTTAAAAGTATGTCTCGTTTGATTGACAGGATGTGAAAAAGCTGAGGATTACTTGTAAAAGTGTCAAAACAAAACAAAACAAAACAAAACAAAACAAAAAACAAAACCAGAACACAGAACACAAATTCAGAACACAGTGGCTAGGTTTACACCTGCTCCGAGGCCCGTAGCACTGAGGAACAGAGGAAGCTTGGATTTAAGAACTGTTTCCTCCCAGCTAAATCACTGTTGCCTCAGTTCGGTTTTGTTTTGTTGCCGTTATTGCTCCAGGTGATATGGATACACTTTGCACCAGGTAGGCCTTGAAGAGGCACTCTTCCTGCTAAATAAATAAACAAGGAAATACATTTTTTATAGTCAATGAGCTTGAGTTCTCTTCATAACTCACTTGATATGCCATTCACGCATTCTCTCTTCTGCTAGGTTTGAGCTCATGAACACAAATTAAGAAAAATGGTTGAAAGAAGTTCTCCAGAAAACAATCTGGCAAAAAAATAAAAAAATAAAATAATAAAATCTTTCAGGCACAAGCATTAGTCCAAACAAGCCGAGGTATGAGCGATGCAACGGAAGATTAAATAAAATAAAAGGAATAAATAAAAGCAAATATTATCAAAAACAGAAAACACAGCTCACTACTATGAATCTATGTTTAGCCAGCTTTCACTGTCTACATCTCCACTTGATGATTTACCTTTCTACCCTTTTAACTTGGAGACCAAAAGCGGATAAATATGCAGGAAATCAATCCTACAAAGTAATATGAAGCAATCAAATGTTTGGCTCCGACAAAGCCTTTTGGAGCTTCGATGCCCTGGTCATTATTCTAAACCCATTTAATTAAAGGCTTTTTATCTTCAGCTCCCTGTGTGAATGTCAATTTCTTTCTACCTGCAATAAAAAATTTTGTTTTAAAGACCGCATAAAGCCAGGCCCCTAGTGAACCACGAGAACATAATGATTTATCGCGCTGTTAGATAACTACAGCGACTTGCAAATTAAGGGTGTTTGAGCCTGGAAAATAAATAGCCTGTTATACATAGACGGGCATTTTCATCTTAAACAGTTTTAAGAGAAAATGAAGCAATCTGAAATTAATCTACGGCATTACGGTCCTTTCACAGAATGTAGAAGGCCTATGCGCGCGCAGCATGGTGCTGGGCAGTGTTGCTCAGATCACAGTGCTTTGATACAGTGCAACACAATGATTGATGCCATGGCATCTGCCAAAAGATTGTAATGGAATCCAATGTAATGATGAGAGTACTGCAGGTGAATGGCCAGGTAATGAATGAATGAATGAATGAATGACTAAATCAGATAAGACTGTAACAGAATGAACCCACCCAATAATATAGCATGATGATGAGACAAAAAACTTTCATATAATAAAGATGGGCATCTTATGCTGTGATTGAATTATAGTGGAAGTATTTTCAGGTTCGGATTCACCAGAAAAATTATCATTCTACAGCAGTACTTTAAAAAAAATTATTCTGGGGGGGCATGCCCCTGAACACCCCCTAGACGGCTGCAGTTCTCGGGGTCACACCATTTCTCAGGGTCACTGCACTTTTAATTTGACTGTCTGTACACAGTATCCAATAAGTTTGGAAAAATATATTTCTGTGTCATGAACTTACCCATTAAACTGGAGATTCTTTTATCGGTACGTTCTTCTTTTAATACTCCCATTCACTTTTTTTTCCCTCCCTCCCTCCCTCGTGGAAAACCTCAGCAGGGAATTCGCAGACCCAGACAAAGCCCTCTGAAACTATCTGGTGACCCTCGAAGGCGTCGGGTCGGTACGCCAAAAGCCAAGTGCGCCGCTGTGGTTAGCGGTTGGCAAAACTCCCTCCGTTCTGCCTTGTTGTCGTGGCGTCAGGGGGCAGCCGGTGGGGGCGGGGGTGGGGGGGGCGACCGTGACAATTCAATTAAAAACTCTCAATCTCCGTGCCGTTCTGGCCTTCCCCCACAAAAGTACAGAGAGTGAAGGGCCGGCTGAACCCGATGCCATCGTTTACTTATTACAGGAGTTCGGATCCATTTAAGCCACGAGCGGACCTATTAATCAGGCTAATAAGAACGGGCTTTAATTCTGAGAAGGCCGCGACGACGAGTGAATGCCGCGGAGACTGAAAGCCTTGTTTACGTGCCCTTGTGAGGCATTAATGTGTTTCCGCCCAGGCAGTGGAAGTCTCTGCAGCAGACAGGGCTGTCAATGCCGCACTTACTTCTGTCTAATGGGGAGCCGTGGACACACTTTGTTTAGGGAAGCTGAAATGTGTACAGCCAAATCCGAACGAAAATTATGCGCATAACAGGAGTTTCATTGGGGATAACGGTAGATCAGGTGCATACTAGGAAACTAAATTTATGACACTGCTTTACACAAAGTGCATATTCCAAAAGCCTTCATAAAAAATTCATAACTTCCTTAACATTACTTATATACAGTAGATTGAATGCAACAACAACAACAACAACAATAATAATAATAATAATAATAATAATAATAATACTATCAAATTCATTCAGAAATGATAAAGATGCCAAGCAGCTAGTGTGGCAGAGACTGGTCATTTTAAATAGAATAAAATATAAAACATTTTTTAAATTTGACATAATACACACTGTAACATCAACTGACAAACAAACCAAAGTTTGTCCAGCGTGTGTATATAAACCATTCAGAAAGGTAAGGGATAAGTAAAGGCAAACACCTGTCAATAAATTTTAGCTAGCCTGTGAGTGTGTTTCATGCAGCACAGCATATTCATACATATAGCATTGCTACAACCATGTTCTGGCCTTGAACAACCGAATAGCCCTATTAAAATGGTTTCACTTCATTTTTCCTTGAGGCAACAAGGACAATAAGTGCATATTGTGGGTACAGATTAGCCAGCAAGAGACTAGGTATTCTATTAGTGCTTTAAAAAAAAATAGTCCTAGAGTCTATGCATAAAAGAGTAGCTAATTACATTAACTGTAGCAAATATGTCTTTAGAGCAGTCTACTACCCTTGCAGAAGTATTCACGCGGAACACCGTGCTGACTGATGAAAACAACATGACCCAATGTCATAGTGTTCACATGATGGCAAACGGCAATCCGTAAGAGCAATGTTACACTTCATATTACAACTGAAGGCACAGTGCCTAAGATCTGTACTGGTTGCTAGAGATTCTGGCCCTTAGCAATACAACACAAGCAAAAGGTGAATTCAGAAAAGATGCATTTCTATGTGGGATATGGCGATTCCTCATGTCTGACAAGTAGAGGTAGGTCATTTCACTACCGGAGAGGGGGTGGGGGGGTGAGGGAGTGTTGGATTAGAGGTAAAAATAGGCTGTGCTAGCGCCAGGGTTCTGAATGCTTGTGAGGGTAGTGAAGGTACGCCTGGCTCCCCGCTAGGCTAGCCGCACAGGGCCGTGAATTTGACAGGAGCGGCAATTTGAAGGCGGCGTATGGGAATGAGGGCGTGCGGATGTGACACTGATGTGAAATGAGCGGGAAAAGGCGGTTAAAAGAGAGGCAGAGGGTCGAGTGGCACAGGAGATCCTGATCCCGAGGCGGGTTCAGTTCTCGACAGCTCAGGATGACATAGCTCAGGAGGTAAGAGCGGTTGTCTGGCAGTCGGAGGGTTGCCGGTTCGATCCCCCGCCCTGGGTGTGTCAAAGTGTCCCTGAGCAAGACACCTAATCCCTAATTGCTCCCAACGAGCTGATTGGTACCTTGCATGGCAGCCTTTCACCATTGGCGTGTGAGTGTGTGTGAATGGGTGAATGAGAGGCATCAATTGTAAAGCGCTTTGGATAAAAGCGCTATATAAATGCAGTCCATTTGCCATTTACCATTCTCTTTTCAGTGTTTGTGTGAATTCACTGGTGTGCAGAAAGAATTGCCTTTGATGAAACCGCGGCTGTGCATTATTTTGTAACATTGTAATGTTTCCATTGCCCGTGCCGTCGTACTGTACGTTTATAGCATGTGCACAGACAGAGGCACACACACACATATGCACACACACACATGCCAAACAGCTGGATTTTCTGGGCATATGTATTCTAGAATACAAATGTAAGAAATATTTTCATAGAATTTGCTCCCCTTCGTAAGGGAATATATTCTTCCTTGGTGTAAAGAGATTATGTTTTGAAATATTCATGGACTGGCATTCACTGAATCTCTGTTTACAGATTTCTGACACCTACATATGCATCAAATGGCTGTGGACTACAAGAGGCAATACATCATTATTCATCTAAACGGAGGGGTAAATCCAAAATCATCATTCAGCGACCTAAAATACAACACACACACACACACACCCACACACACACACGCATACACACAGGCATGCTCGCACAGACACTAAGCCATTGCTTTTAATCTATTTGTTTTTAATCAAATATGCCAACTGAGAACTCTCTATTGATTTTCTTTGGAATCAGAGTGGAATGGGAAAGGGATTGTATAGCCAATCAGAGAGGATTGGGAAGTGATTAGCCAACCAGAGTGGATAGGGAAGTGATCTTATAGCCAACCAGAAGTCGAGTGACTCAGTGGCCAGATTTAGACAATCACATTTGTGCAGGAATTTGTCCAGGACACTAGGGTTAACACCCTTACTTTTTCCAAAAGTGCCAAAGGAATTTCAATGACCATGGTGAGTCAGGACCCCAGTGCATTGGATTTCTATTTGATCCAGGGGGAAGATTGCACCCTATTAGGCCAGCAACGCCACTTCCAGCAGCAACTTTGCTCCCCGATCATCTCCTATCCAAACATTGACAAAGCCACACAACTCATTAGCTTCCACTGTTTGCCACGGCAACAGTACACGGTGGGGTACAGTAGTAGGTAAACTGTGTGACTGTGTCATATAGGCTCATTCTGTTGATGGCTACAGAACCACTCACAAGCCCCCCCCACCTCCCACCCTCCCCTTTAAGTGCTAAAGGCAATCACAACAGCTGTCTGTGAGATGCCTAGATCTGTCAGTGACCAGACTTCCAGAATCACCCTCCTCCTATCTGCTCCCTCTGTCAGCACATATAGGAATGCACGTGTAGTTTCACAGCACATAAAGTCCAATAAGGGCAGACACACCATAAAAAACTCAACGTAATTTATTCACCTATGAAATTGCTACATGAACGAGGTCAATTTAATATTATTCTGCTTAGCATTTTAATACAGGTACGCTTAAACCGATTCAGTTACTTTAATGATTTCATAACTTGGGTCATTGCATTTTTGAAAAATCAAAAGCAGTTATGTTTTATGCCAGATGGAAGGGATGGCGTGCCAATCAGAAGTCAAGAAGCACGTGTTAAAACCAATAGGAAGAGACACATTCTGAAGACGCCACTGAATAAACAAGCATTTGTTGTGATAAATGATTTTTTCGGAGATTGTGTTTCTAATTGGAAAGCCTTAAAATAAATTTATCTAAAGGCTTAATCTGGTTTGGAGTTTAAGAAGTCAATATGACTCCACGGCCTGTGGATAGGATCACAGCGAAGTTTAATGAGATGTGCATTGCTTAAAATGAAAACTCATGTTCCACATTTGTGGCTGTGTAACAATGCACTTGGACCAAAGGATATATCAGGTACTTATCAGCTACTCTGCAAGAACTGCAGAATTTAAATGATCGCTATTAATAATCAATGGACTGTGGACCTGTGCAATAAACCAATGAATAGCACTGAAGCCATGAAAATAAAACCAGTAATTAGTAACAAATTAAAAAGTACCTTCTTAAACAATAGAAAGGCAACGGCTAATAAAAACAACACAGAAATAACCATTCAAGGTACTTATTACGGGTGTATCTTTAAGAGATTATAGTAGTGTTTGTTTTTTTGCGGCTGGTTCAGTCACACTGAAGATAAACAGTGGAAAGAGCGGTTTAGAAAAGAACAGGAGGAGGAATTGGCATCAGAAAAAGGAGAGATCAAGATGGCTGATAATAAACTGAGACAGAGAAACATGCCGGTTTTGCTGGCAATAGCATACTAAATTTCACAGAGCATCAAAGAAATCATATAGGCTAGGCGGCGGACAGCTTTTTGAATCAATAGACTGGATGGTCATTTTTAAAAGACGCTGATCTCTTAAGAGATGACATGAAGACCAGAAAAGAAAATGTGTAACATGACAAACCTTTGGAAGAACCTAAAAGTTAATACACCAGTATATTAACACCTCCAATAGGGTCAAATATCTGGATTCACAATGTCACTTGTTTTCACAGAAACGTATTTCTGGGTATCTCAGAGCCATAATAATAATAATAATAATTTTTTTTTCTTAAGGGAGATAAATTTAATTGGAAGGGACTGTCATGGCACAACGGTGCTTATGACCTTGAGAAAAACGTTTCCTTATAATGAACTCTCACAGTGCGGCTTCGCTTATAGTTATTCCTGCAAGAAAGGTCCCTGACCCTCAAAGGCAGTTTTATGCCGATCTCCACTTGTCCTCTGATAACGCATCTGCATTCATTTTCATCATTACCGACAAGATAAAATATCCTCCTCAAGACGTTAAACGAAAGAAAAATTAACCCGTTTGCGAGCATATTTTGATGCTGTGTGTTATATTATGTTGTATTCAGTGTTTAATTCTAAAATATGTGCTTAAAAGGGTAACTAGATAAGAACCAGAAATCTGCACACTTACATGTAATTAAACTGTTGAAATACTCAAGCTTACCGATTTGTTAAAAAAACAAACAAAAATAAAAAACCTTAAAAAAAACAAACAAAAAAAAAAGCAGTTGCAGTAGGTGGGTGTTCTGTGGCTTCAGGAAACAGAAATCACTAGGGTGGAACTGTTCCAATATTACAAACATTGACAATATTACAAAATAAATAGCTTTGAACCATCTGCAAATGACAAAAAACAAAACAAAAAAAAAAAACTACACCATTAACTACACGAGTGACGTAATTTAGTGTGAACATTTGTGTTTGTATACATTACTGACATAAAGAGAACGATTCCATGTACCACCCTGTTTAAAAAAAGACAGTCACGACTCATTACTCTTGATGACAACTTGAAAGGGGCAGTGGATGGCACTGTCGCCTCACAGTAAGAAGGTCCCCGGTTCGAACGAGGGCCTATCTGTGTGGGGTTTGCATGCGCTCCCTGTGTCCGCGTTGCTACAAAACAGTCCAAAGACATGCAGGTTAGCCTAATTGTAGGGTCTAAATTGCCCATAGGTAGGAGTATGTGAGTGAATGCTGTGTGGTTCCTGGATTGGCAACCAGTCCAGGGTGTATTTCTGTCTCTCTCCAGTCCTGCTCTGACCCTGACCAGGAATAAGCGGATTACATAATGGATGGACGGATGGATGAACACGTTGAAAGAACTCCACTCCACTCCTTTTGAATACGGAAAGACTGTGCGCATCGGTGTTCCTGCCCTCTGCTGTTCTGGCCTCTGTCATTCTCTTTGAAAAAGAGATCATCTACACCCGTGCGAGTGCTTGCCCCCTGTCAATCGAGAAATTTAGAGTGCCAATCAGTAAAGTCCTTTTCTTTTCAGCTTTATCTTGAAAGAGCGTATGCAGCCATTCCTGGTCTTTCCTTTGACTCAGTTTCCCATAGTGCACTGTAAAGTCATTGTCAAGAATGTCCTTGTACCTCCAAGGTTTTATGATTGGTTTGACAGCAGACAGGAGAGAGAAACAAAGGAGGGAGAGGGAGAGAGAGAGAGAGAGTGAGTGATAGAGAGGCAGAGAGGAAGACAGAGAGAGAGAGAGAGAGCGTGATAGATAGAGAGACAGAAAGAGAGAGTGAGAGACGGAGAGAGAGTGAGAGTTCGAGTGAGCTCTTTGAGGAAACGTGGCCCGCTGGGCAATCCTTCAGCTCAGGACACTGGCCTGGATCCATCACGCCCGGCTCCGCGGAGGTCTCAGAGCCTGGGATAAATGTTGTGCAGCTGCTGGAGCACCATCCATCTCTGATGAAAGCTCCTGACGTTTGTGGAGCAGCCAGAAGGGCCAGAGGTCCTGCAGAATGTTCCGGAAAAAAAACAGAAAATGAAATGAAAACTACAAATGGCCGCCGTGACCGGGCCGAGTTCAAGCCCAGCGTTCAGTGACACTTCAGCTCCGTCTGCGAGAGCCACACGCCCTCTAAAGGCGGTCTAGGAGAACTACAACCCCCCCTCCCCCACAGCGACCTATAATGATTTAATTCAGTTCAGGTTATTCATGTTAATTTTAACATATTTACTTACATGCAGAATCCACTGCATTATACATTTTGCTAACACTGACATTTATGGGTTTTTTTTTTTTTTTTTTTTCTGAAGCGAGAAGAGCTTCCCTTGATTCATAGGCTGGCTTCCCGCTGCGCATAACTAGCCAGGTTACGCTCACAATCACTGACGGAGGAAAAGCTTTCAATCATGTGATGCAATTATGCCGCTCCCGGGCCTCAACGCCGCCATTTGCATACATCAATGCGGAATGGTCCCCTATCACTCATGCTTTCTATGGGACCGCTCAGGAGATGACTTTCCGTTTTTCAATTTAAATACGCATTATGTCAAGTTGTTATGCCTCAGATGCCATTTGCATCTAACAAAGGTTTCCGGAGGTCTTTTTCTCTCTCTCTCTCTCTCAAGGTGCGCTCCTCTCAGCTTTTCCATTGCTTTTTAATCCTATATAATAATAATAAAAAAACATATTCATAAGAGAGTTTCAGGTTTAACAGCCTAGTAGCTGAAAGGGTTTATCATTAGCACGGTTGTTTTTACTCCTTGGAAAGTAATCGCTACTGCAGGCTGGTAACGTTAGTGCCAGCGCTGTCCTATTCGCTAACGGGAGCGTTAGCGTTATTGGGCGTGCGTTTTGGGCTAGCCTGTCAGAGGCCACACGCAGGACCGGGGAAATTTTATTCGCGTTCTCTTTTTTCATTACCCGAGATTATGTTGTGCTTTCGGTCATCGGCGATTACGACGGCCGTTTTTCACAGCCTGCTAGGAGGGGGGAAAAAAAAGTGCCGGGGAGACTTTGGCGGAAGGAATTAGCATGAAACGGCTGGCGTACCTGGCGATGTGCCGGTCTCCGTCCCTCTCACACACCGCATTCATTTCTGTCATTAACAGAGAACACAGATCAAATATAACAGCCCTACTGCACACTCAGAACCACCCCTAGACCTTTTGGGGCTCTAGTCAAAAAAAACAATCATGGCAAACAAGACATTGGCACCTTCTGATTCCTCTGACATCAAAGGAAGATTCTGCGAGAAGGCGGGGCCCTGGAGGAGAAAGTGGGGCCCTGGAGGAGGAGGCGGGGCTCAAGGTGCAGTGCACACCGCATTCATTACCGTCATTATGAGAGAACACGGAACATATCCAACCGCCCCACTGCACGACACCATTGGCCTTCTCCTTGCGCGCCCGCATAGACTTCAAGCACGCAAGCGCCACGTGTCGACCCACGTTTTTGCGGGCCTGCATCGCCGTCTCCGCGCAGCTCTTGACGAACGGGCTCGGGTTTCTCGCGTCGCCGTGACACGCAGGTCAGGTACATGTCACTTCCTCCGGTTTTCATCAACTTGCTCCCCGCACTGATTTTGAAAATAATTGCCTGACAAAAGGAGCTCAGGGCTCTTAATGGATCGCAGTAATGCACATCTCTCCCCCCCCCATGAGCTAATCACTCTCGCTAATACGCGCGGAGTAGGCCACGCGACGTGAGCCCTTGCTTGTATGCATAAACACACGCTGCGCATGGATAAATACGTTAACTGCATCCATTGATCATCCTGTCAGTCTGGGGGACACGGAGACCCGCGTTTCTTCGCTGTAGAACGCCTCGCCAGTTATTAAGTCGGTCGCTTAATAATGTCACCATATTGCGGAGGGCAATATTTTCCAAATCTCTGACCTCGGCACCCGAAACGCCGCTGCACATTGTCATTAAGTCCCTTCCGGCTCCATTAGAACCAAAGGAAAGGTTGACTGGTACATTATGTGAAAAGAGCAATCTGAAAGGCTTGGTAGAACAAGGGAATTTAAGCACCCAGTCTAAAATGGAATTCTCAACCCTTTTCATACACCGGCGTAGTGGGGAACGAAACTAGTGATGACAAAAACTGGAAATACTACATGACGTAAATGCCAGGAGCACAAACTTATTTTCAGGGCCTACGTGGATATCCATAGAATATCTTCACGGTGCTCTTGTAACCGTTGAATGATTTCAAATTGAAGGTTCCATTTCATTCACCGATGGCGCCGATTTAAGCAAGAGGAAGCGACAACGAAAAAAACTGTTTTCATCGTGGATTGTTTTTAGAAAATTAGGAACAAATATTTGTTAAAATGAATAACAGCCAAATGGTTGTCAGCTGAAATTTTGGGTTCAACGCTTTGACACTGCGCCATTTCTATATGCAGTTAAATTCTGTGTGAAATCAACTCTGATAGAGTACTTGGACTCCAATGCACTGACAGAGTGGAATGAACACTGATGAAATAGATACTATACATTAAACCTGCCAATGTTCATTTGACTCTAACACTGCCTGGAACATGCGTCAGTGAGCTCCTATTCAATCCTGCTAGTCCTTATGTCTTTCTTTATTTCATGCGTTAAATATGCCACAAACAACAAATGAGCATGCACACAGCTCATCAGCAAACAGATGAAGGTAATATAATTGAATAACTGAGAGCGAAGCTCTAATAAAACTTCAGGCGGATGTCTTCAGCGATCGGTTTTGCAGTCTAGTCATATTAGAATGTAATGGCTATAGGCACATGAAATAATAACAATGTTAGGCCTGCCTATTCTAAGAGGCTTCCATGATTGGATTAGCATGGAGCACATTAGCAACAGGAGGTTGTCTTGTTCGCAGAAATAAATGGTGTGAAATGGAAGACTTGAGATCGAGATGACGTGCTACCTCGATGTCATAGATCAAGACGACATGCTACCTCGATGTCAGAACGCAGCTCGACGCAGCGCTTGATAAATATTTAATGCCAAACATGGAGCCCAAGTGAATAGGTGGGTATGTTCTGCTTGTGAATGACAAACTTGCGTCGCGGGGTTTAGAACATGAAATGCACTGCTGCACTCAGCAGCAGCCTGTAAAGGTGGTACACAACCTTCACACCTGTCTCAAGGCCCTTCTTTACCTTTTATTATGTCGGGAAGGCCAGGAAGCTAGACAGCACCATTCAACCGTAAAGTTCTACAGTGTCCTATATGACCATCACTTTAAAGCACTACCGTTTTCTTCACATCAGTTTGCTATATATAGGCTATTGAGTGCTAGACTGTTAAAACAAAAAAATAAAAAAGGGACTGGGCGTTGTGGAAGGTGGGTGGATATAACGCTTCAAGAAAACGGACAAACAATCCAAACGAGAGGACACTTAGCAGAGGGGAGCACAGAAGGCATCCGGCTAACTGACATAACTGACAGTGGAGTTCTGAAGTCCTGACTGTTCCGCTTTGCTACCCATTATTGTTCCTGTTGCCTAACGCCGATACATTCCACGCATCACTCGCAAACCTTCCATTGTCCATTTCTCCATCGACATGGGTTCTAGAGTTGCTGATGGATGCAAGAGAAGCACATGACCTTAGCGCTCCCAAAAAGCAGCTCTCTCAAATGCACATGTTGATAGGATGCCGGGTCTGCAAGGTTTTTATGTGTTCCTGCCCTTAAGCGCTTGATTTAAGTCATTGATTGGCTAAAGAGTCTGCACACCTTGTTTCCTAGACCTAAACTGGCTGCTGATTGAAAGGAAATCACAAAAAACCAGCAGCGACTGTGGCCCCCAGGACTGGAATATGAAACTGCTGATTTAAGTAATGTGTTAGATAAGAACTGAACAACCATGTTCCTGAAGATCTGCCATCCTGTAGGTTTCCACTCCAGCCCCAGAAAAGCACACCTCATTCAACAGCTAGAGATCTTGTTGTGCTGCTTATTAGAATCAGGTGTGCCAAATTAGGGTTGAAATGAAAACCTACAGGACAGGAGCCGGGTTGGGCAGCCCTGTGTTAAATATCAGAGGAAACAGGAATCAAAACATGACATGACTATCAGTGTAGCTCTGGTGTTTCCGAGAAAAAAAAAACTGCAAGGAGCTCCTTTTCAATTTAGCACAGTTCCCACAACGCAGTGACTTCTTTGCTTCTTCGTCAGCCTCCTAGTGATGATGCTAAGACACACTGTCACTGAAAGATCTTAGCCGTGCAAAAAAAAAAAAAATTACCAAAGCCCTCGGTGGCAGTGTGTCACAATTCATCACAGGCCAACAAGACAATGTGTCACAGAACCGGAGGGTGCTAAAAGTCTGACGAAATCCAATCACGCGTGGCATTTATTGGTATTCTGTTCACTCCTAACTGAGTGTTCTAACCAATTTTTTGTTCTTTTGGTTGACACGCACAGCGTATTTCAATTTACAGTGTCCTTCCGGGGCTAAAACAGTGGAATTTTGCTTCATATTTAAAATAAGGGGAATACATGATTTTGAGCTTAAGGCCCGAACTCACTTTTTGCCATTCATTCCTGAAAAAATAAATCAACAGCTAAAGCTATTCATTTATGCTTCCATAAAAATAGCCCTGGGTCTTCTAAAGGACAGAGAACTTGCATGTCATTTTACATACTAACAGCAGTTCCTTCAATTTGGTTTTCACTTAGAACATTTCAGAAATTCTATTAGGTACTGTGATAAGGAGTTTATTTTAAAACATATTAAATCGGGATTGCATATGCCAGTGGTTCCCAACCCTGTTCCTGGAGATCTACAGTCCCATAGGTTTTCACTCCAGCCCTAACAGAGCACACCTCAATCAACAGCTAGAGATCTCATTGAGCTGCTGATGAGTGAAATCAGTGTGCCAATTACAGTTGAAATGAAAACTTACAGGTAGATCTCCAAGAACAGGGTTGTGAACTAGTGACATATGCAGTATTGATAGTTCAAAGCAGGGACACTCAAATGTAGCCCTTGGGCAGGGCTAACCAACCCTGTTCCTGGACAGCTAGCATCCTGTAGGTTTTCATTTCAACCCTAATTTGGCACACCGGATTCCACTAATTAGCAGCTCACCGAGATCTCTCGCCATTGAACGAGGGGTGCTTTGTTAGGGTCGGAGTGAAAACCCACAGGTTACTGCTGCCCTTGGGGCTAGTAGTACTGCTGGTTTACTTCCTTCCCCTCCAAACACAGCTGATTTAAGCCAGGGACACCAGGAGAGTGAAATCTCTGGCCAATCAGCAGCATTAAATGATCAAATAGCTATCAGAGGAAGAAAAGAAATGTAAATCAGTACTACGTTTCATGCATAATGGTTAACTTGTTATGTTTTAGTGCTGTTTAGAGTACACACTTTTAAAAAGTTAGCGCGTAAATGTTGATTTAATTTCAATGGCTATTGAAAATGCACTTGCATACTTTACACAACAAGCTACACAAGCGAGCTAGACTTATTTCTAAAAGCAGTTCCATTCCCATGTTTTTATTCAGTGACAATATATTCCAGATTTTGTACAGCCACATACAGTCTAAATCAGGGGTGCACAACAAGGGCCTATCCATTTCAGAATTTTGTGCCAACTTCTGCTCTTAATTTAAATCCTTTGTTCCCACATCCCATTAACCCATTACATTAACCCACTTCCACCTTACAGTAGTTAGGAATCAGTTTTCTGAGGCTGCAAACTGCAAGTGAATCCTAAACATTTCACTGTGCTCAAACACAGGAGTGAACCAGCACAGTCTGTAGAACTGTCAGAAAACTAAAACTAAAGTAACTGGTTGGAACAAATACCAGCACGCGGATCAGCTCTCCAGGACTGGAGTTGTGCACTCCTGGTCAAAATACAAAATCGTGAGTGTTATGACAGAGTGATTTGCTGCTCTTGAACAAAATGGGTTCTGGCTTATTTGCATCTGATTGCTTGTGCTCTCAACAAATCAAAGTTGCATATGCTTAAAAGAGAAAAAAAAATGAACAGAAAAGCAATCGTAAGATGTTTTTTCCAATCAAAGGACACACCGATCATATGCAGAAATAACGTGGAAAAAGCAAATTATTGTAAAAGAAAAATCTTGCGCATAATTCTTGTAGGAATATCAAGAATAACAAACCACTTTTACTAAAATGGTAACAGCACAGTTGATGTTTTAACTGCACTTAATGACAAATGACTACGGTATGATTCATTTGTCGAACTGTTTGATCTAAAATATGCAAAACAATTTTGTAGAGCACCATATATTGTAGCCACATATTCTGTTAAACCAGTGCATGCAGAGGTTCAGACACTCAAAACGGAATATAGTTCATTCATGTGAGTAAAGAGCAGAGGGATCGAAGAACCAGTTAAAATTTGGTGAGATTGTTTCTGATTTCAAAACAATTAGGCACTTATTTTGCCTTTAGCTCTCTGCACTACGACTAACCACATCTGACAATTAGACTGGGAAAATGAATTTTTGTTCATGACCATCACATCTCTCTCACCAAGTACATGTTACAGTACTGTGTCTTGACAGTGGAATATTCTGAAATGTGTGACCTCACAAAGTGACAGACTGTGTCTAATGTACGATACCCCACTGTGCGTTAGACTTGTCCTCAACTGCAGACACCCCCCCTCGGACATGCCTGGCTTCATCACTTGTCCTTGTGTGATATGGAGGCCACATGGTACACCCCCCCCCCCCCCCCCCAATCCAAACCTGCTGCTGCACTGCATCCTTGGGGGGTCAGGTGGGGTGGGGGGTTGTTGGTGTCATCCAAGCTGCCTGGAGATCTAGAGAGGCCCCCATGTCTCCTTCTTGACGTCTAATGAAAGCAAACACTCCATTATTCGCCGCTGTATGGCGCAGCTCCCCAAATAAAGAGATCGATACTGTGCTTTTTCTGCTGAAACCTGGCCATCGGAAAGGACGGACCAGTTTTAATTGCCCCACTGCGTTGGACACCGGTCTAACAAACACTGGCCAGAGTGGAAGAAGATAGACAATGAACGATCCATATGAACGAGTTATTCTTGCTTACACTATTCTACTGACTTATTATTGCTATTGTCATCATCCAGTATTTTTTTTTGATATTTCAATATTTTTTATGCAGAACACCTGCACACGCCAACCATTAAATGCTTCCAGAAAAAAATTGAATGGTGCAAACAACATTTTTTCCCCTTGATAGGTCTTTCCGGAGTATAGCTCATTATGAATGTTTTAATATTTTTCCTTGAATTATTCTCAAAAGCAATGTCTTCTATTTATTTCACCTACTCGGTTTCACTGTACTGTAATTACAACAGCACTAATCATTATATAGCGTAATGCTTAGGCCTTGGCTAATGTTCTACTCAGCCTTGACTATCTAATGTTCTCATCTATACGGTTTAGCTGGGAAATGATTGAACTCTTTGGAGAAGACATGGAAGGACACACTGGTGCGATCAATAAATCAAACAACGGGCTGGATAGTGAGGAAGCAGACAGTGCCACTATCTGAGAAACAAATAGCCTATATCACATGTTACAGGCCTTATTAACTGCCCCATTGACTGGCTCTATGCATAGCATGTCCGTAGGAAACGACCACCAATCAGACTCAGGGCACATCAGGAAAAGACCACCAATCAGACTCAGGCTATGTCAGGAAAATACCACCAATCAGGGCATGTCAAGATGCAGCTTCCTGTTTCAGGTCAGCTGATAAAACAGGATATTGTGGGTAAAAAACAGGTCTGCACACATAAACACACACACCCACACACACATTTGCACACACCCACACGCACACACAAATATACATATGTATGCAAACACACACACACAAACATGCACATATGCAAACAGAAACACACACACAGTCTTCCTGAGTGCAGTTACAGCACTACCTTTCCATCTCTTGTTGGGAGGTAAAGAAATGCTGAACCTAATTGTGTCTTGAAGCTACTAGCTATCTCTGGAGAACTCATTACTGCCTCCCCAAGCTGTTCAGATAGCCTTTCTTCACATTCTCATAAGATCAGGCTTTAATGTGCAACCTAACTGCAATTCCACAAGTTCAATTTGCCTGTGCATGCTGAATAAGACAATCATGTCTCACACAGAGATGTGCTTAGAATCCACAAATATGCCGCATGGCAGTTTTTAATTACAGACCCATCTCTCCACTTAACATTTCCCAAAAGATATGTCAGTTGTTCTTTTTCACAAGTATCAATAAGGACAGTAAAACAGGTATTAGCTTGAGCTCTCTGGACATCCAGTCATGTTCTCGATGGTTCTTTTTCTGTTATAAGTATTTTAAAATATCAAAGCACCAAAGGTGCATGGGTAGTTCTGTCCAGAAAATGCCTTAAGTAATTACTGTCAAAGAGATATTTGCTGTCCAAGAGATACCTAACATGGCTGGAAAGTGTTCCACATTAAAGCTAGTACACGCAGGTTGAGTTACGTGTGTAACACTGACATGTGTCATTGGAATGACGGGATGGGAAAGAAAGGGCTGCCTCAACTTTGATGAAAAATCGGTTTTCTGCCAGGATATGCGCAACCTACTAAACTCAAGACCTTTCAGCTTCAATCTCATACGCTCCCACTAACCTACCCGGAGAAATGCAGCTGACGGTCCGACACCTTTTTCATGAACAGGCTAGGATCCTACAGTACACTGTCAGTGGTAAAGAACACAAAAAGGCTCAATCATTCAGCGATTGTTGTTTTGAATCTTCTGTAAAATTATCGATTTTGAACTGCCGCCTTTAAATTTTAATACAGGATAAAATATAAACAGAGTTTGAGAGTGTGGTTCCTTTCTGTTTCTATTTCTGGCGCGGTAGCTGATCTCTTTATACACAAACATGTTCATGGAATCAGTTGTCCTCCGGTAATGGCCTCGTTGCAAACGGTAGAATTCCACAGCATTACCGAAACCTGAAGGGCCTTCAGCGGCTCTTGACAGCTGTTGGATTTGGCCGGCGAGCTCCACTCTGAAAAGCAAACCGGTAATTGCTGTCAGCATGGCAGCAGCGGGGATGCTATATAAGGTGGGTTTCAGGAAAGTCTACTGTACCTGTACGGCTGCATGCACTATTTGTGCTGTGTGAACAACAGAAAAAAATAAAATAAAAAAAGGTCTAGTGGCTAAAACAGCCTCTCAATACTCTTATGAAATTTTTTTTTTTTTTTTAGCACAGCCCCTACACCTCTTGCCTCTACCTTCTGATCCATTTTTCAGGAGCACTGGGCTTGTCTTTTCTCTCACTGAGGAACAGGAAGTGAAGTATAAAGAAATGGTAACTAGGGAGGATAAAGCTACCAGTTTTTTCAGTGCGTTATTACCTTCCCTCCATGATTGCGGGTTCAGGGGGATTTCGTCGACTGTCATGAAAGCACAGTTGGCAGCCCCAAAAGTAGGCGCCATCGGCAACTGCCTATAGTGCCTATACCAAGAACCAGCCCTGCCATCGATGCCACGTCAACTGTTTTCTTCAAAGGTCTGAGGGTGACCGCATTGAATAACAAGTCAAGGCATTTGGAAAATGAGCATGAATCACACGACCACATTGTGGAAGTATTAAATAAGTCAAAAACATTCTGACAGAACATGCTACAGTTCTCTTGCAGGGCTCTCCGCCCCCCTCCACCCCCCCCCCCCCCCCCCATGAGGCAGGTGTGATATTCGATTTGCTCTGCTGTCCACCAGATTGGTGTGGGTCTCACCCGTCCTACAGTTGAGCCAACAAACTATGGCATGCAGGCGTGAATAAACGGGAGGTCATTGGAGCAGGACCGCATATCAGTGGAGTGGAAGAGGCCCTGTTCAAGCCCTGAAGTCTTCTCTTCCCCCCCCAATGTGTCTGCCTGTTCCCCAAGGTCCTCTCTGTTGACTAAGGGAAATCCTAGCCAAAGGTCAACCTGTGAGGATTAATGCACATGCTGCCCTTGACTTTTACTTGGCTAGAAGAAAATCTACCATAAGACCGCTAGTGCGTGAAGCATGTGAAAAAATTTCCTAATTGACGGGCATTTTGGCGTCAGACGAGCAATCCACATTCCCGTCAACATTTGTTTCTCGTAATTGCAAAATGGTGCTAGGATGAAAAGTATGTCCGCTCTATATACTTGTAGAAGCAGAACATCATTACATTTATGCTAGAACAAAAAAGGAAGAGCAAGTCGACTGGAAGCCGGCAAACTAATGTTAATATTTATCCTCTAACGTTACCACTGTACCGTGTGAAAGATTTATGAAATTGCACAAGTGGGTGTTTGTTAAATTTCTTGCTTGGTTTAAACAAGATATTAAAGCTTAGGAGCAAATGCGTTTGGAGATGAGGGCACAGAAATGATGCATTGCTTTTATGAAATGATTAGAGGCAAACAGCTGTGCCGTGACGAGGGGCGCTGCAATCTCTTGTGCTAAACCAGCTGGAAACAAAATTAAAGCTTGCCTCGGGATTGTACAGGTGGATGTAATGGCTGTTCATGCTGCAGGAGTAAACCTCCCCTCTGACTGTATGCATCATCCGAAGGCCGGTAACGTAAAGGGAAGACGCCATTTGAGAAGGGTCCTTTTGAGAAGGCGAGGTCGTTCAATCAATGCTTTTTCTTCACTTGTTATCTTTCTGCCTTTTTCCAATGCGGGGGGACTCTTTTATGGAAATGCACCAGGAGTGCCCGCATAGACACTGTGTCTCTCTCTTTTCATAACATGAAATTACTTGCAACAGATCTTTTGCTTCGGGAGACAGTGGGAGGGAGGGAGGCAGGGAAGGGGAGGGAATAGGAGGGAGGCAGGGAATGGCAACGGCACAGAGGTGGAAATAGTAAATAAATAAATAAATAAATAAATAACGGTTTTCTTGCTCCTCTGAGCTGTGAACTTTTGGCTTGACACCAGAACATGCAGAAGAAAGAAGCTACTGCTGAGCTTTATAAATTGGAAAGCCTTCAGTGCTTTCCTCAAGACCGCTTATCCTGTGGGTGGGTTTTTAACGATTAGAGAGAGAGAGGAGCCTGTGAATTGTGTAGGAGTGCCGTTATTGAAAAGCACAACAAAGACAGGTAATTGTGCTCCACTTTCAATGTCAAGCAGTCCGAGGCGCCTAACTTTTTGCCGCCGCGAAAACAGAGCATCACAGCGTCCGTATAACGAGGTGGAGGACAATGGACCTTCTGGGGGTATTGACATCCAGTCAGATGTGAGTGGGTAAAAAAAAAAACCATAATAGAAAACAAACAAGAAGAAAAAAAATCACCAGACATATCCGCCACGGTGAAGGCAGATGCCGTCGCCGTTCAGTTGGTGTGGTTTACTCACCGCGCATTCCGCTGTACTTCACACACAACCCCAAAAACAAAAGGAAAAAGAACACCCGTGCTCCCGATGGCAGCAAACGCTGCACCAATCAATCATTCTGTCAGGTCAAAGGTCATACTTGAGTCATACAAAATAGGGTTTTTTTTTTTTTTTTTTGGAAAACTTTTTTTTTTTCCTTGAAATACCAATCATCGAAACAGGCAAAAAAATTAAAAATAAAAATTCACACTTTGAATAAAGCAAAAGGAATCATTTTTAGGGGTGCATTTTAGTTGATCCAAGAGAGCATATTGATTTTCCAGAGGGCCAAATGACCGGACTCACTGCCCCGTAAAATTAACTCCTACAGTTGGATTAGATATTAGTCACTGAGTCAAAGACAGTCAAAATAAATTGGCCACTGTAAATGAACTGTGAGCAAGATATAGAGCAAACCAGAATACTGTATTTTTGTTCATATTTTTAAAATACATTTTCAGTAAGGTGCAGTGCACAAATGTGGCCTATATATATTTATGTGTGTGTGTGTAAGAATTTCATCTTTATTGTTTAAGTCATGTTTGAACACATTAACAAAAGAATAGCTAACGTTGTCATAAAAACATTTTTTTATTATGATAATTGTTAATTGAAGGCTGTCGCCCATTTCAGATTTACAATATATTACTATTATGTGACATCTTTACATATATTTATATATTCGTCATTTTTGTTTTCTTCTGCGGTAAAATTATCTTACATGCTCATGGGATCCACATTCCCAGGTCAGACATACAGTAGTTTAACGATGGAAAAAAGGCACACAATATGTCCTTTCAGCTTGTGCATCGGTCATTAAGTTAAAACGAAAACGAAGAACGAAAAACGAAACGAAACATCGCCGTTCGCCTTGCGAAAAGAGACGGCTCCTTTTCGAAACATAACAGCGCTCAGAGTAGACCTACCACCTCGTATCCCTGATAGTCAACTATCCAAAGCAATTTACAGCTTTACAAAATTACAATTGGTATCACAATTCAAATGGCATTTTACCTTTTAATTTGTTCAAAAGGTACCTATGACAGCAGTCTGTGAATCTTTTTTTTTAATGTTCACTGGTTTCCACAGCGCTGGGAGCTAGAGACACGCTTTGCCGCCATTTGCAGTTAGATCCGTTATCTAAGGGTTCGCTTGGACACTGAAATATAGAACATTTCAAATCCTGCACTGTACAGCTTGTCTGTTCCAAGACAAGAGCCATTACCCAGTGGGGGAAAGGAAGATCAATTTCGTCTTAAGATTCAGAAGTTCAAAGGTTTGTTCTTTTTGTGGGTGGGGGAGAGGGGGGTGGGTTGTGGGAGGGAGGAGGGCGAGAGGATGCGGTAAACACAATCCCATTGATGACCGAGCGCGTTCATCCTTTGAGAGCATCGACCTTTGGGGGGGGGGGGGGGGGGGGTCCCAGGCCCTCTCTCCCGGGGCGGGGGCATTATTCGGCTGCGGCGGCGGCGGCACTTCGAAGGAAGGTCACGGGCGCCAGCGGCGGCGGGGGAGGCCGTCCCTCGGCCTCTTAATGTCTGGGATGCTTGATCCAGTTTCGGATCATCCATTTCTGCCCGGAACACCTCTGCACCACCAGCCTGAGGCCGAAGTTGGCCTCTTTGGACATCTCCACCTCCAGGCACCGCCCCGTGTCCCGGCTGATGATCGGACCGTTCTGCGGGCGAGAGACGTTTTCGGAAGAAAAAAAAAACCCCTGATTAAAACTCACGCGCTTACTCCAAAGACCAAGGGGTGTTCATCTGATCGTGAGACGGCTAACGTTTCGACCCCTGCGTACTTCACCAGGACAAGCTGCACAGTTCACACAGGTCTGTTTAAACACTGCACCCACTGCAAAAGATATTGGGAAACCACCCTGAGTCATAAGCACCTCTTTATAAGCCTTTCCTCCTCCTTTTTCTCCCAATTTTGGGAGGCCAAATTGCGCCCCCTGCCGTGCTCAGCGGTGCGAGCGCCGCTCTGTTTTCAGGGGAGCGCAGACAAGCGTGTGGTCTCCCTGGAAACGCGCGCAGTCAGAACAGCGCTCTCTGCTGGCTGAGCGAGCGCAGAAACGAGCTGGAGGAGGACAAGCAGGACACGGGCGTGCGGGGGCACTCCGATGACTCACTGGTCATCCGGGCCAGGAAATCCCTGCCCCCCCATCGCCTCCTTCTCACCCTCCCCCTCCTCACCCACCATCGCCACCCCCCGCCATCGCCTCCCTCACCCCCTCCCTCCGGCATCGCCACTCTCACGCCATCGACCCCCCCCTCCCCCCGCCATTGCCTCCCTCATCCCTTCCCCCCACCATCGCCACCCTCCCCCACTCTCCCATCATTTCCTCCCACACCCCCTACCCTGCCACTGCCCCCACCACCCACTCCCCTGCCACTGCCCCCATCCTGGCTCCCCTGCCACTAACCCCACCCCGCCCTCTTGCCACTAACCCCCCCCCCCCCCCCTCCACCACACACCAGATTTATTTTCCCTAGCTTACTGACCTTTAATAATATGTACAACTTTCCGTTCAAAGAACAGATTCATATAAGTTGGACCCTGAAGCATACAACTTATATGATTCTTATATATTCTTTCATTATTAAAGTACAAAAATTAATATAAGTTGGACCCTGAAGTGTACAAGGTTCTCTTATATGACTGTCCTTGCTTCTTTCTATCCTCTGTGATTCATGGGTAATCGACAGAGGAGACGAAAGAATCAATTCTCTCACCCATTTTCATCTCCCCGATTGCTGGTTTTTAGTGACAGGGTGGATTATGCACGCTTCTAAAGACAAGGACTTCAGAATCTCTGCATAATTATATATATATATATATATATATATATATATATATATAGTTATAACTACTGCAAAATGTATACGAACTGTGGAAAGCTATTTTCGGCTTATGGCAATCACCGTTCAAGATCAAGAATAATGGAGATAATTACTAACATTTGCTTGAAAGGTAGGCAAAAGAATGTTGTTATGATGTTGCTTCTACCAGTATTACTTATTCCTCAGTATCACATAAGCAACCCACTGATTGGTTCCTTTTTAATCGCACAGTTTTATAATCACGCCTGTGTCTAGTTCACGCGTTATTCCTCGCAAACGTGATCACGCTGGGACAGATTCTCGTCTCACCTGCGTGAAGTCCCACAGCCTCTGTGAGATCCGAGAAACGGAGTCGCATTTTTTCAGGCTGGGGACCCGTCCCCTCCCGTCGTCGATGAGGCATTTTGTGTCGGGCAAAAACGTGGTCGACCCCAAGGGTCCTAGCTGCAGGAGGCCTTCCGTCGAGTAGCGGGCGAGCTGAAACACATCGTTTGAAAACTGTTTTTCGTTCCTCAGCGTTGCGTACGCGGGTGTGTTCTACCGACCAAAAGTACCACAGAACAAGACAATGTCATTTTCTATTCGTGGAGAACGAATACAAAAAAAAAAAAAAACGAACAGTAATCAGAAGGAGAATTGCCTTCGGTGTAGAATAGTGCCAAACCACTGACACATTCTTTCGACAGCCTCTCTTAATGACAGGTGGATTTATTTGTAAAGTTTGCTAATTGCTTGTATGGAAAAAGTTACTTTTCTTCCATTACCTAAAGCACAACATCACAGGCCTTCGCGCAATTTATTTGTCCCAGTGAGGGGGGGCTTTTCCTTCAGTGTTTCGACTGCACAACACAATCAATCTTTATCTGGGCATCCAAGCCAAACAAAGCTATTCTGAACAATCAATTACAAAACCATTTACGTTTTAGATTATGCAAAAAAAAAAAAAATACTGATGACAAGCATTAGGTCTCTTGATTATAAAAAATGATTATCGCGGCTTTTAATCCATTTAAGTCAGTTACCCCCAGAGTACAAGTGAAAATTACTTTTTAAATTCAGTCTAATGAGCCACTTTCATAAAAAATAACAGCTAACATTGTCTTCCCACCGAAATAAATGTCTACAGTTATCATTGTTAAGAAACTTCTTAATTTAAATTCTTAAGCTTGGCAGTAAAACAGCATTTATTGCTGTAGTAATAACCTTATTGATTCCTAAAGCATATTAAAGGACAATTCAAGTATCAAGGGATAGACTTTTGCTATAGATGTTTCACGGTAATGCACTAAACTTGCATTTACCAGATGTGTGAGTGCTCAGAGTAAGGGTGGTCCAATATACTGTATGTTTCAATTCCAGAGCTCCGCAATTAAATCTTCTCCTTGGAGGCGATAAACAGGACGTTCTGTGAGTTCAAGCAGAGTGTATAGCTATCTGTCAAACATTCGGCTGTCGAACCGGATCCCCTAATATTTAATTTCAGCCACAAAAGGCACTGTCTCTCTGCACTGAGGCAGAGGTGATCAAAATTGCAGCCGGTTCAATAATTGATAAGCAGGATTTTTCCCCCGTGAAACTGGAGCTCATGGAGAAGAGGGTCTGAATACAAGTCGTGGGCGACACACACTGTACAGTTTAAACTCCCCCTTTGTGCTTTACGGTCGCCACTTAAATCGCTTGTTAACGCTAATCTGTCACAATAAGTACCCGGGGCCTTTGAGACAAAGGCCCGGGGTCATCTCCAGAGGTTAAACCATGTAGCCAATGTTATGCAATCCACCACTTGGTGCCTGGTGACCAGTTCAGCTATAAGCCATATACTGTAGAGCAGTAGCAGCAGGAGGGGGCAAAACGAGCCTTTGTAAATTTTATTTTAACCTCCTCCAAGCGAGAGTACTGGGGAAGAGCGTTTTGGCAGGCATCACCCTCCTGGTACACTGAAAAAGCTGCATTGCATGGCATTGTATTACAGTAATTTGGCAGACTCTCTTACCCAGAGCGACGTACCATAGTGGAGAATGTCGGCGTTCCTCTTAGGAACGCGGTATCACCAAGACGGCGTTTCGCGGTAAACATGATGTCACTTTCGCCTGATTTTCTACCCTTGTCCCAGTCTGTTCCTGGCTCCCCCCACGAGCTCAGACCCTAAACTTTCTTAATTTCTTCCTCGTCAGGTCCCTGTGGTTCCTAAGATGATTTGCCAGTAGTGTAAAGGCATAACTTGGCACGGGGAAAGCTGTTTAATCCCTGGTTAAGGTATGTTTACTGCTTTCTGTGGATGTTCTCTATTTCCTAATGCACAGGAACTCACATTACAAGAAATAATAAAGCGCTGGAAAGGCCTCCACAAAAGCCAATTATCCTGTTTTCTGAGACAGGCCACCGGATGCTTCATTCCGTCCACAGTGCTATAATGTTTTAGCATTTTTTTTTTCTGGTTGACCATAGTAACAGCCTAATGCCCCCTCGTGAACCAGTGAGTATATGCAATAGCTTTCAGAAGGAAAACCATTAACTCTGCAAAGGCTGGAGCAGTATCAGTATCAGTGCACTATACAGACATATGGAAACTAAACATTCCTCACAAACATGTCATTTACAGTACAAGTATTAATGTACAGCTGGAACAATTACGTGCTAATTTATGCCTGGCACCAACCAAAAATTCATTGGATGAACGCAATTTTCCTTCAATATCATAAGTGAAGTTGAATCAGGGAGGGGGGAACCCTGTGTGGCAGATGGATGCAGAATGGGGGGGGTGAGGGTGCTCTCGGGAAGGCAGGATTTGAGGTGCAGCAGCGGGATTTGAGGGGATCTGGGCAGAGTGTTAATCCTCCAGCCTGCCACCGCTCTCTCCCCGAGGCACGGGCGACCGAGCCGCTCTACCGCCGAGCGACGGGGCCGCCGCGGGATTACGGCGCGCGCCACGGGGACGGGCGGCTTACCGCCAAACCCCTGGGGCCAGGCCGGGACCAGACGGGGTGGGGGGAGTGGGCACGTGGTGGGGGGACCTGTGCCACGTGGCTTCAGATCCGCTCTGGCTTAAGAGGCCTCTCGGTGTACCCGCCACGCGTGGGGCATGGCACCCAAACCCCCCCCAAGCACATTTCACATCCCTCTGCAGAAGAGGGCGAAACGTAATGCCCTTACCCGCCCCTCTCAGCCGCTAACCTCTCCGAGGGCCGGAACAGGGGGGACTAATCGTCCAAAATGCGATAAAAAAATTTTTTTAAATAGAGTCGTAGATGCGGGCGAAAGGGGACCGCCATTCGGGCCCTGCCGGAGCGTTAAAAACGCGGTAATGCCTCCAGGCGCGGCGGGGCGATGAGCAGAGCGGCAGCTTCGTGCTAATTTAATCTCACGACGGCGCAAATTCCATTCATTTCCATTTGTTTACGAGCCGCGGGGGGGCGGGGGGTGGGGGGGGGAGGGGTGGGGGTGGGGACTGAGGATTCGGCCCGTCGTCGTGTTACTGGACTGCACTAAGGCTCTCGCCGAAATTCCTCGGCGAAGGGATTTCGCGCTGGCCATCGAGCACGCTCGCTAATTATTTTATTGTCAGAGCGCATTTCGCACTAAATTCTGCTTCTGAGCTCCTTCCTCAGGAAAAAAAAAATAAGACTTGAACAGAACTGTAATCTGAATGCTTTCTTTGTTTCTTTCTTTCCTCGTCCAATTTTGTCTTGCAGAACACACACACACACACACACAAAAAATGAATGTGCTTGCACAGTAGGCTTGTGCTTTGGTGGATGCTGAACCCCTGAGGCTAAGCCTGCTCTTGCTGCTCTTCACTCAGTATCCGTGCAGGTCTGTGCCGTCACTGCAGCCGCATGAATAACAGGGGAAAATTAAAGCCAAACCAGGTACATACCCTCCTGAGACCCGGCTGAAGATAAAAGTATTTTCTTTTTTTTTTTAAACATACTGTAACTGTAGGTGTCTCGGATGAAAAAAACATGTTGCAGTGAAGATATTTGTAAAAAATATAATTAATGTAATAATATAACAATGTAATTTCGTCTCAGGCCACATTCCACCCTGGCTGCTCTGCTGGTAGTGGGGAAACCGACACGTTTGAGTAAAACCCCCTCACCTGAGAGGACATGCCGTGACACGGGTACAGGATGGCTTTGTCGTCGTCCTCAGATCCTTGGTCTAAGCAGTACCCGCTGGCCTTGCTGTTTCGCACCTTGGACACACACACACACATTGCACACACGCGCGCACGCACACACACACGCACAAACACAATTGCACAGAAAAAGAACAGAATGTATAAGATCTTACCAGTTTCTGCTTCACTAATCATCAAGCTAACAAGGGTGACCATGCCACAAAGACCCCTTTTGAGTGGAATGCTTCTTAGGACAGGCTTCCCTGTATGGATATACATGTATACAGTCCTGTGATGCAATGTGTATCTATTATGTCCTGTTTTTGTATGTACTATTTGTTTTCTGAATACTTGAGTGCAACTCTGGCAAAGAAATTTCCCAATGTGGCATCCTACTACTGCTGCTACTACTACTACTACTAATACTCTAATACTATTACTACTGCTACTACTGCCACTGCTACTACTGCTGTGACTACTACTGCCACTACTGCTGCTGCTACTACTGATACAGCCGCTGCTGCTACTACTACGAATACTATCGCTACTACTACTGCTACTGCTACTAGTACTACTACTAGAATAACCAAATTCATAGCCAATGTGTAAATGTTTCAACCAGTGTTTTAACACTAATCCAGCTTTCCTGTGCTCAGCCATCTTGTAACCTTGTGGCAGCTGCCTACAGCTTCGTCAGAGTCAGACATATTGTGTGCTGCTAAATATTGTTGCATGGTGTTAAAACGAAAAGAGATTAGGGAGAAAACAAAAGATTCTACTGGGAACATTCAGCAGCTGTGGCACTACAAAGTGCCCATGCATAATAACTGCAATAAGATTCTTAATTAAACGATTGCAAAATAAGGACATAAAATATGCAAGCGAGCTGAAAATAAAATATGCTCCTGTATATTTGTAATTTTGCTTTTGATTTTGCTTATATTCTATGGCATTTAAACAACATAAACTACATGTAGGTTAAACTGTTTCGGATACATATATATATATATATATATATATATAACACAATCCATCACCCACTGAGATGCTGCTAAAAGCAACAAGCAGGTAATTCACAAAACAGAAGCGAATAAAATATGATTATGAAATAAGATAGAAGCTATAATATTGCCCTATAACTTTTTTTGAAATGATTCCAAAAGCTCTCAAAATACTATTTCTATTTTCTGGGTCCTTCCATGGTCTTGTTTTCTGTACAAGGCATGGACGTCAGGAGAAAAAAAAAACCAATCAAGCAGACATCTAAAGCTAATAAGTGTTTAATTAAAACTCATTAAGGGGAAATTGACTCTTTAATCTTGTAGCTGAACTGTGTTGCTATGGAAACAAGATACCTATACCTTGCAGTGAAGTGTAACTCGCATTAAATAATTTATTTTACCAGCAAAGTGTAGCCTTTGAAGTAAAAAAAAAAAAGAAAAAAAAAGAGAGAGAGTCAGAAACCTCCATTTCCATTGTGTAATTCACCAGAGGTTCTGTTCTATGTGGAAAGCTTGTCTGCATGATCATAAAATAAGCATTAACATCCTATTTCACGTCATTAGAGTTTTGAGAAAAATTCACTCTGACAAAACATTAAAATATGATTTCCAGCCTGTTCCATTATGTTCCTTGCCTTGCTAGGAAAAAAGTGCTGAGAATACAAACAACACCAATCTAAAACAGATGAGGCCATTTGTCTTAGAGCTCAAATGATTAAATAAAAGAATAACCAACACCGCAGTGCAATCCATTGTGTAATAAATCTATAGCGACAGCTCGGTTGTAGCTATGAGTACAAAACGCACAAAGAAAAATAAACGCAGTGACATCCCTTTGTTCACTGAAATGGGAAAAAATAATGACAGATTTGATCCCCCCTTGCTTTAAGTCACTGCTACAATCGAATCCACATACTATATGCAAGTACTTTAATTTAATTTAAATAAGAAAACAGAATGAATAGGAGTAACATAAATGGACGTTTTTATTTTCATACGAAGATTATTTCGCCCGCCGTGACATCTCTGAAATGCAATCTTTATTGTTGTGATAATTTTTTTAAATTTCCTGGCCGAAGCCATTTAAATGGTTTAAACAACTGAAATATATTTTTATATCCAAAGTTATTACACTATCACTAATTCCACACAACTGACTACATAATGAGCTGAGCCTTGGGAACATGAAATTACATTTTACAGGACACTGGATCAGCTGACACATTACACAAGAAATGGCTGTGTGTGAATGAACCGATTGAGACATGCGTATTTGTACGTACTAAAATGGCTTCAGTTACAATAGCTAAAGTGGATGCCGTTTTTAGCTTTTAAGGTGTAAGATGAAAAACATATGATTAAAATGTACATACATCCTAAAGCTGATGTAACAATCACTACTGGAAATTGAAAGCAAAAAACAAAAACAAAACATTACAGAAAGCCCTACTCTTCAAAGAGTTGTTACATATTTTATACTAAGTGTTATTCTATACATAGTAAATCACCTACCTTCAGCATATATACTAAAAGCACCCTTTTAAACATATTAATTAATGTCCTGTTCGCTTAACTATCCTTAATACTTATTGGTGATGCAAATTTCTGGGTCTGTCAGCTAATACTGTTTCTCCTCTACCTTACTGCCACTGGGGCTAGTCCACACGCAAACATCTCTGGGAACTAAAGGGTTGAAAAAATATCTGGCTTGACACCATACGGTCTCCATACCTCTCCGTAGGTGATGGTGTTGTTATAGATACGCATCTCGGGGTATACGTGTTCCAGGTACCACCGGAAACTGCGACAGTGGAGCTTCTTCCTCAGGGCCACCCTCTCAGAAACGTCGCCAAAGTCCACCCCAGGATTCTGTCCAATCAAATAAAAAGAAAGAAAAGAAACACAGTTGCTGGTCGAGAAGGCCTGCAGGGGTTGCTGAGTAGCTTACCTTGTGAAGGCACTGTTTTATTAGATGGACGGACCCCCCGGGTTTGGGTACTGAATCTGGACTGTTTTTAGTGGCGGCTGTGGCCATAATTGACCATAGTGCCCCGCTGGGGGTGAAGGTTTTCAGTCAGCAGGACGACTGTCTCTTATTGTTCCCTCTCGTCTGACCTACAGTCGGCCTGAACAAGGTGCGCGTGGAGTGTCCTTCTCCGACGACTCAATGCCGGCACAAGCCTCTGCTACTGGAATAATGGAGTTTAAAGAAGAAACGTGGGCTTTCCGGTGGCAGCCTGCTTGCCTGACCCCCCCCCAGGATCAAACAGAGGTGGGGGCTGCACTGAACGGGAACAGACACACACCTGAGCACTCTCAGTAAGGGAGGTACAAGAGCACGAAAGCCCCGGATCAGCACAGGCTCCCGTCGAGAGAGGGAGACACTTCCTCCCTCTGCAGGAAATGAGGTTCTCTCGCCGTCGGAGAGACGAGCGAGGCAGAGAACGGCGGAATATGAGGGGTCGGCGACCGTGAAAGGGGTGGGGAGGAGGGGGACGGGGGGGACGGGGGGGACGGGGGGCACCGGCAGGCTGTCTGCGTTCACTCTGGCAGGGGATTGCCATGGCGATAGTCTGGGAGGCCTCATTGTTCTTCCATTAGGCCTTGACGCTGTGCTGTACAAATCTTAATCAGCTGTTTAATTATGAGAGCTCACGGCTCCGGTGGCATTGGATGGAAGGCGTCCAAGACTGACGCGGGGAATGCCTAATAGCCGAAACTGCTCTTGCAGTTTAACCTCCAAAAGAGGCTGGAGCCGCTTCATTAACCCTCCTCTGTTTCATAAAGCATTTTTCTCTTTCATTATTCCAATGTTGCTCCAGCCCGCCATAACTCTTCAAACGCGAAGATCTGAAAAATACGTCGTGTCGGCAAAAAGAAAGCGCTCGCGATCTGAATCGCGTGTTACACGGATGATAGTTTAGGGTGCTGTTGGCTTTGACTGCGCCTTGAAAGACAACATCTCCAGGAAAGGAACGCTGCAGCTCATGAATGTTGTGGGTATGACTTTCTTCCACGGAAATCTCTCAGGGCTCTACGTCCATCTCGCACCGTTGCTTGCGATCAAGTTCGGGGCTGAAAAAAAATTAAACCGTGGTGCGAAATGCCACATATCGCGGGAAAAAAATGTGGTCAGTTTATAGAAGGGCCTGAGCGATGAGATTGGTCGCTCCGCGATCTGTACCGCCGAATGGCGGTCGCAATTATCCGCCGATAGTTTCAGTCGGCAAGAGATAAGCAGGTGCCGATTCGTGAGCTGGAATCGTAGGCTATAATAGACATACAGCAGAAAAAAACAGTGTGTGACCGCAGCAGGCAGGGAGAAGGATGATAATGGAGGGCGATGGTTACCAGGCTCGGAATTAGGCAGGTAATGCTAATGCTAACGTTTCAATGGGCCTGTTTGTTAGCGGCTGTAGAATGAGTGTTTTTACCGTTTGTGACAAGGTGCTTTGTTCAGTCCTCTTGCACTTTTTGCAACGGATTTAGGTCTCAATGAAACGCAGCCCATTGCACACGCTCAACGTAAATGTCGCACCGTCTACCGTTAGCACGTTAGCATAGAACAGGGCGGTCAAACCTGGATGCAGGTTTTTGTGGTTTCCTTTCATTCAGCAGCCAATTAAGGCCAAGAAAACAAGGCATGTGGATTCTTTAACCAATCAACGACTTATGTCAATTAATAGCACTTGAATACAGCAAAAACCAGGAAACAGTGTGGCTTTCCAGGACAAGGTTCTGACACCTGTGGCATAGACAAGGTAGAGTTATTTACCGGAAAACTTTTGGGGGAGTCACCTTCACCTTCGGTGGTACGGGGCAAGAAATTATCGCAATAAATCGTCCGTTACCCGCATTTGTATGCAAAATCCCAGGTAGTACCTGTTTATTATTTTCTGCGCACAACCAGCTTTTTAGAGGCACTTTAAAGCAATTATACTTAATTTGATTTATGTGACAGCTGCGATGACTAAATAAAGCCTTCCCTCCATTTTACGCGACCTTCTGGCACACAAAGTGAAATGTTCCCCCATTCAAACAGAACACCGGCGGCTTGAAGGTCAAGCGGGATGATGGCTGGGTTGCCTTCCGGGGGGAGAGAGTGAAGTATGATATAGGGTGCAGGATAGTGGTCAGCGAACCGGGCGTGTCACCCAAAGGCTGCGGGTTCGATTCCCAGGTGTGGCACAGCCGTTGTACCCTTCATCATGCTATTTAACCTGAATTACTTGGGCTGTGCCATGCATAATTGTGGAAGTCGCTTGGGGTAAGAGGGTCTCTGCTAAATGGCATTATCTGGGCGTGTAACCCTAAAGGCTTTGGGTCTGTTTCCCAGGTGGGCCACTGACGTTGTACCCTTTAGGAAGATACTTAACTTGAACTGCTTGGGCTGTACAGTGCATAATTGTGGAAGTCACTTGGGGTAAGACGGTGTGCTAAATGGCATGAAAAAGGCTTCACCACAACACATGTGAATGCCCAGGGGTGCGCTCCCAATTTGAACGCACGCACATTGACAATGCGCGATTCCAGATGTCGGGTATTCTGGTATTTTTTCACCCGTTTAGCCTTCCATACTAGGAAAGGAAGCAAGGAGGTTAAAAAAAAAAAAAAGCAGGTGGAATGCACCGCAGTACTGAGCGTGCTCAGTGGAGGGAGGAAGAGCAGGACGCTCACATTCATGGGGATGTTCCAGGCCATGTAGACGTGGGACTTGTACTCGTCCATCCACACTTCGGCTGCCCTCAGGGCGTTCCTCTTGGCGTAGTAGTCGATGTCGTTGTTGTACGGCTTTTTCGTGCGCTCGATGTGCGCCACCCGGGCACAGGGCAGCACCTCCATGCTTCCTCCGCACTGCCACACCTGGACAAAACAAACAACAAAAAACAAAAAAAACACCTGCGTTGTAGCCTTCGGCCCAATTCCACAAACAATCCCCGCGTCTCTCTATCAGCCGAATTGCACAAACAATCCCTGCATTTTATAATTTTTTTCAGGCAACCGGTTATTGACCTTATCCACGGCCTGTTCCCACCTTCCACAAGCTACTCGTTTTCCATTCTGCCATGTCTCACTTTAGCCCCCTGAGCCCTCATTTACACACGGAGTGCAATTCTGTCATGCTGCACGGCTATTATTTTTGTTTATTTTTACCCTCATGGTTTTTCTCCTGTTTTCTTCCTCCTCTGTGTCCTTTTTCTTTACATGGCTGAACTTAAGTGTCCTTCCAGAAAGACAATAAGCAAATGAAATATTATTATTACGATTGTTATTAATAATAATATTACGCTGGCTTTTTATGTGGAGAAGGCGTCTCCTGACTCGACCCTCCAACAGCGTGGCCCCATGCGTCAGGAGAACCAGGGCCCAGCCGAGGAAAAAAATCTCTCTCTCTTTTATGAGCCATTATTCTTTCTTTCTTTCTTCCCTCCCTTCTCTCTCCCCCTCCTGCCACCCCTCAGCTACTCTGTTCAGCGAGCCTTTTTAACAGTTTCCGAGCTCAACAATAGGCCAGGGTGAAATCCTGTCATGTTTAGCTTTATTGCTTTCCAGTCTATAATGGGATGAGTCGGTGTGAGAACAGGCCAGTTCATCTTCACAGGGTCCTTCTGCTATCACCACCCCCTTACGGAACTGAAATATATTGTCAAATATATTGAAATATATATATTATCTACAAATCACAGCAGTTCATCAGCATGAGTCCTTCTGCTATCACCGCCCCCTTATGGGACTGTAAAATATATTGTAAAATATACTGAAAGAAATATATTATCTATACATCACTCCACTTCTTCATAATATATTGGCAAATATCCGAATTATTGTCACTTTAAGATATAAGTAATATATTACACTTCTGTGAAATATATTGCCATTATATTTTCCTCATAGGTCCACATATATAGTATATTGCAGGTTTTTTTCCATGTCCATTAGGGCAGGCTAATGGATGGCATCAGACTCAGCGCGGCCCCTGCACTTAAAAGGTGAAAAAGCCGAGGGGGTTCGAGCGTGAAGCCCCGCGTCTGCTGCGCTGCTGAACATTTCCCATAATGCCCTCGGCCCCTCCATCCCGAGCTGCAGAGTAGAGTGCATCCATTTTCCCCTTTCCCTCTCCGAGGAACCGGCCAGCGGCGCGCTCCGCGTCACGGCCTGCTTGTGTCTGTGTAATTACCGAAGTCCCTCGCCAGCTCCGCGCTGCCCCGCCGCTGATTTGATTTTACATGATTAATGAATCGCGCGGAGGCCGCCTGTTTCGCCATCCCGCCATCTTCCTCCGCCTCGGTTATCCGCCGCCTGACGGACGCACCTAATTGGCTCAAATGCGTATGCTAATTTCCCCCCCCCCCCCCCCACCCCCCCCAACCCCGGCGCTCATACTGCCAGCCATTGCCTTCAGGGGCCCCGATAGCCACATACAGAAAGCGAGGAGCAGGTGTGGACTGCAAGGGGAACTCTTGGAAAAACATTATTTAATATGTCCAGGGTTTCTAGGCCTCTCTTGCAAAATAAATTTTTAACCAGGTAAAATAAATAAATAAATAAATAAAATGTTGGCTCTCACCTTTCTGATTTCATCTAGCTTCTTTCTGATGTAGCAAATTGTTATTGTGATATAATATTTTGTCCCACAACAAAGAAAATGTATGGAGCCACACTCCAAATGATGTCACCTGACAATAATGCCCCCCCCCCTCCTCCCTTTACCCGTATTGTAAAGGGAATTCATAGAACGGGTTCAGCCAGTGTAGTGGAGGTTTCAGTTCAGATTAAATTTGAACAAGACTCCAAGCCTTCAGTTATGTTAAATATCCTGACTTCAGAAATGTGGAGAAAACAATAGATTATTACCATCAATCTGTAGGCTGGATTTCAAAAGACACCTACATTAACTTACATTTTACAATTCCAACTGTCCCTCAACCTGTGTCACCTCATTCTGCAAATACAGATGAAAGATTTGCCTTTGACACATGAAATAGGTCACACAAATTGTTCAGACAGAACAAACGGTTCCAAATGATTATTTTTTGGTAGCGTTCCCCTTTGAATGTGAGATCAAGGTCTGCTCTGCCTGTAAAAAGCATCCGTCACCACAGCTCCGAATGTGGCCAGGGAGTTAGCAACAGGGAGTTATTTAAGAGTCTTATGTCCCTTTGTGAAGGTGTATCAACCTTAGCCACTCACTGACTGTCAGTGGGGACAGTTCCCATTTCAAACTGTCCGTGTCATTAGATTGAAGCCAGCACCAGTGTCCTTTTGGTGAGCTAGCAGTACTCATCCCAGGGGAAGTCTGCTGAACCTCGGCTGACAGTGTGCTAACATTGCTACTGTCTGCCATCTGTACAGGTCAGATCTCTTTTTTTTCCACAGCTGTGTTGTCTTTCTACTTTACATAAAATGCAAGTAAAGACATTTGTGTGGAGGCTCGCACTTTTATCCCGAAACGGCGGCAGCAGTTGTAAAAAACGACTTACTGTCTTACACCTTCATAGTGTTACCCTTGGTATTCTTCACAGGTGGAAAGTCCAGGGGTCAGAAAGTCCTGCCATGTGTTTCTTCCACCCAGGAACTCAGCCAGCTGATTTTGCTAATTAGTTCTACCTCCAGGCTGAAGAACTGTGCTAATTAACAAATCCAGGTGATTGGAACAAAATACTGGGGAGGACTTTCTGATCCCAGATTTTCCATCTCTGGCATTCTTGTAATCATTATAATATAATGTACGTTTGAAGATATGCATGCTTCTAGTGCATTATAAAATAAGCCGAATACATCAACGACCTACAGAAAGTGTAGATTCATCAGCACGAACTTCCAGCAGGAACATATTACCCATTAGTTTGCACAAAGCTACTGCTTCTGTCAGATTTAATATTAAAATACAGAATTTAATTTCAGAATTTCATCATTTTAATATTGCAGCTAAATTACACATAGACACAGTGTAGGTAGACTATGCTAATACCGTTTGCCTCGGGCACTATAAAATTCAGTAACTCTGATTAGTATTTGGCAACTGTCTTTAAGAAAGTAAACCTTTCTATGACCTCCCCTCCGGCCAATAGAAGGGGTCCTTGATACAGTCACAGGTCCCACGGTCCCACAGGTCCAGAATCGAACCTGGGTCATACAATGCCCTCAGGAGTCCCACAGTGTGATGCATTAAGAGTGATTCTGGACTCTCACTGGAAGTGCATGTGGGGTCAAAGGTCAAGAGGTGAAAAAGCATCAAGATGGGGTCTAATCAACAGGAAACTGCAACAGAACAGACTTGCAAAGGCATTACGACTCCAAATCAGACACAACGGCTGCACTGCTGCACTGATGGACTGCAGAGCTCAAATAAGCAGAATTTGGCTGCACACATTTCCAACGCACAAGCCCACACGCTTCCGAACAGACGATGTTGCAGCAACGGGGCGAATCTCCCAGCCGCAGTTTTCCATTTTAATAAATTACATGCTCTACTTTTCACAGACCTCATAAATGCGTTAAAAATAAGAACTCGTATAGAAAACGGCGGAACCTTCCGTGGTGTGCCGAGGAGCCTTTCCACCCACCCCCCTCCTCCCCAATGCCCCCCCCCCCCCCCCCATCGTCAACAACAGCGGAAATTTCCATTTGGCCTCCATGTTTAACACAGGAGCATTTGAATCTACAAGCGTCAAATGCACATGGTACCGGTGCGACTCCAGGCCACACCGCACTTTTGCCAATTCCAGATCGGAGAAAAGAAACAAATGAAAAAGTGTGTTGGCTGGAGTCTCAGAGAAGAGCGGCCATACAGTAGTTTGAGGTGATGGATCAGACAAGCCTTCAGATGAAAACTCAATTTGTTCATTTTGGGGCCGGGCAATTGAAACGTCTGCTTCGGTTAATCTTTCTGTTTCTTTCAGCCTGACAGGTGCTGGTGGCTGTTTCAAAATGCCTCAGTTTTAACTGAAAATAAACTCAATGCAACATGATTGCAACCTGCAGGGGCCAACTGTGTGTTTTCTTTCCAAAAAAAAAAAAAACAGACATGAGGACAATTGACCAAAAAAAACCTTTTCTGATTCATTGTCGTGTTTTCACATTTTAAAACTATGTTTTGCCTACTTTAAAAATTTGTCAGCCAAGCTAAAGGAAAGAATGTGATTCACATGATAAACAGTTTAGTTTAGTTGTTAATTTAGTTGCTTTAGCACAAAGCAACTAAATTAGTCCCCTTGATTAGACTACTCAAACAAGATTTTGAAAATACAAACTTGCATTCACTTTTTTACCATAAGCATGCCTTAAAATCTACATTTTAATTTAAGTTGCATCCTGTATCATCATTTCAAATCCAAGCAAAATCTATTTTAAATACAGCCATTTTGTTAGCACTAATTGTCGTGTGCCTGCATTTAAGAGACCCCATACCGAATACTGATTCTCTGTCACGAAGAATGTTCCGCAGCCATTTTCTTTTTGCACTGTCATTTAATTGGCGCGATGAATGGATTTCGATGGTCCTATGAATTTCACTTAACGTGAACCGGAGATGCGAGTCAGTCACTTGGTAACAGAAAACATATTTTGTGTTACCACAACAGGAAGTTGAATATTTAATTAGGCCCAGCACGGTCGTACCACCGCTGGGGCGCCCACGTTTCATCGAACCCAGGTGTGAGTCACTCAGTCACTGGCTTGCACAGTGACGCGTGCATCATATCAATTTTCGTGTGTAATTGAATTATTGCACGGGAACTAGTCCAGTCCCACTGTGGCAGCCCTTCTCTGCCTGTCCTTTTTCGACAGCAGTGTTAGCGCGGTTCCATTTAGAACCCGACTCGCCCCGCGTTCCACAACCTCCACGAGGAAACATTCCGCCCCTTAAATATCGACGGTCCACGGGATGATCCGGTCCGAAGAATAAAATCAAACTTCCAGGGAGCTCAAGCTCTTTCTTTTCCAGAACCACTGTGTTTCCTCATAATGCCGGTCACTTTCTTACAGTGCTTTTATTGATAAGGCTTATCCACGTTGTGTTTTCTAATTCATGTTCTCCAGTCATGATTCCGCTCCATCAGCTTAGGGTTATTCCACTTGCCGACTGGTAATAATATCTTCACATTCCCTGCCGCAATACAGGCTGGTAATATTTTCAATTAGCGCAAAATGGAAAAGCATATTTAGCATATTTCGCTTGCTTTCAGAAACCGTGCGGTGGTGAAGCAATCAAATAACTATTTAACCTTACAAGCAAGAAAGAGAGCTAAGCCCTCTCTTCCCTTCCATATTTGCTGCCTCAGACTTGAGTTGTTAATGAAATATAGTCCTGCAAAACACATTCAAAGGGCACTGCAATGCAATAAGTATGCATTATGATTCATTTACGAAGAAGCACATTCACTATGACTGGTTTGCTTATTCCTGCAACATATTAGCAAGCAGCAATGTTTTTTATTGGTTTCTATCTATTTATCATGGCTTACTGAGGAATAGAAAACTGCCCATTTGTAATAATAAGAAGAAAAAAAATCCATTCTTGTGACATGGAGCAGCCTTGTGGACTCCTAGTTGTCCATAACAAATTAGTGGCCCACAAGCGTATTACCCCAGAGGTTGAAGAATTAGGAGTTTTGGCAAAGTTTCCATCTTATACTTTTGTAAAAGGTACAGTACAATGCTGGGAATCGCTTCTTCTACAACAGATGCCAGCAAGGTTCATTTTTGTTTTCAGGAACTATCAAATAGCTGGCATTTATTTCATTCAAAAATGTAAAAGAACAATGACTATTGTAACAAAAAGAAAAATACTAATGACACCCAGGGGCTAAAATGGCTGGAACAGGCCAGGCCAGTGTCCAGCATCGACTTCTTGGAGGTGTGTGATTACCGTGCCTTGGGATGTAGAAGCCCATTTCTACCACCGCATGTAAATTAAAGATCGATATCTTTCAATGGCCGTTTGCGGGGGCGGGGGGGGGGGGGGGGGGGGGAGGAGGGGGGGGGCTCCACGGAGAGACCGCTTAATCATCGTTAAAGCTGGGGGCAGTCGCGTGATGGATGACACCCTTTGCCACGCGTCAGACCGCGCTGCCTCTGGAATTTAGAGAAACGTAGCGCGTAGCAGGCTATCGGGGTCGGGATGTTTCCTAGCGTCCGGGCGGGTGTGCGCGTGCGAGTCACATTCACGTTGTTTGAAAGTGTCTGGCGGTAGTCACTACGGGTACAGGACGGGACGGCGCACCCCAGAGGGGTTAAATTCAGCATTCCGTTCTAAATATAGAGCCTGTAATCATCAGCGCAGTCCTCCTCCTCCTCCTCCTCCTCCTCTTCCTCTCTCACTCTGAAGCCCCTCTCTTCCTGTCCTCCGGCCTGTTCAAACTGCTGTGTCCCAGTATGAGTTTATTCTGTTGTTTGCATTTTTTTGGCACTATTAGTGCTGCTGTTTATCTCTCTCTCTTTCTCTCACACATTTTTAGAAAAAAAATGTTTTTTTTTTTTTCAGGTGCCTGGGTATATTTTACTTTTTATGTCTCCTTTTAACTGTTAAATAAAACAAAAAAAATTAAATTTCTCTCTCTCGCTCTCTCTCTCACACACATTAGACAGAATATGGATTGCCAACGCTTTGATTGACATTTGGTGCATGTCTTAGGAATCAGTTATTTTTAATCAATGATCAATATGAAATATGTACAGTATATACGCTATGGTGGTGCATATAGTCAAAAAATAAACGCTCACACATGCACACAAATGCTCACACACACACACACTCACTCTTTCTCTCTCTATATATATCTCTCTCTCTCACACACACACGACAAATCTTTCATGACAAATACTCTCCTGTGATATAAACACAGACCTCTCCATTCAGCATTGGTATGCTCTCCTCAAACACCCACCCGTATCCCCCACCCCAGCCTTAGTGTCACATTGGGTGGGGGTGGGGGTGGGGGTCTAATGTCAGAACAGATGAAGCGTGGAATCTGCAGCAACAACAACAGCCTGTTCCCCAGTGGGACATTGTTGGCAGGACCGCAGATTTTGGGCAAAGAGCCAGAAGATCTGTTCTTGTGGGGTTGGGGGTGGGGGGGGGGGGTAAAGCCTTCATGGGAATGTCACATGCTATAGCCCTTAGGCCCATGGATACATTAGCCTAAATAAAGGTGGATACAGTGCAGAAGTGTACTGGGCTTGCCGCTTAGAGGTTGTAGGTTTGATCTCCATGTTGTTGCATTGCTGTTGTACTCTTAAGCAAGGTACTCAATCAAAATTCCTTCTGTAAATATCCAGCTGTAGAAATAGATCCTATGCAAAAAAAAAATAATAATAATAATAATATGCTGTTGAAGTTGCTCCAGATATGAATGTCTGTTAAATGTAAACATACAAATGTATGTAGTGGAGTTAAAACGTCCTTCTTTCTTTATTTTATTTCCGTTTGGTATTTTCATCTTTTCTTTCACTAAAAAACTTGCTTGTTGTGAACTCTGTTGGTAAAACTGTAAAACTGTTGGAGGGAATAGCATTTCTTAGCAGTTACTCTTCTAAGTGGCCAATATATCCACCGTATGCTCCATTCTGCTGCCGGCTTGTGATAAAGAAATTTCATAATTATTGTAATGAGTCTTTAGGGTGCCAGTTATAACTGGAAATGGCCTGAAGTGGACTGAATAATGTCCAAAATTACATATGTACTCCAACGCATTTTTCCACATCTCAATATAACTCAATCCACAGTTTCAACTGTACACATATGATGGGCACTGCAAGCCATTTGGTGCTCTCCTGGAGACCAGTTACCATGGTGACAACCCAGGCAAAGAGTCATCAAAAGCTTGTCTCCTACTGGATAAGAACTATCCCACCTGCACAAAATGTTTTCCCGTTTTACATATTTTTCAGTCTTCACGAGTGCTCCACAGCTTCGTAAGAACAGCATGCCTTTGCATACGGATGGCTCAGGAGACATTAGTCTTAATGTGCATCATCCAACCTCGTTCAGTCGCAAATCTGGCGGTATGCCCCTGCCTCACCGCAACACCAGTGCCCCCTTCTGGTCAGTTGGGAACGTACGGTCCACCTGCACGAGCTGCTCATGAGGTGTCCTCCTTTATCTCACCGGAAGTGCATGTGGGTCAAAGGTCAAGAGGTGAAAAGGCATCAAGATGGGGTCTAAGCAACAGGAAACCGCAACAGGAGAACAGACTTCCAAATGCATTACGATTCCAAATCAGACACAACGGCTGCACTGCTGCATTGATGGACTGCAGAGCTCAAATAAGCAGAATTTGGCTGCACGCATTTCCAACGCACAAGCCCACACGCTTCCGAACAGACGATGTTGCAGAGTGGCCGTTAGCAGCGGCCTGACGTCCCGCGTTTTCAGAGAAGACAGCGTGTGCCCCTAAGCACTATCAAACTGACAGACGTAGCACCAACAAGCTTCAACACACTTTGGGCGAACAATTACAACCGGGAATTGAAATACAGTCAGTGAAAAGTAAGTATTAGACCTTTCTGGAATGCTCTGGGGGGGGGGGGGGGGTTGAAAAGGCCTGGCAGGTGGAGCCTGGTGGAGCACTGGCTCGGCAGCTAGTCTCATTCCCCGATGTCTTATCATGCAGCGGCTCTCCTACCTTCTCAAGGTCTCCGCCAGAACATTAGCAAAACAAATCAGACCAAATTAGTCCCTTCCCCTGGACGCAACGGGCATAACGACGATACGTGGCTCGCATCGCTGCCAAAAGGAAAAACACATATCCGCGGCGTGCCGGGGGAGAGAACGTTCCCGCGCATTAAACTCGCACGCGGCCAATCCTCGTTCGCCACATGCGGGCTTTGCGAGCCCCCCGAAATAAACAACATCCTTAAAATGCCACTTGCTGTTATGACTCTAAACACCGTTGTTCCACATTAGCCTTGAGAACAGGGCTGTGGTTGTACCACTGAACGCACATACTGCTACCCCACCCGATAACTAATCCTGTAGTGCAGTGGTCTCAAGTTCTGCATGCTGGGTTTTCGTGTGTTTCTGCACTTTGAGTGCTTAATCTAAGCCATTGATTGGCTAAAGAGTCTGCACACCTTGTTTCCAAGGCCTAAATTGATTGAATTGAAAGGAAATCACAGTAGACTGTGGCCCACCAGGACTGGAGTTTGAGGCCCCTGGTGGAGTGCAATCAATCAACAAATACATATCACAAATTATATATATTTGAATTAGGCATAGTAGTAGTATGACAGTGAAATTCGTATAAACTGAAATATTTTTGTTCTTCTTTCAGGAAGCACAATGGTTTTTTACTTTATTATTTTCTCCTTATACGTTGGGTTGTACTGTCAAACTCCAATCTGGGTTTGAACAAAATATAATTATAATAAATTAATTATGATTCATATTTGACATATGATTACTTTGCCAGGGCTGAATATTCCAGTCATATGAGAGATGTTATTATGTAGGATTATGTTCTGTCAGCAATTTATTCCAATTTCCCAGCTCCTTCAAGCTAGATCTTGAACCTGTTTCATGCTCATGCTCAAGGACGAAAAGAAATTTCAAAGGCTCTAATTCAAAGATTGTCTATTAAGTATTGATTGAACATCCCTTTGTTTATTGCACTCGAGAAAAGAGATTTAAAAAAACTAGTTCACCTTGCCAAAGAAATGCTTCATTTGTCATGCCAAGTATTTTCAAAGAAAGGAAGCATGAAAACGATAGAGACGTTCAGAAGAATGAGCATACTTGCTAAACATCAGCATTTATTCTGGTTAGTTTTCATTAGGCAAGCTATTGTTATATGAACATTACATTACAGTATCAGCTGAAGGCCTCTGCGATACTACAATTACATGCAGCCTCTAAATCTGGCCTCAAAACTAATTTTTATCGTTTTGCTTTTAAACGAATGTCTTTATTATTGTCCTTTTATGTCGGCTTTCAACATTATTTTGTCCTCTCTGTGTTTTTTGTTTTATTTCTCGACTGTACAGTATGTTTATGGTCTATGTTTATATTATCTTAGAATAGCACAAATGAAATTCTTGTTTGTTACAGTATGAGTAATTTACGTCCTGTCGATTCATATCTGCCTGGCAGGAAGAGAAATACGCACGAGCTGAATCAGCACTCATATTTTAAGTTTGTAATGAAACATCACATTTAGACTTAATTTCACATATAAGCAACATTTACATTACGTACACACACCATTCACTCACTCACTCTTACCTACAGGCAATTTAGACTCTCCAGTTAGCCTAACCAGCAGGCTATTTCAACCAAACCTTTATAGCTTGTCCTACAATTCACGAAACGTTTTTTTTATTTTTATTTTTCATCTGAATTTGTTCATGGCTGTTTCCTTATGCTAATCACATGAACAGGATTGTGCACAAAATTTACAAACAGCCAGCACTCATCACCTCATACACCTGGGATATGCACAAAAAAAAAACAAAGGTCTGCACATGTATCATGAATCCCATATTGGTTTCATACAGGAACATTTTTGAGAACATATGTAAGAATAATTTAAGTAAAAAATTTTGTGAACGAGGCCCAATGACACTACTTATGCTCTCACCAGTTAAAATCATAACCTGTGGCAGTGCAAAGCATCCATACAGGGATCATTAGGAGACAGAAATGGATGATGACCTGTCAATCAGTCTTATCTCCACTGCATACTAACCATGTCATTAAAAACTACAAATTAGCCCCACTTGGGCCTTATCTTTGAGAATCACATGTCGCCTTTTCTCTTTTTTTTTTTTAAATTGTGTCATTTATCTTCTTTGTTGACTTGTTGCCCCCTGGTGATTTGACATTTTTCTGTTTGTAAAGGTGCATATTCGAGAACTGATGGGTTTTTTAGTACCTTGCGCAAGGGTACAACAGGAGTGCCAGACCGAGGAATTGAATCTGCAATTAGAAGCCTTGTTCCAGAAGATCATTTAAACGCATGCTCATTGTACATCATCGTCAAGTATGGCCACTTGTGGTGAGGCGAAAGTGTGTTTGTGTCACCATGAGTGTTAATTTAATTGAAGTGTTTTATTTATTCCCCTACGAAATCAATAAAAAAGACACTAAAGGATCATGGTGGATTAAGTACATTGAGATGAATTGCCCTCCTTAACCAGACCCTAGGTTAGAGAAAGCCAGGGAGTCCCAGAAGCCAAGGCAATAGATTCCCGGTACATGTGTACGCAAATCTGGAATGGCCAATCGGTTCTCCACAAAGGAAGCCAGACAACAGCTTTTGTTTGTAGCACTGTTTGACGTGCAAACTGTGACTCATAGCGATTAATCTGCATTCTTTCATCCTCATTTTCTTTTATTTCAGACCATCCTGACAAGACGGTAGAACAAACGAAAATTATGTAAACATAATGAGCAACTGTAACAAAACATGTTCAGAAGGGACCCCTGGACAAGGGGCCTGGACAGAAAGATGTCGTTAAAAAGCTGATTACATTCCGCCCGTTCAAATTCAATAGATAATTCAATTCAATAAATGAAACTAGATTTTTTTTTTCAGATGTCCTGAAAGTGAAGCGCTTTCGGGTTGAATGCATTAATCCCGCACTCTCATTTTCTGGCTCTGAATCTTGGCAGATGGAAGCTTCTCCCCGTTTTTCTTCCATCCTCGTTTCCTCACACGTTCCGGCGTCTGAATGGGAGAGCGCAAGGAGGCTTTTCGACATCCTCAGCTCCCCAAACGTTTCCAGCCGGCTGCCGGAGAAACCGCAAACAAAAGAGAAAAAATTCTTTCTGATTCAAATTGGTGTGTGAGCTGATCAGGGTCAAGGAAATTATTTTCACAGCCCGTTTTCCACAGCGAATGGGCCCTTTGACTCTCGATTTTTCATTTCGTTTCTTTCAGAATCCGGGTTTTTGCAGGCCTATCGTTTCACGGCGTCAGGCTCTGCGCATTTTGCCATGAGGACCCTGTGTCACGAGGTGACGCGAACGGCCACAAACAAAATATAAAATATGAAAAGTAGAAATGGAGCTGGGTAAATGTTTTCAAAATGCTTGTGTGTGTGTGTGTGTGTGTGTGTGTGTCTGTCTGTGCTGTTTTTGGTCAACTCAGCAAAACGAGCCGGCGTTTTTTTTTTTTCGTTTTTTTTGGTGGAATCCCATGAACGGTGCTTAGACACACGTTCATGGGGAAGCCTCTCTGCTGGGCCCGGATAAAAAAAGCAGGTCATTTCGCACCAAACGGAAGCGCGTCTGAGGGAAGGAGACCGTGAATAAAACAGAAGAGCGTCTATAAAATTCGGGAGCGCTTGTCAAAAACCCTCATCTCTGCCGTCGAGCACAAAAAAGAAAAAAAAAAAATTACCAGGCGGCTTGTGTTCCATTCCGGGGCTCGGCACAAGGGGGGGGGGGTGGGGGGTGGGGATCACGGAGCGTCCCGATTACGTTGAGGGCCATCATTCGCCTCATCGGATCCGCACGAACCCATTAATGGATAATCGCAATAAGACCCCACGCCACACCCCTACCCGCAAAGCGCTGGAGTTCCTTCCCTTCTTTTCCCTTCTCCTTTCTCCATCACTTTAAAGCCCAGCTGCCTCTTCAGAGCGCGGGGTTGCAGAAATACCCTCTCCTGACATGTAGTGCTTTTAATTACCGGTTCAGCTTAATGGCGACCCTGTCTCTCCCCCTCCTCCCCCCATCGCAGTGAAGACGTTCCCCTTTTTTCCGCGGGAATTGGCCCTCCTAACGGATTAACACGCGCCCCTCCTCCGCCTCGCTCAATCGTTCCATTCCTTCCATGCAACACATCAAACAACAGCGGCGGAAAAAACTGCCGACGCAACCGTCGGCAACAGTCGCCATGACAACGACTAACAAAGTGGCACGGTAATAATAACTACGCCAATTATTAGCCAAGGTCCCGGATTTCTGAAAATTATTCAAAAAAACCGATAATTGCATTCTGGATCCCGCTTTACACAACAGGCACTGTTGGAGAGTGACTGCTCTCTTTTCGCGAATGATTAGTTTCAATCCTGGCAAGGAGCAAGGAGAAGCTTAAATGACACTTAATTGTTACTCTCAAAAGAATGGAAGCTTCCCTTCTCTGCAAGTCACCTAAAAGCTTCTCAAACTGTCCTTGGGAGAGAGCACAATGCTTTAATCTATATTGAAATTGTAAAAGGCGTATTAGGCCACTGACCAAAAAGCTTTCAAAGATCTCCCAGGTTCAGGGGAAGTTGTCAGCTCGCAGGTCTAAGAGGATTCTGGAAAGACACCCTGCACTTAGCACATTTCAAACTTGCTTTATTTTTTTTTATTTTTTTCTTTTTTGACAGCATGATGGAGAAAAGTCCAGCTTCGCCTGATAAGATTCCACACAGCCGAGAACAATCCATCTAAATGTTCTCTCGGAGAGAAAGCGACCGTTCCATGTTTGTCCTATTATCGTTTAATGGCATCTAATGTAGCGTGCAACTATATCTTTCACGTCCCCATTAACTAAAGGCTAAAGATCTGCAAACACATGAAACACAAATCGAAATTTTTAAGACAAGCAATTAAACAGCAACACGATTCTTATACTGTTCCTAAGCATCAGCAACCCAACAACAGAAATAATAAATCCACTGCATCTATTGTATGGAGCTGAACAAAACGGTTGCTTCAATGCATATCCAGACAAACAAAGCAGACAGACATGTGATTTTTTTTTTAAATAGCTAAAAGCTTTAATTGTTATGATGATTTAATTAATGCATTCAAAATCCGCCAAAGCTGGAAGCTAATTCAACACTGCTGCGGCCCCTTCCCTGGCGAAACCCATCATTCACCTTGCGGTCTAATTCTGCAAACCGCACGCTTGTTATTCTTCAGAGGTTGTCCATCTTTCCCCGTTCACACTCCCTTCCCCCCCCTCCCCCCCCCCCCCCCCCCCCCGGCCCAGTTAGAAGTGAATAATACTGTAATGAACCGTGGAGTAAATAACTCTCAGTCCATTAAGCAAAGAAATTGATCTGAGCTTTCTAAATAATTCATGTATTGAGAAAGAGAAAGACAAATGCGTGATCAATCCTGAATGCCCCCACACCGCCTTGCCCCCCTGTCCCCCACCCCTAACCCCACTGTTACATTTGTGTTCGACACACTCATTCACATATGCACAGTGAATCATTCAGAGTGTCTCCTTACTGTGGATTATTATTATTATTAGTAGTAGTAGTAGTAGTAGTATCAACAACAACAACAACAACAACAACAACAACAACAACAACAACAACAACAACAACAACAACAACAACAACAACAACAACAACAACAACAACAACAACAACAACAACAACAACAACAACAACAACAACAACAATAATAATAATAATAATAATAATAATAATAATAATAATAATAATAATAATGATGATGATGATGATGATGATGAATCATTGAAGAATGCAACTCAGACTTGGGTCACTAATGAGTAATTTTTTCTTTCAACCCCACCCCTCCTTTCATCCTCTCCTGTCATTTTATCATGCCGCCTCCCAGCATGAAATCCCCCCAAATATGACCCGCAGCTAGATAAGCCGTCCTCGTTCATGGAGGCGTCTGCACAATCCCGTGATGATGATGACGATGATGATGATGATGGTGATGATGGTGATGAAGCAGGTCCGGGGAATGACCACGCTTGTTTGTCGGCAGGGTCTGTGTGCCACTGTCATTAGGGCCATTCCGGACGGAGGAGAGGTGATTTGGCTAAGGTGTGGACGGCGGGTGGTTAGGCTTGCTATATGCGCACATAATAACATAATGGCCTTGTTTTTTGACTCACGGACGTGACCTCAGACGGGAATGGTCGGGGACGTTGTCGGTCATCGGCCATCGCTGTTTTTCTCAGCATCAGACTGAGAGGCTGAGAAGCTTTGATATCAACCTCAAATCGTGTAACTTCCTATTGCTGAACTGCAAACGTGTCTTGACATTGCATTACATTACAGGCATTTAGCAGATGCTCTTATCCAGAGCGACTTACACAACTTTTACATTACAGTGTTTATATTGCATCCATTTACACAGCTGGATATGCACTGAAGCAACGCAGGTTAAGTACCTAGCTCAAGGGTACAATGGCAGTGTCCTACCTGGGAATCAAAGCTGTGACCTTTAGGCTACAAGACCAGTTCTTTACCCATTATACCATTAACAATACGCATGTCCCAAATTCATCTTTGAGTGTAGCCATCACCTCTATAAGGGGAGCGGTCCTGTGATTATACCAAGCACGCTATTGTGTAACGACATTCTGAAGGTGATGTCCCCATTAAAAGAATGAGTCATTTTCACAGCTCAGGCCAGGCTCTGAATTCAGAGCAGTTCACTCCGAGCGTTCGGACACCGTGTTTGCAAACACGTCCGCGCGAGTCTGGCGCGTTCGGGGCCATTTGCTAGGTGTCACTGGCCGCGTTCCCGTCAGAGCCGCTAAAATTTCGCCCGCGAGCGTTTGCTCTGCGAGGAAAAAACGTGTGACAAGCTCGATGTTAACAGATGTAATCGGCGCGCGAATCTGTGAACTTCATCATTGTAGGACTGTAAAGAAAAAAAAAAAAAGGACTGAAACCGTTTGTTTGTTATTCGTGCCCAGTTGGAACATCGAGAGCCAAGGAGAACTAATCAGCCAACAAACCGTTAAGATTCCAATAAACCTAAAGGCTATTAGCTGCCACAACATTGCTGAAAACTAATTTTAAAAAAAACTTTTTGCATTATTTTCCATTCCTCGTGTAATTTCTGATACCAAGTGATATCATCTGCACCTTGCATTTGCAAAATCTCCAAATCTACAAACTCCACTGGCAATTTCACCAGGGTCTGCTGGTTCTTCACACGAACTTGTTTTTGTTGTTGGATAATAAGCGCTTGAGTATACAGTGTGTTCCCAGACATTCTCGTGAGTAGTCATTCTGAATTACATCCCAAAACTGATGCTTTTTTTTTTCTTTCCTTCAAACTTCTAAATACACTTTGGCCATCATCCAGTCTTACCACCACAGACTTTGTTCTCAACTTCGAATAACAAATTTACCCAAGTGCAATATTTTGTTTTACTTTCATGCACAAACTTGTAGGTTCACTGATCCCTGAAAGCAAGGAGAAAAAAAAATTTAACGTCTGCTCGAAAGTTGTTACACGAAGTTAAGAACAAATCACATAACAGTAGAGGAAAATGTTCTTTGGTCTATTTTGTTCATCCTTAATTAGATTAGAACCGCCTGCCAAAATGTAAAACACTTAAACCCCCTGGTGGAGGGAGTCCACTTTCTTTTCTGATCTCTTTGGTCAGGGAGGATTCGATAGAGGTTAATTGAGCCTCAATCCCACATTCACGGCTCGTGCTGGCGCCTCTGAAATTGCAATTAGTCCGATGGTCCCAAAAAACTGTTGCGCTTTTCAATGCTTTTCAAAAAAAAAAAAAAAAACACAGTTGTTAGCATGGGAGCCGGGGAAGAAAAGATGGCTGACAACGGTTAGCCGCTGATCTGGCTAAAATACATCCACAGCAGCAGATCTGATGAGGCAGCAGTTAGCTGAGCTAGTCGAGCCACTGGACCGGTACGGGGAGAAGTCCGGGTTCACATTCTTTAGCGGAGCACTTCCCTTGTATTCCCGAGCAAGAGCTTCCCTCTGCTGAATTGCTTCGATAAAACTGTCTTGCTGAACAAATGGGCCGTACCAACGGGCTAATCCGAGTACGGGTGTCCGCCATTTAAATGCCTAAATCACAGTTGCCATACGAGCGCTATGATAATGTGGGGAACCCGTGGTGAGCGCAGCACCTATGAGAGGGAATCGGGGAGGGAGTTCAGCTGTGTCAGAATTTAAATGTCATAAAGTTTAAAGAGTTTATAGATGATGGTACGCATGATACATCATCTCTGATGTGTCATAATCTGTGTAGTAAAGTAATCTATTAGCACCAATGGGGTAGAAAATTACTTTTCCGTAGACGAGCACTAGATCGCTAAATGTTGTGTACTGCATTGATGATCGGTGTTAATTAACAAGGGGGCTGAAATGTACCCTCAGAGTAAAATTGACTAGGTTTACAGTTCCACTGAAAGTTTTACTAGGTGCCACATGTGTTCACTGTTGCTACAATATTGTTGGAATCTTCCCTATGGTATGACTACCAGGCTACCTCAAAATCAGCATTACACTGAACACATTGCCAGCTACCCAACTGTCCATTTTGATTATTTACTTTCATTATGTATACATGCAGTTGCCAGTAAGGCGTAAATGCAAACAAATGGAGCTATCTCAGAGGCATAAAGTACAGAAGTGAACAGAGAAATACTCCCGAGGGGGAGGAAAAACTCTATAAAAAGATGCTTTCAATGTGGCTGGTTTAAAGAGTAATCTAGCACTAAATTGGCTTAATATGCAGGTTTAACAGAAAATCACTAACAAACGCATGTAGATGACGTGTGGAATTGAAGACCATAATAGAAAATGCTTATTCTACTGATATAGTTAAATATGTAAGCCTTCTTCGTCGTGTTTAAGGCAATTTGCTGTATTGCTTACAAAGCCGAGCTTATTGAATGGAATTTTTTATGGCGCTGGTATGCGTGGCAGCCCACTTTCTTCAACATATTAGCTCATTTTGAGTCGGCGTTCAGTCCAACATGGAATTGATTTCCACGAATGAGTTGTCAGGTCAAGAACGAAAAAAATCTATATGTAGGTACGAATTGGAACTGCTCAGCGTGAACCGATATGAATGCGGAGACCAAAAGGACACTACGTCTTTGAGATTAAACGCTTAGCATAATTAAACATGGCGGTTAAGATGCATGAAAGCTATAACATTCGTGCATGGATTTCCTTTGATTAGGATATATAATAAACAAACAAAAATATGGAATTCCGTTCAAAAAACTACATAAAAATATACCGTTCAGTGCAAAGCACAGTATAGAATTATGAATATTTTAACTCCCAATCTGCTTTTTCATTTTATTTATTTTTTTACACCATTTCATTAATTTCATGAAATGCTGACCTGTAGTTGCTACAGAATCAATCTAAGTGTTTCAGTGTTGTACCATCTGTGGACATAATATGAGGCAGCAACACGTACGCGGTTTCTTATTGCAATGGAGAACACGAGGTTGCTGAAGGTTACAAAGGACTGAGTGCGATCTGTGTGAGGCTGGCAAAGCCCTTGTTGTATTTCTGAATTTCTTAAGTCTGAAATTGGCATCCACATAACAGCTTTTCCAAATGGAATTTTTTTTTTTTACTCCCCTTCTGGTCTTTATCACCCGAATAAGACTCCACGAAACAGAATGTGTGCTTAAACTGAACAAATATCCCTACCACTATTATAATCCTCTGCATGATATGCTTGAAGAAAGAAAACTTACAGAAAACTCCACTGATGTCACCTGGATGATTTTAAATGGATATAATGCCACTAAAAAGAACACAATCATCGCGCAACAGCTATGGTCCTTATTTAAATATGTCCTACCGAGCATTTGAGAAAACTCATTCTGCTGCCCTGAAAGAGCGTGTTTTTAACTCCGGGTACATTCGTCTTCCAAAACCCCGCGGTTCACACGAAGCGTTAAATTAAGTGGCGCAGCTCCTGAAGCCCAGATTTACATTTTCAACGTTTTGTGGACTTTTAAGTCTTTTAAGTCAAGTGAACATTGTAATTTAGCATTGAGGATTCCCTTCTCCTCTGCAGGAAACACATTTCCTACTTGGAAGAGCCGAGTCCTCCTGTTGGCTCTGGGGATGGTTTTTTAAGCTTAACCCCCTTAGGCTAATAAACATGAAGAAACTTAATTATAAACCATATCAAAAAAAAAACACTGAATGTGTGTAACTTCCTTAAATCATACCTGACGGGGATTTTTTCATCTGCGGTTACGTCATATTGGATTTGCAATTTCTCCCGTGACCCGCCATTTTATTTGGCACATTTTTTCATTTTCAGCTCGAGGATTATGGCGGCACAACAGCATTTCCGCTGCATGCAATCCCCGCTCACCCAGAAATATCCTAAAATAAATAAACTCTTTTTTGTTTGCTCCCATCGTTTGAGGAGCTTTGAAGGAGGTTCAGCTAAAGTCGCGTAACGATGGCGTTTGTTCCAGGGTGCGCGTTCGGGCAACCACAGATTTTGTCACTTACCCTCATGCCGAGCTCAATGTTCTCCCCTCCGTAGACTTCCATGCCTGGATCCAGAAGGCCAATCTCTCCGAAGTACTCTCTGTCCACCACAAATGAGCAGCCAATCATCGCTGGGGTCCTACATGAGGAAATCATATGTCATTATGACATCACAGTAAATTACTGTTTAGTCTTGAGGCAGTGGGCTTGTGTTTTTGACACTTTCTCAAATAGAAAAGGGGTTTTCATCAGGTTTTGATCCAGGAACCACCACCCAGGCTCAAAGGCATCCCAGGGTCCTCCATCATAAGTAAAAAATATATATTTTTTTAAAACCCAGGATAAACAACATTCCAACCCAGTGATCAGCAAACAGGCCTACTGATTTATACACTTATTGCAATCAACTTGATCTGTATCTTCAACAACTGGATCCTTTATATGCGCCTACGGCATTTTAGGAGTTAATCCCCCCCCCGGCTACATCCCTGCTGTAATTATTCACCCATACGTACTTCTGATGCTAAGTTCTACTCCCATAAAATGGTGTAAAATGTTATAATTAAGCCACTCGTGGGCTATTGAGGAGTGAAATGTGCAATAAATTGGATTTAACTGAATGTAAAACATGTTAAAATAGATACTTAATGAATAATGTATACAATTTGCATATAATCAGCTGCTGTCCTCAAGTTCAAACTACTCCACATGTCGAGCCAATTTTTGTTTTTTTTTTTGTTTTTTTAAGGTGTGGCTGGTATACGCACACATATATCCTCTTTCAAATGTCTGAATATAATCCTCCAGGAGATGCTCCCTTTACAAGTACGCTCCATAGGTGATAAAGAGTCCTTGGGCAAAAGCAGGTATGATTGGGCCTCTTGGGGGTACGGCAAATAGTCCTACACAGCAGAGCTTTTCAGTGTTTTTATGGGTCCAGCAGGGATCAAATGTACTCTATTAAGAGTCCAAAGTGCTCTATCAGGGGTGGCTTCACAGGTTTCGCGAGGAACCTTGCAGGGACCACAGCCATGGCTAAAAGCAGAATTTTATTTATCTGTCCCGTATGGACAGAAGGAGTCCCCTTAAAAACAAGCGACCCCTGTGACCAGGTGTTCTAATATGGCCCTGCTCTCATTTGGTCTGATAAGGCACGCACGCTTTCAAGAACAGGCAGGTCTTGAGACTGAGGGTCAGATTATAACGCTGAGATATTGATGTGTGGTGCGACAGTAAGAGCGTATCCAGCACTACGGTCAGGGTGGGACAAAATGCAGACCGTGATATTCCAGCTGTGGTGGCAGTTTTGGATGGTAACTATAACAACAGCCTCAAACCGCATAACGTAGCACAGACGATGACTCACGTTCACGATACAGGTACCGTGCTTCCAGCCCTGTGCACCTGTTTGACGCACAATACACATGTTTCTGGGGCAGAATGAGTCATATCTGCACCCTGAAACTAGTCGAAAAACACAGCAAACCTGGCCCCAGAGTCTGATGGCTAGTAATTCTCCAACGAGAGTACAATTCTGCCCATGCCTACCTCATTATCAACTGGTCTGCTCAACGGTGGTCTCACGGTACAGTCTAATAGCCCCAGGTGTGAAAGTCTGGCACCTTGTGTGTCAGTGGGCCCGTGTGCTAGCCTGCCTGCTCTCCCCTGAATTGATAGGGAACGGCACAGCCACTAAAATATGATTCATATTCCAGATTTGGAAAAAAAAAAAAAAAAAAATCAACAGCTACACTTCACCATATGTGCGAGCACTTTCACTGGGTCACACGACAACAAAAACACTGAATGAAATTAAACGTTTGAAAGGGGAAGCGAAGGGTGGAGATAAGCCGGCACGAATTTCACACAAAGTGAGGCGTTCATTTTAACACCTATGCACCTTCGCTGGCTTAGTCTTTATGTGATCCTCATTAAAGTTAACACAAAGCTTAAGGTTCCTGCCAAATGCTGGAAGAGAACTGTCTACTGTCTACACCTGGCAACGATTTAATGCCAGCTTCTGCTCTTAATTGTTTAATTAGCCCAAGCATTTTTTTTTCTTCCTAAAACATTCAGTCACGTGATCCACAGCTGTAAATTGAGAGTGCATTCTTGGAGAAAACATTTACTGCGATCCAATATAGGAGGGAACCAGCATCTGTGCATGCGGCTATTTATAAAACTGAGGCAGAATAATTGATTGGAACAAAAACCACCCTTCACAGCCATCTCTCCTAGGAATGGAACCGTCAGAAGGGCCGATCTGATTGGTCGGTCGCCGGTTCTTCGAGCAAGGGTTCTGCCGCGGTGTTCCCAGACAAGGCGTTTTACCTGTACTGCCTCAGAAGATATCCAGCTGTGTAAATCGATGGCGCATGAAGTGGGAATCATTACAACAGATGTTGTGACGGCGGAGGAGAGGGTCTCCTCCCATTGTTGGCCAGTTGGGGATGATCCAACACCCTCATTTAAATTATAATGTCAGCATCTAATCAAGATTAACAGCCTGGCAAGGTGCCAGCTTTTACACGAGAGAAGTAGGCTACATTAATGCACACAGTGCTCATAGTACCAGCCAGGATGACAGGACATCTCCTGTTGTACGTGATTGATTATCTACGTGGACTGCTGTGTGAACACAATAAAAAAAAGGAAGAAAAAAATGGTTTTGTTGAATGAATACATTTTTGCATATTCACATTTTAAAATGGAATCAGTTTACTTTTAGCATATTTGTAACATGAGGTCACAAACTTGTTCAATCACAACAAAATCTGAAATGTAAAATTGACTATAATGGAGTTTGACTCTAAACAGAGTTTTAGTCTTACTAATTATAAGGCCCAACTGAAGTCATGTTTTTATGCACACATGCGTGTAAGCTCGTGTTTACGTATTGAGTGATTACAGTAAATCCGAGCTAAGCCAATTCTTTCCATAAACACAGAGAAGCGGTTTAACAGAGGTTTAGGAGAGCAGGAATTACTTTGACTCTTTGTGGCTCTCTTTGTTCGCATTCATGGTTCATTTGGCATTGGAATATCATTGGCACGTTGCATGGAAACAAACAAAAAATAGTTTGTTGGAAATCACCTTCTTTGCTGCTGAAATCCACATGGGATTTGTAACTGAAAGCAATGGAGCTCTAGAACACTGACATAGAATGTTGAAAAAGCATTCCAGAAAAACTCACCCTTCAGAACGGTTAACAGAGCCTTAGAGAGACACACCACTAATATCAAGTGTCTTTTGAAGATGAATTGGTCGAAAGAAGATTGCTGAAAATGAATAAAGCTCTAAAGTTGCCACTACACTCTGACTTTACCCACTTATTCACTGAGAGCAGAATTGCCCACTGCTTTTTGACACACTTTCCTTGTCAAAATGATTCATGACACCCCTGTAGAGTACCTTGTGAAGCTACTCTGTTTAATCCATGGTAAATATTTTACTATGGGGCTTTTCATGTCATAATACCCACAACACCATGGCAAGGAAATGCCTGCCGATGGTTAATGTACGAAGTGGAATCATAGTCTTTATTAGCACATTTTTAAAACGACACATTTTTGCCAAAATTCAGTACAAAATTTTCCTTTCGTATGATTGTATATATTGGTTTCTAGCACATTTTGTTGAAACTCCTCAGGGATTTAACAGTACGGTGTTTTTCAGTTTAAAGCATTTTAAATCAGTGTCTTACTCAAGTCTAACAGCAGACATACACACAGGGAAGGATCTAGAAGTTATTTATGTGGGGGGAAAATATGAGAAGGAGCCCACATACTAGCCTAGTGAAGGTGCTAGGAGATTGCCATCATGGGCAGGGGGGAGACTGGGACAGGGGGGTGTGTGGTGGAGACTGTGGGGGGGGGTTTGTGATTACATAACAGGGGGGTGGGGGGGATTGTGATTGCGAACTGGGGGGGCCCGCCTGGATCCGCCAGTTCCCTGTTATACCTCCTTAGCCCCGCCCCTGCTTACACGTACACATGCACACACAGACATACACACACTTTCTTTTTCCCAAAAACTGTTCAGCTTCACGCACACACACACACACACCTCAAGAGCCCTGAATTTGGCGGCACACGGATTGTGACTGCATCTCCATGCGCTCTGATAATTGATTTGTATCCGCTGTGGGGTGGACGTATAATTGAGGACTTTCTGCCTCGCGATTGGCTGCTTTCCCAGTTGAGAACCGTGCACTGCAAAGAGGCGCGTCCAATCCGCTTTGGCACATTCTAAAATGGGAAAGGGGTAAAACATCTGAGAGGCCATGCATCTAAGGCCAGTTTGATTGTTTTTTGGTATCAAACGGCCTGCGGCCATTTTGGCCGTTGATGGGCACGGAACTGGAAGATGAGGCTCGGTGGAATGATTTCCGATATGAATCCACAAAGCCCACGGACGCCGTTGTCCCAGAAGCTTTTCCTCACGAGTCTTTCTGAAGCCAGCGCCTCGTCAAGAAACGGTCGATAGAATTTACAAGAACAGAAAAGGGAAAAAATAATAATAATACAAATTTTAGTTTGTATTGCATTGACAAATACAGAAATCTTTTGTGTCTTGTAAAATGAAGCCTTGAGTGCCAGGGTTATACTCCTCCACTACAAGCCGCGACATTTTCACTTATTCCTTAGTGTACGATGTGCACACGCGTGCGTGTGTGCGCACGCATGTTTTGGTGGAGTGGCGCGGAAAACGTCTGACTTTGCAAAATGACAAGCACGAATGTTTGGTCAGGTGACCATATAGAAAGGCCCAGAACCTGAACTTCCTGGCGGAGAGGAAGGCCGCATGGTCTGGTGCCGAAACAAGTGCACAGAGTCTTTAGTCGTGCTCTGCATCTCAGATTGGCAGGTAATGCTCTATTGCTTGAGCAGGGTACAGTCTTTGGAGAGATCATTGATATGGGGCCTTGCACTTGCCACAAGCATTCACTGACCCAGCCTGAGTGCTAGCATTGGCTTCTGCATCCAAATGACTGGTGTCTTATGAATAATAAAATTCAGTCTTGTTTGTTCTGGTACCTCCATCCCTGCCTTGCCTGTGTGTGTGTGTGTGTGTGTGTGTGTGTGCGTGTGTGTGTGTCTGTGTGTGTTTGCTTTGTTTTGTGTGTGTGTGTGTGTGTGTGTGTGTCTGTGTTTGCTAGTGTGTGTGTGTGTACACAAGCCTCCAGTTCCACCAAGCTAATGTATCGAACAGGAGCAGAAACTTTAAAAAACGTCTGAGGCGAAATGAATAATAATGAGAAAAATCAATAAGAAACGCATTGTTGTGATGAAATATGAAGAGCGTCAGGCATCGCGGTAAATTGGCATAATTCTTGTTTTCTTCAATATGTTGCCCACTGGAATGGAATGTAGGGACAGCTGAATCCGCAATTACAAGGACAAAGACATTCTCTTCTCATCTCCCCGGGGGGGGCAAAGCAAGCAAGCGCACACACACGCACAACAGACACGACTCTAATCCTGATGAGAACAGGTACCGGGCCAGCAAGCAGCACAAAGACTTTTTTTTCTAAAAAAAATCTAGACCGAATAGGGAGCACGCCTTAAAGGCCAGCTCAAATCCAGATTTCAGACTTCCGTCCCGGACGAGCCGCCCCCCCCCTTATTTTAAAGGATTCAAATATTAATACGTCATTCCTCAGTTCTCATTCCTCATTCATAGTTAATCATTACACGGTAAATGATCACTGTAGGTTCAAAACTTACAGAGTGCATATGGTTCCTATTGGACTCATACAGTATGTACACTGTTTGGGGTGAATTAATACTGGACCATTTTCTGTGTAAGATTAAAAACGGGAGGGGCGTGGGGCTCACCTGATAGGAGCGGTCTCGTCGCCCTTGTCCAGCCACTCCTGTGGCGGGATGATGTACATGCACCAGAGGCCCCAGTTGTAGCCGTGAGCGGCGTTAGCGTACTGCTGAACCTCGAACGTGTTGTACTTGATGTTGTCAATCGCCGGGAGGATAATCCGAGTGTGGTCTTCTTTTACCCTGGTCAGAATCGGCTCTGCCCTGTTAACACACAGACAGGCAAACATAATCTTGCTGTTATCCTTTTTTTTAAAAATGTGCGTGTCTCGGTTAAAATGGCTTCCCAGGACACTCAAATAACTGTTTGCAGTGTCAGGTGGAAGATGGGCCGCAAAATGAAAAGCAGTTTACTCAGCTTGTTTACAGTCATAAGTATTAATGTCATTTTCAGGCTCAGAGTGATATCGGTTAACACATCGGAATAGAAACACGTTAATAAGGCATGACACACTGTCACCGCATACTGTTATCCAGAGAGAATAAAACCACAAATGAATTATTTAAGGATAATTCACGACAATAAGCATATTTGAAGATTTCCCCCCAAAGCTGTGTTCAGTCTATTTTCATAAGTGTAACCAAAAAAAGTATTCCCATGCGTTTATTTTCCCTAGCAATTATTTGGTTCACCCCTGACTATACAGCAGGAGCCTTATCTATTCTTGTCTGACTAAATGAGGAAAGAAAACTCTAATCACTTGCCGCATAGCAGTTCCATTTCTTTTAATTAAGCCCCTATGATGATGAGGTCAGAACCGGGCATGTAGAACAAAGCTTAAAGAACGTTCATTGAATTTTAGTGGATTTGCATTATTTGTTTTCATAGCTTTTGTGACAATCTCCAGTGCTAAAATGTCTCTGTTAGTGTTTAACTTTTAAGCAGTTTTGAACTTCTCTTTATTTTTTTACATTATACTATTTGCTTCCTGTCAACACAAGTTCACGTGAATTTCCTTACCATGTACTTACTTGACAACAAGCACAAACGGAGGACTGAATTACCTTATTGACTTACAACATTACCATGTAAAGTCGTCTAAAAAAAATGGAATCATTAAATTATACAATATCTATTCATTAAAAGATAGTAGATACATATGAGATACCTTGAAAACAGTCTTACTGACCTTCAGCCCACTGTCGTAATTAAGAGCTGTAGCTGATAAATAATAAGTCTTTCCAAGACCATGGAAATGAAGGGAATTCGAGCAAAGGGATTTACAATCAGTCAGGAGTGTTCTTGTGGATGCCCAGTGATAACGATGCCCTTAGAGGCAAACTGCAGTTTAACCACGCCAGTGCCAACCACTTTCTGTCACTTCCGTCTTTGATGGTTGAAGAGGAGCCTGACATTGTCGAAAGCCCAATTTTCCAGAAAAACCCCCAAAAACGTAAACATCAGAAATGGCATACTTCTTGCGATCTTCTCCGTGCTACAGGAGTCGTGGGGGGGAGACGGAGAGTAGCGTTTTAATCCGAGTGAAGTGTTTATTTTTAGTCAGGATGAAACATCTGATCTGTGTTCGTCGAGGTGCCAGTTGTTCGCCCAAATTGGTACTTCTCCCTGGAGGGGAGTTTCGTCAGCTGTGTTACAGCTCTGAGGTTGCTATGTAGAGGGCTGCACTTGGGGTGTAACCACACCAGGGACCCTGGGTTCCACGCTGAACGATTCTGTTCTTTATGCTGTTGTTTATCTGCTTGCCATGCCGTCACACAGAGACCCACGTGTGACCTGACGCCCAGCGTGGACAATCGCCTTGCGGATAACCGCGTGGACGAAAAGTAATCGCATTGCCGTCAAAATCTCAGTAACAAATCACCCTCTGAGCGAGCCTCAGACGCCCACATCGGGTTCAGCTCGATGTCGATCTCTTGGCTTTTTTTTTTTTTTATTTTAACGCGAGACACAAAGTCACGTACCTCCCCGCACATGCAATCAGGGACGGAATGCGGAGCAAACGGGATTCTTTCTAATTTACCGCAAATTGTCGTCCGCAAATATGGCCCTGGAGGAAGTGGGTGAATAAAAAATCCATCTACAACAACGGCGGCGGCAGCGACATCCCAGGTGGCAGAGAGCCGCAAACGAGAGTAATAACTGCTTCAGCACGATGTCAGACATTTTATCACTTTGGCTTTTGGGGGGATCTTGTTAATTTCCCACAATTCAGTGCGCTAGAGTGTTTCTTTTCAAATCTAAACAGAGCAGTGACATCAGGGATTATAAAATGCGGACGACATGTTGGCCTTGGTCACTTTTCACTAAGAAACCATACAGGAGTTCCACCAATTACAGAGTTTGAAGGAAGGAATGAATGAAACAACCCAGCTGGTGATTGGTGGATAATTTCCAGCCATTATTCTAAGGACTTACAGTGAGTAGGTACACACCAGTTACTGCTGGCTTTCTTCTATTTGTAGTTACCAGCGTGCTCTGTGATTGCTGGGCAGCTCATTTCTGGTTACAAAGAGAAGAGTGATGATGCCAACATCCTATCCAAATTTTATTATCCCTCAGTAACATGGGAGAGAAATTGGAGGTGGGGGTGGGTTCCTTATGGGCTTTTATAAGGAAATGAACTGGCTCTAAGCCTGGTATATGTGCTGATCGCTCTAAAGTCTGCAGGCTGTAATGAAAACTGTTTGTACAGGACTGGGAGAGAGCAAGGTATTAATATGTGGCCCTGATGTCACAATCTGTCTAATAATCTCATCCCTGAGGTTTATAACAAAAAACTGTCACTCGGACACACGAGAGTAACGTTGTGTCCGGATGTCATAAGGAAAGGCTTCGTCCTTCTTCATCTTCTGCAAGCGTGGTTAATCTTTCTATTAAGGAAGAGAAAACAGTAGTATCAAAAGGTGTGAGGTGGGTTGGGATGCCCAAATAGTACTAGAAGTGGCAGCCCAAACGCCTGGCAGAAATGTGACAGCGATGATTGAATAATGGAGTGAAAAATGAATTTTTTCTGTTCCAGTTAGCGAGATTGGCGGAGGGGACCTTGGCTTCACCTCGCCCACATGGTACAGTGCGATGAACATATTGCAAACGGGAGTTTCGGGAAGTTTGAAATGATTCGTTCTTCCTGAAACCGGGGGAGTGAGGGAGACCCACTTGGGAGTAGAACAAGTGACAGTCTCAGTGCTAAAGATTCCCCTCCAGCAAACAGCGAAGGATGACAGAACAGCATTTTTTTTTTTTTTTTTAACCGTTGGAATAAATGAATAAATGTGGAACATTTTGATAGATGTTCATGACCGATTGTTAAATTATTCAAAACGGACAGGAAATATATCAAGAATGGCTAACTTCAATGAAATCCTGTTAGTGAAGTTCTTGAATGTACTTCCAGAGATATATAATGTTCCTTAATACCAGCATTTTACAGTAAATAAAGCATAAGAAAATCAACTTTCCAAAACAATGTGTGATCTATAGAATTTACACCTATCTCCATAAAAAATGTAGCTTGTAGTTCAACCACGTGCACCATTGTTAGCATGTGTTGATTTCCAGCAAAAAAATATTTTAAATTCTAACTTTAATTAGCTCATTTATTTCCACGGCAATAACAAAAACACGCACACAGAACATTCGATCTTGGTCCTTTCATCATTCTTTTTTTCAGTCATCCTTTTTTGATGTGTTGCGGCACACGTCCTGAAGTTGTCATCAAACACCGCGGTATCTTTGGGTATCGGACGCCAAAGAGACGGTCCCTTCCTACGACAGACAAATCCAATTTAATTTCCACGCCGCGAATGACGTATTGAAGCCATGCAGGTAAGGTGCTCATCAATATGCAAGTGTCAGATCTCGTTAATGTACCTCAGCCGAAGGGAAGGATGAAGATCCATCGCCTGGAGAAGAAGAGCGATGTTCGCTCTACTGAAGGAAAATGCGCTAACCTTCAAACAACCACATCTAGCGGTAATCCGTCATTCCCCTCTCTTCGCGTCCTTGACAGCGAAGCTGGCTAACGGCACGGGCAATTTAAAATTTTTTTAAAAAACAGGACCAAAATGGGAATCAAATGCAGACGAGAAGAAGCAGAAGAAGAAAAAAGCAGTAGGAGGAGGAAGCGAAGACGGAGGAGGAGGAGGAAAGTCAGTGGAAAGAATACGGCATCACATCTGACTGGCCCCAGCTTATATTTTTTTGCTTCTGCCTCCATCATCTCCTACACTCAGGCCTCCTTGCTCCTGCCTCTCACCGTGTCTTATTTCCCCTCATAATAACCATTCAAATGACTTCATTTCAGCTCAAGATTTTCAAAAGGCCAGTAGAGTACACAGCAATGGAGCTTGAAATAGCCACATTCCTTCACGTTTGGATGTGTGTGTGTGTGTGTGTGTGTGTGTGTGTGTAGAGTTATTTGGACTGTCCATATCCGGCAAACACTGTTTACTTGCCCGAGGGCTTTTTGTTCCTCACTCTGGCCACTCGAGAGCAATAACTCACCATCTAAACTTGTGGGAGAGATAACGAAAAGCCTCCAGATTCTTGCTTTTGACCCACAATGCACAGCTTTGCCTGGAGTATCTCCCAGGTCACATGGTCGGTTGAGCCCCCCACATGCCCCCGCCCTCCCACCCATCCTCCCTCCCCCCGACGACCATCTCACCCCTACCTGGTTCTGTCTGTTATTTTCCAAAAAGAAATCTGTTTTCTATGAGTGCTAGCTTTGTCCTTTAGAACCTCGTTATTCAAGGGGGGGGGGGGGGGGGGGCTGCCTTCTCTTCCCTGGCCCCGTTTTCCGGGATGGATGAGATTCCTATATGGCACAGCTGGGAATTTCAAAGCGTCACACTCTAGGATTTATCAGGTAACGGGATCCAGCTTCATTCACTTTGATGGCAAGCATGGTGTGCCCTTGGCAGCCTTAATAGGATGAATTTTATGCAATTTGCTTACAGGCTATATGCATTTGAGCTTGAGGTGACTCCCCTCCCCCCCCTCCCCCCCAAACAGAAACAGAATGACAGTAACTGATAAATATCATATACTACATGCGCAGCTTGCTGAAAAGACATGAACATGCTTATAAGGTTAGCGTGGATCTTCTTCAAGGGCAGTCTGTACCTCTGCACCTTTCATAACGTACAATACTATTTCCCAAAATGCCACCAGGTGTTCATTTAGCAAACAGTCAATTACCCCGCCATCAAAAAACGGAAAGGTGAATCCTTACGGCAGGGTAGGAGTTATCGGCAGTACCGTAATTAATCTACCCAATACAATGGAAGTCAACACAAAACGTGGAGCAGATAATTGCACGGCTCAAAACAGCCCCGTGTTAATGCGAGGAACTGGTTGCGTGAGCAAAAAAAAGTGTGTGGGCGTAGACGTAAGTGCACGCTGTTCTGACAACAGCCAGTGTGCGCGGATTCACATCAAAATTAAAGAGAGAGAGAGAGACTGAGGCAAATCTTCTAAGCAGGCACTGCTGTTCTGCGGTACTGCATTTATTACACCGATCTGTCCCTTTATGCAACACAGGTAGGCCACTGAGAACGTACCGTCATACCGCAGCGACCCGGCCAGAAGCAGAATGGCTCAATTAAATACTGATTCAGCTCAAAGGGATTGAAAAACTCTCTGGGAAAAATCACAGCGACATAACTGGATACAAAGCAGGCCGCAAGCACGAGTAAAAGGTTTAAGGCCTCCATCGTTTGCGTATTTATGGATGTACATATGCTCTATTGAGTGCTCACTTGGAGTGGACAAAGAGTACTTCCCATCTCTTTCAAAGAGAAATAAATTCTGTGCAGAGACCAGCCGCACTGAACAATCCACATTCTGTTTTTTTTTTTCTCTTTTCTTCTTTGTTCTGAAATTGTTTAGAAGTCTTATCCCCCCTGCTGAGAGGACAAAGCTTGTCTTTCTCGGCCTCGTCGGTTCTTACAGTATGCTTCCCTGGCTGTCACAACTCAAGCAAAGGGTGGATTTTCGCTCTTCGTGTCAGGTGGCATCAGGATAAAAATCCCAAAAAAAAAGAAAGATTTTTCGCAGCAACACGAAAAACAAATTTCACGGTTGCAACCTACAGGCGAGGGGTGTGTAAAGGGCAAGCGTTTGCTGAGAGAACTCAAATATTTTAGCTACTGGGGAACCTGAGGTAAAGGCGCTGTTTACGCATTCTGGCATGGTCAAAGATTTGAATGCGGGACGGTGGGTTTTTCATTAAAGTCAGGGGCTGAGACTGCATCTTATCTCCTGTAGTGCTCAGCACCCACACCGCTTCCATTAATCATTATGCGTTAATAGCCCATTATTACAAAGCAGCGGCATTCAAAACCGAATAAATATCAATTTATCTGCACTTCTCCCCCGGACCGTGGTTCTTCTGTCTGCTGTACCCATTAGAAGTGCACATTCTTTCCTTAATGCTATTTATTTTATGGAGAATGAGCATCAACAACAAGCACTGTCATTGCTGGCCAGAGAGTGGAGGGGTAGTTACTTTGCTGAGACCATTATACAATTGCGGGGTGGGGGGTGTAGGTGGGGGTGGGGGTGGAATGCCAACCTCTGCAAAAAAAGCTGACACAGATGGTTCATCCCCAGGGGAATTTTCATGGACATTTACCACGGTAAAAGATTCATAACTGGAAAGATGGGCTCGCTTCAAACATCTGCTGCCCTTCTGTTTCATTGTGATACCCTATCGTATCATTTTCTATTTAAAAATATATTTTCCATGCTGTATATTTGCCGCCATGTTTGCTGTAATGCATGGTAGTGAACATCTGTTCACGATCATCTCTGTAGGGAGCAGGTACATGTGCTGCGACAGAAAATTTCGTATTCGCCGAGTTTGAAATGCCTTCGGGGAAAAACGACGCGAGAATTGATTGGACGGTTCACGCCACAGCTGCAGACCCAAGACCGCATGGCACAGAGCGTGACACAGAGATGGATGGAGGACAGGACAGCCGGTCATGGCGATGCCTAGCGTGAGGGGCAGAGGTCAGAGAGAGGTAGAAGTTCATTGCTGACCTATGCTCTGCAAGAAGTTCAAAAACCCAAAAAAAAGGAACATACCCCAGCTATGCATATTGTCCTGTAGTCATTTAGGTGATTTCTCGTGAAACTACTCACAAAGTAGCTAATTTTCCTTCAGTCTACATTAACTGTTTTTTACTGTAACTTTTATATAATTAAGATGTAGTAACTATCCAACTACTTATGACTGATGTAATAACAATGCAACTACATGTAACTAAGGTGTAATAACTTTCCTACTACATGTAACTAAGGTGTTATAACTATGCAACTGCATATACTTAAGGAGTAATAATGATATATCCTTTCTAAAATTATTAATATGAAAGTCATTTTTATTTGTACACGTTTCTGTTGCCAACGTGGTCGGCTCATTCATTAACCCAAGCCACAATCTATGGATTTGCATAAAATGCAAAAAAAAAATGCATTTCTAGACATTTCATCTTTCATGTGTCAAAATATCAAATGTGTTTATTGTTCATAAATACCATAAAAGCCTTTTTAGAAACTCATTTTACAAGTAGCTTAATGTTACATGTCAGAGGTCTGCATTAATAACTCCATGCTGATTTCACTTGTCAATATATCAATTAATCAACTGAACATGTGACTTCTAAAATCATTTTTCATCATAGGAATAATTTTACCACAGCACAAATTAGAGAAAGTGAATGTATTAGCTTTCTGAGAAATAAAATGATTGATTAGACAGCCTTTAAATGAACATGGGAATGTTTTTTAGCAGTATGTATAATTATTTCTGACATAAAGTGGTTTTAGAGAGTAAATCATCTTAAAAGTATAGTTTTCATCGATGAACAGCTTGTTACACTTGAAGAATTGGAAGTATGGTTGGACAGAGAATCCGCATGCACCGATGACCCTAGAACTGAGGCTGAGCCACACAATTTGAGAACAGGAACAAAATGTTTTTAGGTATTCTTTATTTTTAAATATTTGGATGCTAAGGGGGTTTAATTGAAAACTAAAGTGGATTTGCCATGTTTCACTTCATGAAAAAGGGTGTGATTTCAATGCATTCAATGCATTATTCCTGCTTTAACTTCTGTAAGAAAACACCTGTACTTTAATAAAAAATGAAAATCCCCAGTAACCCTTATGGAGCTGTACACCATAAGGCTAACGCAACACCATCATAAATATGGTATTACAGTGTATTACAGCTATACCAAGCTGCCATACACAGGTATAGCCAGTCCTAACAGCTTGTGGTAGATGTCATAATACTGACATACTATAGTAATTTTTATCACTCTGCTCACATTGTCCTCCTGAAACCACACTTGTAAAAATGTTATTCAGGTATGAGTTATTCTTTTGTCCTCATTAATATTGCATTTTGATGGTGCAAGCTTCTTGAAGATCAATAGCGCAGTTCCACAAACGGCTGAACTCAGCAGAGGAAACGCCTGAAAATCCATAGAAACGATCAGAAATCAGAGGCGAGGATCGCCAAGAATCACTCCCTGTCCGAACATCTCCCTTCCCCCCCCCCCTTTACACCGTCTACTCCCTTCCGGAACGCACCGGCTTCACCCTGGATCAGAAGGGGTTAAGTCATCACACAGAAGCGGCATTACCTTGCGGAAGCTCGGTCCTTATCTCTGGGCCGAGGCGGACTCCCTCCACAAAGCTTCAACACGCTCGCTCCGGCTCAGAGAAGGTCCCCGTGATGGAAGCGGCACAGAGGCTTACCTTCAGCACCAGAATGAATTAAGATCCTGACCCGATTTCGGGGGGGGGGTGCGAGACTTGGAATAGGTTAGCGCTGGCTTTTCCGGGCTCTGGTAGTTTTAATGAGGTCATGAGGTGCGAACTCTCCCCGCAAATCCAGAGTACGCTCGTCAGAAGTATAGCTTGCTCATTGCCTGCAGCACACCACCAGGAGACACACGTGAGGACTGCATCCCTCAACTGAATTTTTATCAAGTTAATTCAACTGAATAAAGAGGACAGGAGATTTCAGTTGCAAGTGCCATATCATATTAATTCTGTGATTAATTTTTTTTTTTTAATCTATCCGACTGCAGTTATTGCTTCCACTTTGTTCATAAGTATTGCATTTCAAAATACCAAGCTGCCAAAAAGCCATTTACGGGGAAAAATAAGAATAAAGAAGACCGGAATGAGCAAGAAGCATGTTTAAGTATACATGCAGTAGGAATGACTTCGGATAATCGCAGCACATAGGAAGAAAATCCCAGTCCCTGCACACACAGCTCTGCCGTTATATATACACAGATTTTCCCTCTGAGAAAAGCATGCGGCTTATACAAAATGGAACATGCTTTAAGGTTAACGTGGCAAACAAGCAAACAATAAGGAATCCATTGTTACTTCACACAATAATCCAAATCATATGCCTGGGCCACGTGAAGCATCCTGGTTTCTTATGCCGTTTTCACACTTTGAAAGAAGAACCAGAGCCATTATTTCATTTGTACCTCCGGTTGCCTCTTCCTGTACCTATACCTCCGATAAAACAAATTAATGGTGTGCCCCCCCCCCACCCCAGCTCACCCCCCCAAAAAAAACACCAGTACACAATTCCACAAACAAAGAGAAAGACACACGCAGGACACGTGGTGACAGATACAGGTGGACATGAAATTCAAAGGAATTCTGGCAGGTAAGAACAGAAGGGAAGATGAGGAATAATGAATGCAGGTAGCAGGGAGGTGAAAGGGTCGGGGGGGGTGAGGGGGGCTGGGGGGGCGCTGAGGAAGGCACATACATTTTTGAACAGGAGCAGATGGGGAAACAGATGAGGGAACCACCGGGGTATCAATTATCTTCACCGAGCAACAAATCGCAAGTCATTCTCTATTCCCTGTGAAACAACCATTTCTGCTTGTGTTTCCCATCACATTACATTGCTCTGCATTACATTTATGAATTTGTCAGGGACTCTTATCCTTACATAAATGCATACAAGCTCACTGGTAGCCCTAATTATAAGTCGCCCTAAACCATAGTGTTGTCCTTGGCGTCAAAAGTGACCCTATCCTGAGTTTAAGAGCAGTGAAAAAAAACCTGAAATTAAATTTAGATTTAGATTCAGAATAAAATTTCATTACTTTTCCTGGAATGACCTTACAGACCCTACCATTCTAAGAAGTTAAACAGGCCTTCTTTATATTTTTATAAATGTGGTACAAAGATTGCCTTATGAGTCTTTTTTAAGGGGTTAAACTGTCAACCTATCAATCAGTCAATCAATCAATCAACCTTTATTTATAAAGCACATTTCCAACAGCAGGCGCAACTCAATGTGCTGGGGAAGGGGTGACTAACCTTTCACCAAAAAAAGGGGGAGATTCCTCCTGAGTTAGGAGCCATGTCAATCTGACTTGGGCGAAAACCATCTAGGTCTGATTAGTCGATTTCCAAATGACTGCTTATTTGCTGGTCCGGGACATTGATTACGATGGAATGGGATAGATGGTGAAAGCTTCTGAACACAACCTTTCAGAAATAGAGTCCAGCGGGGCCAGGCTTCCCCCTTCCCTCGGAACTTTCCGGCACCCTCAGCAACCGGCGGCGCGCACTCTATCTTAAAACCTGTCCAGGGGTGCTGACAGGCCCAAATTAGGTGCCAATTATGTCCAGTTGTGCTGCTTGTTTTGCGATAAGCAGAGATGTCAACCAGAAATTGGGTTGAGACCCTCTGAAGTTATTTCATTAAGCCTCTTAGGTGGAGCCCCAAGGGGCTGTCGAAGAGAGAGAGAGAGAGAGAGAAAGCACTGCCCTCTTCGCACCCACTCCCCCCCCCCCTTATTTTTGCACATTTTTGCTTCTCCGGAGCGCTGCTTTCCTGTGACCTATTTCAGCGATTCGCAGATGCCATCGCTTCACCCGATATCAAAGCACGCGCCGCTCCTAAGCTTATTAATCACAGATTAAACCAAAAAAAAAGTCATGTACTGGAACAAAACGGAGGAGTCATTAATTGTTAATCCATAGTTAGGAATGGAGGTCATCTTCCATAACTGTGGCGCGTTAATTAGAATTAAGCATGGCTGGGGCGGAGTCTGACGTTAAATCAGATACCGGACCTACCTCAAATTCACAAGGTACCTGGTGCTCAGGGCAATTTTCCCCGAGATATTAAAGCGTTCCTCGATTCCTTCAGTGGAGCCATCACTGGCCAAGGTAAGCAATTTGTCAGGAGTAAGTAGGTCGAAGTTTTGTAATTATACTGATTAATTTGTTCAGTAGAGGCCCACATCCAGGGGAATGGTCATAAGCTCGCACCCTGTAGCACAGGGGTTCTCAGTCTCAGTCTTGGAGCCTCTTGCGTATGCTGTATGCTAGTTCTTGTCTACGCTTGTTCTTGTCTATGCTGGTTCTTGTGTATATTCATTCTTGTGCATGCCAGTTCCTGTGTATGTTTGCTCTTGTGTATACTGGTTCCTGTGTGTATCCTAAGTGTATGAACCCCCCAACCTTGCTCACAATTTTAACTACTACCCAGCTGTCCCCACACCCTCCCCTCTCCCCCACCCGAGTCCACGTTCTCAATTGTGATTGCCCAATGCGCATATGCCACACCCCACCAACCGCCCCCCACCCCCCCACCCCAAAGAGCACAATAAATGCCACTCCAGCCCGCCGACCAAAGTTGGCGACCCTCGCCTGGAAGATCCCTCGCCGCTCTTACCAGACAGCGTTGAACTCCACGTGCGCGTCGAAGAAGCCCACCACCGGCGCCGTCGCAGCCTTCCACCCGTGGATCCGCGCCCGGATCAGCCCCTCCCTCTTGCTGTTCCGGACTATCTTCACCAGGCCTGGGTACCGCTTGTTCACGTACTGGTCCAGGTTGAACTTCAGCTCCACTGCAGAAAGACCCGCGGTGAGACACAGACATCCAGTTTGAGATTAATGATAGTTCCGCAAATGTAATATTGCCTGTCCATTTTGCCCTCTCTTGCCAATACTGAATAAAAGCATTCCGTTAATGCGCATGAGTAATTTGAAAAATAAAGTGTATATACTCTATCTGTACGTGTATGCGTGTGTGCACAGTAAAATGTTCAGTTTTAAATCTTACAGAGTACATATGGCCCCATCTTACATACTCATACGTTAGAGTTGAATTAACATTGGACATGTGTTTGTGTATCTGTGTTGCGTGTGTGTCTGTGTGTTTGTGTATTTGTGTGTGTATGTGTCGTGCTATAGCAATGACTCCCCACTGTTCTACAAAACAACAGGTAATAAAAATGTATGAATTTCTGTGAAACAAAGTGAACGTGTGGGTTGAATGAAGGTTAGGCCTTACAGAACTCCTCTGCAGTTTTTCAATAACATATGCATATCACAGTAAGGCTCTCTGTCTTCCAGACACTGGCATAGCCAGGCTAGGTCACCTGGGTGGTGGAAATGGATCACTGTCTCAAATAGTTTTACTTTTTGTTTGGAATATCACAAAAACTGCTTCATAACTGTTTTGACACTTGGCTCAGATTTTTTACTGTTTCCCATAAATCACCACTGTGCTGATATAGCACAGTCTATGCTTCTGTCAGAGTGGAGATACCATCATCAGAAACAGTTCAGGAGGCTTTTGTCATATTTTGTACTTTCTTGTTTAGGTAAGCGTGTCCAGTGGTTGTGTGCACAAAATGTACCCAAAACGTAACCCCTGAAAAGTGAGGGTCATAAAATATTATCTGTTCTCGTGGAATGCACAAGTGGTTCAGCTACAAATAAAACATGGAATAATGTTTTGGTAAGCTTAAAAAACATTTGTGAATCCACCAATATTTGAATCCACTGTGAAATGTTTAATGCGTCAGGCTTGTGTTCTTTTTAGGATGTACTTGACAAAAGCTTCCCGCAAAATTCATGCAGTGATTCCAAAATATTATAAGAGGCTGTATTGGAAGTGAGATGGGTAGGAGACACAGGCATGTGCACACACACACACACACACACACACACATGCAGGCATGCACACACACACACAAACACACCCACACACACACGCACACACACGCGCACACACACACATGCATGCATACACACGTCCACACACACATACACAGAATAAGCTTCAGAAGTTCTCCAGCAGAGAAACATATAAAAATATATACGAGATATAAATCAAAGCCAAAAAGTAATACATAACATTAGAAGGAAATTGAAAAAATCCTTGGAGTATCAATATGATACCAACGTGTTCAGTGTGACTTCCTCCATAACGCTGCTGATATAACAGAAGAATGCAGGCAAACGGCAGGGGAAGCAGCTGATTGGTCCGCCGGATCACGTGACCCCTCTTCAGCGGCAGCAGCACTATGATTCAGAGGAATGATGATGACAGAGACTGAGGCCTCCTTATTTATTTAAAGGGAGATAAGAGCCGCGGTCTCTGTGAAGCCGGGAGAAAAAAAAAATCCTAGCGCACAAAAAAAAGAAAAAAAAAGCAGCTAACGTTGGCGCAGAAATATCTGCCGAATGAAAGCCTGAAGATAAATAGTGCAATAATTTTAAATACTCCGAGTCCTAAAAGGGAAGAGAACCGGAGTGTTTAATGCGACTTGGTTGATTGCCAAACACCTCAATTTAAATTCAATTTCCTCGTCAAACAAATACCGGTCTGTTTAATACGCTCGGCTTTTCCTTGGATGTAATTAAAATATAATCTATTTACTTGCGATATTAGGGGGAAATTCATTTCAGAGGATCATTAAACCTTTATATAAGAGGAAGGTGAACATGCGGTTTGTGAAATTATGTGTTCGCTCTGAAAAAAATAAAAAATAAAAAATAGTGGAACACCTGCAGACATGTACCCCTTTCACACCAGTAAAAGACACTACCCTGCTTGGAACACACTCTCAAGCTTCTTCAAAGATAAATGTCACTTTTTTATTTTATTTTTTTTAAATGTCAAACTTGCTCTCTGAAATGTCACAGCACAGAAAGCTGCAAACAGATGCCTAACCGTGCTTACTACATTGGTGGGATGGGGAGGGGGGCGGGGGGGGGGGGCGGAGGGGGGTGATATGTTCACTTATTGTTCTTCTAGTCATTTCTCTGGGCAAATGCTCAACAGGAGGAGACAAGACAAGCAAGTGATGAAAGGTCAAGTAGTCAACCTGCATGTTCATGTTTTGAGCATCAGAGGACCAGTGCCTGGACACGTGTAGGCCTTTCATTCATCCGAATATCTTCTGAGAGTAGCTTTGCATGTGATTGGCTCTAACAAGTGGCCAATCAGGAAAAGGAGGAGGCGGGGTCATTTGCAGTAGGAAGTGCAAGCCTGATCTCCCATTAAGATGTAAAGATATCAGATTTGGGCAACAATCCATTTTTGCATCTTATTAGACAAGGGACATCGCCGAAATTACAATTAATGAACAAAAATTACGAAACTTGAAATTAAGATCACCTTCCCCCAATGCCCCTTCTCTTGGACTGAATTGAATAATATCAAGCATCTTGATGTTACAGATGCTTAAGATGATTAAAATCTTCAAGCTTAATAAAAGGAGACTTAGGGGTGATTTAAATTCATAAAAAGGATTAACAAAGTGAACCAAATGAGGTTAATTTCTGTTAGTAGAACAAGGGGCATAAATCGAAATGTGTAGAACAGCTTGCCAGGTCTTGTAGTAGTGGCAGATGTAGTAGAGGCAGAAACTCTGGGTGTTTTCAAGACCAAGTCTGATACGGTGCTGGATACTATCCAGTTTGAAGGTAAATGGTGGGCCCTTAGTGGTAGGAAAATAGTGAGCATGTTGGGCTGAATGGCCTGTTCTTGTCATTATGTTATGTTATGCTATGTGTAACTGTAGAAGGTTTTTGATAGAGAGCGAAATAAAGAGTAATAGAAAGGATCTAGTGAGCCTCAAACCCAGGCCTCCAGCAGGGAAAACTATCACACTAACCACTAAACTAAATCTGTGGTGGGATAAGGCTGCCACTTCAGCGATACAAAGCTGCTGTCCAGGCATGTTGAATAATGACCCCCACCTCCTCCTTCTTTTTGATTGGGCACCTGAAAGAACCAATCACACCTACTGCTGCCCTCAGAAGACATTCCAATAGATAAAACTCCTACAAAATGCCCTTCACAGACATCAGTGCCAGTAAAGAAAGGAGGCGAAGTCACCTCGCCTGACATCCGCGTCTCACCATTTGATGTCATGAATCATCAGCCAATTAAAAGGTTCTCTTGGGATCCCGGAATGGGCCAATGTGGACTCTAAAAAAGTTTTTTCCTTTGAAGGAGAGCGGGCAGATCGTCATGCTTTTCTGTTTTTTTGCTTCATTCAGATGGAGGGAAAGCAGAGATGGTAACAGATGAAGAAGGGATGACAGGGCAGAAGGTGCCATGGGGGGATCCGACCTCCAGCTGCGTGAGCTCGGGTTTGGGGTTGTGGGATCTGTATATCGCTTGAGTCAGCCATCTTATGAACTGAGCCACATGTTTCACACAATGTCCCCTTTTAAGATGTTATTGCCCCCCCCCCCCTCCTTTTAGCCTGTCCAGGGAGATGGACCTCCCCCAGTCCACACCTAGTGATGTAGGGCCAAGTGTCAGTGGGAATCTGGTTCACTGTAACTCTTCAGAAACAAGAAAGCTTCTGGGAGCCACAGGCCGTGCAGTTGTGGAGGAACTTCAACTGGCATCACCGTGGAGACTGTTCACAAAGGTTCACCAAAGGACAGGTCTCATCTTTTCGCTGTTATTTTTTTAAATCTTTGCTGCATCCAAGTGTACTCCCCCCCAGGCTCTCTACCACTCCATTCCTTTACCTCTTTCTCTCTCTCTCTTACTCTTTCTCTCTCTATCCACACACACAAACAGCAATGCATAATTACAGTCGCAGGGTTCAGAAAAAATACGAGCTCACGTTCCCGAGGCACGTCCAGGGACCGGGCTAATTATATCAAGGTTACAAAACAAAAATGCTGCCAATCTATTTCCGAGGGAATACATTCCTCTGCCTCCGCTCCGCAAGCGACTGCACACAGATTCACCACCGCACTGATTCGGCTTTGTCTCGTTTGGCGAGGGCAAAACCGGGGAGAGATCTGACGGTCCCTTTTGCACGGGGTCGTCTTTATGACCGGGCTCTCGCCAGGCCAAGTCAGCGGAAACCGAAGCTACCTACGGTAAGCGGGTGTCATAACGGAATAAAGCCTCCCTGTTCTTCGATGGGCCAGTGGCCACGAAAAAAGGCAAACAAACACCTCAGGGGTTTAATTACAAGGGGCTTCCGACGTGTTTTGCGGTTCATGACATTGCTTCCCGGGATGACGAACCTTCTCGCACAGTATAAGTACACTGGAATCAGCGCTTTCATATCCGCAGTCAAGATACTCGGCAATGGCCGACGTCATTCATGCTCTCGCGCTGCAGATGTAGGGCTTTTTGAGTATTTTTTTTTTTTTTATGTAGACGTTCGACAAGCTAGCTGAACGTTCAGAGAGCCTTTGAAGCACCCACTCGCAGTATAGGATGGTTTTCTCCCTGAAAAAATGTAATTACCCATAAACCCACTCACTGGAGACTGTGTAAGTGCCCATTTCTGACAGCAATTAAACGCTTGAAAATTTAAATGTGTACAAATATGGCTCCATTATTAAAAACGAGTGCTTTATTGTCGGGCATTTCCTGCTCTGCTCCCTGGAGATTAACCTATTAAATGTCCATTGAATATTTTTTTTAATCATTAATGAAATCAGTGTATTTTTTTTTTTTTTTTACCTCATCTTGCTTTCTCATTAGTATACAACCAATTAGTAAAAAGCAAGTTATAACATCAGTACAGCAAATTTTATACACCTATAGCAGTTTTATCCATGAAAAGTAAAAGCAACCTTGTGCTCAATATTATTTGCAGATAAATGATGAAGTACAACACAATGCAGCCTCCACACAGTACAAATGTGGGTGACCTGGAATTGGAAACTTGGAATTTTTTTTCATTGTTGTAGTTAGGATGGTCTCAAGACCAGGACTTTAAACATTAAATCTGATTTTGCCTCATCTGGGTAAATATATAGCGCCGCTAATTCAGTGTCAATATATTTTATGTTTTTTGTTTTTCTCCTGCTGCTGTCGGTGATTTATTTTGTTTGTTGGAGCTTTAGGAGAATTATGTCTAAAAAGTAATTAAAAAAACAAGAGTAGAAACACTTAATTCAAGAAAACTTCTGTGTACCGATGATATGGCACCATCTGTCATCCAGTAAACAGACTGGCAACTGGCACAGTTAAAAGGTAAAATCAAAGTGTACACACAGCATTTTGATGAGCCTTTTTTGTTTGTCTAAATGTTTTTGTCGTTATATTTGGTTTTATTTAACCGACTTGCCATGTAAATACTAGCTAGCTATGGTAGTGAAGCTGCTAGTAGCAATCTAGTGATTTGCTGCCAACGCAAGCCTGCTATTTTGAAGTCCACATTTCCCATGTTACTCGTTGCCGTAACAACGTGGTGCCCATGCAGGGCGGTAGTAGGTGAGTCGTAACGGTGGAGGGAGCTCGCCGTTGCCCTTACCGCTGTCGCTGTTGTCGTCCACCAGGATGATCTCCTTCAGGAGGTGAGCGGGGGTGTGGTTGACCACGCTGTGGACGGACCGCAGGATGACCGACAGGGCCTCGTTCACGAAGATGAAGACCACCGAGATCTGCGGAAGGTCGTCGGGGTAGGCAATTTGCTTGCACCTGCAGAAAAAACGAAGCGCGATTATTTAACGACCCCGATAGTCCACTGTTGCCATTCGGCCTAGATGTCGCACGTGCACCCAGGCCTGAGCCACTGCCAGACCTCATCTAGCAAACAAGGCTCTGTCATATCAACTGCCATTTTTTTTTGAATGAAAACATTCAGATTTGGATGACAAAAACATGTTACAATGTAGATATTTTCAAAAATATTTTTTATTTTATTTGTTTTGAATGTGCCTTGTAGTGTAGGTTTCAGCGTAGCAGAATGTCTGGTTCTGGAGATTAAGTCCAACAGGGGACAAAAGTGAATTGCTTGGTGTTAGGAGGATATACCAGAAGGGGTCCAACCTCAGGCCAGGCACAGCTTGCCGAGGCGATGTATTGGTGTCTGTGCTGACACCTTCTGGAAGGACTTATGTCATTCGCCAGAAGCACCAGACGTAGCAAGCTTGCCATGTAATTGAATTACCGACTGTTTGCCGAAATCGAGCCAGAATGGAGCCGTGTGTACGTAACCGTTGCCAACGGTCAGCGAACCGCGCCGCTCCCTTTTCCCGGAAAGGGCCCAGGAAGTTCAGTCGCGCGCGATCTCGGACGGTTCGGCAAAGCTCTCGCATCTAAAGCGCGGTTAATGCAGCGTGACCTACAAAACCAACGATGCGGAACCGATATAATAAATAAATAATTTAATAAATTTAATTATTCATGCAATAGATATATAACTGGGGGAAAGCAATGACGTGAAATGGAGACGCTCCTGGATCTGGCCCAGAGGAGGGTCATGGCATGTGAGCCGCTGCTTAACGATTCACTTTTGCTAAACGCACCGCGTCAACAGTCGTGTAGGATGCGGACTGCGTACACGCAACACACTGAGGAGCACCCAGAAGCCAAGGCGGTTTTTGATACACGTTACTTTCACGTTATAAAAGCACGAGGGCCTCCTCGCTTACTTCTCCCTGTCTCTGTGCATCTGGGAGGAAAATCCATTTTTCATTTCGAAGCCGAAATCTCACCGTTCCCCCATCCCCTGTACACCCCCCCCACCCCCCACCCCCGCCAATTGGCGAGCATACGGTGGCCCGCACTGGGTCCGCTGTGGGGCGCTGCTGTGTGCCCGCCAGCGTTTCGCGGATCAGCGCAACAGCAGCCCACTAGCGGAAGGTTCCAGCAAAGCGTGGGCTTCTCGGAGAAGGCCGAGCGGTTGAGGCACGGTCCTGCCGGTGGGCCCTGGGCCCTTGCATGGGCCGGCTGTCTTGCTGAGTCAGAGGTGAGGGGTGGACCAATCCCGAAGAGCGAGGAGGCCGGATCTCAGAAAGAAAGAAAAACAACAACCGGGCTGCTCTGATTGGGCCTCTAACCAAGAACGTCATGGAAACCGGCCCAGGGGAGGAGCCACTGGAATCATGTTGCTGCTTTTCAATGAACCATTTAATGAGGTGAATTACATGGTACGAGTTCACACCCACCCCCCAACCCCCATATCACAGGAAGAGACATGGAGGGAGGGGGGGGGGGAGGGATGTGGTGTGCATATTTATTTTAAGATCCCACAATGCATTGCTGCTCCCCCCCAGCTGATTGGGTTCTCATGGCAACGCGGCGTCTTCCAGTACAGCCACCGCCGGCTGCCAAGTCTCCCGCTCGCACGCGGCACCAGCTGCCAGATTCCTATAGCAACCGTGTGTACCTCGTCAACATCTCCGTGTTCAGTCCGCCCATCCCCTTTCAAAGATGTCACAGAGCAATCCCTCGAACCTTCTGAAGGCAGTCTGCATTTATATGCTATGCCTTTCTGCAGTACAGTGAGCGTGACTTAAGAGTGAAATATTAACAAGTAATAATATTTCACAGATAGTCATAAATAGTGTCTAAATATTACAAAAAAACGACAGAATCTTGACTGGGCTCACAATTATAATACAATTATATACTTAAACATTTTTTCTTAACATATAATTGCCTGCTTGGAAAGTCTAATATATAGGCAAATATATTAAGCAAAAATGGGCAAATGTACAATTGTACTATAATATTTGTCCTTTACTAATAATGTTTTCACCATGATGTATTATGAATGTGTACGTATGAAATCCTCATTGCATTAATCACTGTAATTATCTGTATACTGTCCCTGTTAAATAAATGAACAAATGAACAAATAAATGTGGCCTTGCTGCCCCAGTTTTGGTTCCTATAGCCCTCCACACTTCTGATAATTCTTCCTGCAATCAGCCAAATAATATACCAAGCCGTGGATCAACATTAATAAAAGCACCCAGCTTTGATTGGCCACCAAATATAATACAATACAATACAAATACCTTATTACATTACTATTTATAGCAGACCTTATGCAGCTTATATACTCTATAAGCATCAATTCAGTAAAATCAATCCTTATTTTAAAAACCAATCTTTTTTTCCCCTCAAAAGCACCTCTTAAACCTTAAAAGGAACATCAGATACATCATAATGACGACGTGGAAAAACATTTCACAACATCTTCATGCCCCTTCAATGTCAAATTCTGTGAGGCTGAAACACACCTCTTTTTTTTCTTCCTTGCTTTCTGCTACTTTGTAAAATGACAACAGACGGAGTGGTAGATGCCTCTGTGATGAATCCTACTAATGCACCGTCATTGGACGCAAGTCAGAGCTATACTTTTTAATTCATTCGCCTACTCTCCCCATGACACTAATGTCTGGCACCGCGCTGCGTCTAATGGGTTCGACCTTGCCGTGGTCAAAGCCAAAAACAATCACCTTATTTGAATTTGACGACAGGTGCAGCTTCGAGTGCTTTTACCCAACGTACAGTACAACATTCTTTTTCCAATTTCATAAGCATCGCCCTCTCTAGCTGATGAGACTCTTACGGCTGAGAAAAATTTCAGCTGTCCTATTCAACCTGGTCCTTCCACAGAAGTAACCTTGCAACAGCCAAAACAGCCACTTTTCAAGCGCTGATCACAATCAACTGTAAGTGGTGGCTGGTGTTGGGGTGCTTGACCTTCCAATACTAAAGAAAAAAAGACACATTTATCATGGCTTCTGTAAAATATTTATGGAAATATTTGAAACCTGAAATTCTTATGGTTATCATATGTTAGTGCAATATATGCAATGGCATTATATTGTAATTTTTTTGTATTATCTCATTCATGTCCACCATGATGCATTCAGCTGAAAATTATTGATGAGTGAACAGCCAAGCTTCAACTAAGCCTGTTATTGAGGTGTTCCAGATAAAAAACAGACCTATGGTCACTACAAACTGGGGAGAAAAGGGAAGAAGCATAAATAAATAAATACCTCCAAAGCAATAAAAAAAAATGAACCCATAGCATTTTCTCCCCTCTCAATCACCAAATAAAGATGCAATGCTCTAAGGAGGTCATAAAACTACATCCCCCAGGAACCATCTTAATTTCCAACTGTCTCTGAGTAAATGACATGGTGTGCATAAAAGCTCACATGCACATTTGTAGGCAGGGACCACATTTCTAAAATTTTATCATTTAATGATAACTGTGGCATTCGATACAGTGTTTCGGCGTGAAGTGATTGATTGAACTTCTTTCTATGGATCGATAAAACAGTTAAGGTATTAAAGTACATACATTTGCTGAAAGGGGTGAGGTGAGGTTGGGGGGGGGGGTGGCGGGTGGGGGGGGGGGGGGTTTACATTTGAAATGATCTCATACAGTGATATATGATGAAGAGCCCTTGGGACAAAACCATTAGAAGCCCCAATAAAATACTTCACTTACAGGATTCTGGCACTTGTAAGGATCCAATCGCATTCTGCAAATGTGATTCTTATATAGGGAGAGCACTAAAGCTTTTACGAGCCCATAAACCACTCGTCAGGACGTGCTCTTGACTTTCACGAAAAGGTAAATTTGCGACATAACCCGGAGATTTCAACAACATCTTAAGACGAGTGGTTTTGAAATGGAGATTGAGATGGCCTGGACATGGAAAATGAAAGGAGAACCTTCATTTATTTTTATTTTATTTTTTTCAACTGACTGGGATACAGAATAAAGGCCTTTTAATGGTCACAAATACATGCAGTGTTTTCACATAACAAAGACAATATTTCAGTTTATCACCAGAACTGTCCAGTCATCTTACAGGCATGCTAAGCATTTCAAACACTCATTCTTTAAGACAGCTTGCCACTGGCAGCTCATGACAGAACATTACTCAGTTGTGTTGAATCAAGTTCCTGCAAAAGAAGGGGTTTTCGGGACTGAACCCTGTCCACCCCCTGTGTAATTCTGATAGCAAAACTGATCGCGGTCAGAATTGAGGGAAAGTTGCTCTCTCGAACGGTGGTGGGGGGGGGGGGGGGGGGGGGCGATGGTGTGGGAGTTCACTCTGGAGCTGAGAGCTAGGGCATCACAGTGGGGGGGGGGGGCAATGGTGTGGGAGTTCACTCTGGAGCTGAGAGCTAGGGCATCACAGTGGGGGGGGGGGGGGGGGGGGGTATAGTGCAACTGACTACTGAGGGCCCCAAGGCACGGGTGGCCCTCGAAAAGGCCGGGACTAAAAAGTTTGCTTGGTCTACAGTTTCAAGGGGGGCCACATAGACTTAGGCATTTGTACACAGCCCAGGATTTGGGGCTATACCACTGGCCCAGGGTCATTCAGGCAACAGCTGAAAAGGTATTTTTCTCTGTGCATAGACACCTTCCTTCTGCGCAATGACAAGATAGCCAGGAAACAGTTTTCCTCGTTATAATACTGCACCAATTATGCTCAGCTGCCCTCCCCCTGAAATGAATTACTGGCTACATACTGTAACTGGCTAAACAATACTAAACAACACAAGCTAAATAATGAGCGTCTCTATGGTGTGCCGTGCAAAACATGGTCAGCCATAAATATGAGGTGCTCAGAGTCTCTGTTGTGAGCCTGAGCCTAAGCCTGACAGTGGGCTGGAATATGCTCGCACCAGATGGCACTCAGCGTGTCACCACAGCCTCACAGTTAACTGATGCTTGCACAAATTGTGCATTCGGTACGTTTCTTATACACCGCCTTCCTGCACTGGACGTTAGCACGTTAGCCTGGACGGATATAGCACGGTTAGCCTGGGCGGATATAGCGCGGTTAGCCTGGGCAGACAGCACAGTTAGCCTGGACGGATAGTACGGTTAGCCTGGGCAGATAGCACGGTTAGCCTGGGTGGACAGCACGTTAGCCTGGGCGGACAGCACTACTCACAGCCTTTCGTCCGAGAGCTTTTCTCGCGTTAGATCCGTCATCTGCGAACACGCCGTGCGGCGTTCTCCTTACTGCATGCCTCCGTGGACAAACGCACTCGTAACTCGACCAAAGTGCATCGACGGCACATGGATGATCTACTCACGACAACCGGAAAAAGTTCAATCGGGGGACTGTCTGCACTGTAGTGCTTCTGCCCAAAGCCGCTGGAAAAGAAGTTATTTCAACTTCCAGACGAATGCTTGCGCTTATCTCTCTTCCCTTTTCGAAGTGAAGATACTGTACTACACCTCCTTTTTGCTGGGCAAATGTATCAGAAGAACAATCCTCTCCCTGGTCCTGGGAAGATCTAAAGGGCTTCAATCTGAAATCTCACCAACTTTCACAGAAGCCTGAGAAACTTTTCATCTGATATGCTTAATTGCAAAACAGATTCAAGACGTCCTTCGCTGAGAAATAGGCATTTCATTTCAGAGTGCATAAATACTTTGCTAAAAATCAATGCAACATAATATGTACTCATTATAAACTTATGTTTTCACATGCAAAAAAAAAGCTACAGCAGTATGATATTTCAAAAACAAACCTACTCACCATCATATTTTATTTACTGCTGAACGATTCCCCTGTCCCCCTCCGCTGACTTTGAAAATGAATGTACACACGGATGTTTTTAAATAAACATTTCCTCGACAGAAGAAAAATAGCCTTTTATGCAGAGATATTAGAGAATAGATAATCCAGTGTGTGGTGTGTTTTGAGTTGCCGATCGTTTGTTTCCTGTCTGACTACATGATGAAAAACGGGAGGATTGCTAACGAAATCCAAAGGTTCAAAAAAAAAAAAAATGGAGGTTGACTCACATACCAGGCGCAAGAATGTTGCAGTCGTTCATTTTATCAGCAATCACTGGACATCAAAGGCATAGAATAACTGCAGAGATGTCAGTTACTACTATTCTCCCATTATTGTCATCGTTATTGTTGTCAGCGATGATATTTATTGTGGTGAATGTCTGAAAACATTTTCAAATGTTTTCAGACAGTTTTTCAAAGATTTGTTATTCTTTAAATGAGAGGGTGTTCTAAAGCAGTGGTAACCAAACCTGTTCCTAGAGATCTACTGTAACAAACCACACCTCAGTCAACAGCTGAAGGTCTGCATTGAGCTGCTAATTGGTGGAGTCGGGTGTACCAAATTAGGGTTGAAATGAAAACCTAGAAGACGACCTCCAGGAACAGGCTTGGTTACCATTGTTCTGAAGTCTCTCCTGGCCTTGGCAAACAGTGCAACCCGGGTCATGGGAAGCCACGGGACCCTTTTGTTAAGAAACAGAGACCAAAACCCGAACCTTTTCACACCCAAGAGGGAATTAACTTTACTCCACTGATTTAGTTTAGATAAATTATGGGCTGACACCAGTGCACCGGTTAAACACGTACAGTAAAGTGACCTTGAATGTGTGTATTTATATGTGAAAGTGTGCATGATTGACAGTAGAAATGAAAGGTACTGCACAAAGGGACAAATTATAATTGCACTGAATGGGACAGTGCTCTGTATTGTTTGTACTATGTGTATGTTTAGTATGATTATGAAACACTTTCTCTTATTAAATGCAATCGCAAGCAAAGTGTTTCTGACAGTAGCTCAGACAGACCCCAGTGACCCTGGCCTGTGTTATTCCCAAACTGTTCCCACAATAGCGGGACATCACTGGCTTTGCCCCCCCCCAAGGGAGAGTGGGGGGTTTAATTTGGCCGGGACAGGGATTTTTGGTCCCCATAGAAAGATCTCAAGTTGGGCCCCACTACCCCAGGCCACCAAAGACAGTCCTATGGTCTCATATTTTTTGAGGGCCCCTTACAGACCCTTTCAAGGTATTCCCACCTCTCCTCCTGTGCTCCACAGCCATAGCCATCTCCGTAACCATGGCACCATATAAATCACAATGCTTAAAGGACACCTTGCAAAATACTGACGACTGCATGCCAACCAAATCATAAAGGTTGCAGAGGCAAAGAATGAATGTCGACCGCAGATTACAGAATTCATTTTCAGATGCAATATGAACACGAGGACAAAGAACATGGACCGGTGAGATAGAGAAATATCATTTCCAAGAAATGACGCGTTTTTGAATCTCAAATACCCCTGTCTGAAAATCGGCCAGGCCAGGTATTTCAGAAAGCAATATCTCTAGAATAATGCGTCTTCGCTCCTGTTTTTCCACTAGCGTCCTCTTTATTGCATAACGTCAGGAGGGGAAAAAAAAGAAATTTTCTCAATGAATTTTTAAAAGCCGACATAGTTCTATTAAAACAGGTCATGCTAAAACTATGGTCATGCGAAAAACTATGTTAAAACATAATTTGCCATACTGGCCTTAAAGAAACCCCTTAGCCTCTGAGTGTGAGATAAATCCTAATTAGACCTGCAGGGGGGAAGAAAAACTGTAAAAACTCCGTAAAAAAAAAAAGAGTACAGACTGGAGTTTATGGCCAAACCTATTACTGTCGAAACTGGAAAGTGATACAGCACTTCCTCTGCCCCAGTTACTGAATGCAGTCCCGACCATCGCTCAACCCGAAATTTGTGCCTGTCGGACAGAACGGGGGAGACTTGCGGGCCCTCCCCCGTAACGGGATGAGGGATCGACTCATCTGGTCGTAATGGAGGCGAGTTCACCGCCAAGTTATCATAATTTGACCAGGAACGAGCGGTGACAGAAACAGACCGCCAGATTAAGACGTATCCCTCCCCCCCCCCCCCCCCCCCGCCGCTCTCGCGCGGTCACCTGCGACCGTCCGCGGCAGTTCATCATTCCTCACCGGCCGCGTTATTTGCAGGGGGGAGACGGGGACGGGGACCGGGACGGGACGGGGGTGGTGGAATTTTTTTACATTAACCTGAGATAACCCGTGGGGGCGACCTGCGACGGGGAATGAGGCTCTCGCCTCTGCCATCCAATCTGGTCTCTCTCTCTCGCTCTCGCTCTCGCTCGCTCAAAACCGTTTTTTTTTGCGTACGTGTCATTTCTCCGGCCCGCTGAAGAGATAATCTCCAGGCGGTCTCTCCCGAGCGAGGGCCGGGGGCGCCAGCCGTTTATTTCCAAAATGGCCGCCGAGGTAGCCCCCGTGATCCCATTCGGCCGGTACCGAAGGCCTGGGAAATGAAACGTTGGGCGGCCGGTCGGCGCTTCTTGTGACTCCGCCAGTAGTTACCGCGCAGTGACAGATAACCCAGAAGATCCCGGGAAGACAACGGAAGCGATTGCCATTCCCGCTTTCCCCGATGGCGAGGATTTATAGCGCCCCGTGTTTCCAGAAAACGGTGAAATTGCATACTTTCTTTTTTTTGGCCGGTTGTCCAGAATCATTTTGCACCTTGATCTCTCAGGGGCCTGTTGAGAATTTCTGTTTGGAAAAATAAATGAATAAAAAAATAATAAAAAATCCAGCACAGCAAACTTTTTTTTTTTCCAGTTTGACGCAGGATTCAATTCATTTTGTGAATATTGTCACGCTTCAAATTTGCAAAAACCACAGCAGAGATGGTAAAAAACAAAAAATGTGTCAGTTTTCATCAAAATGTATTCTGTCATGAAATAAAAAACCTTATGCATCCAAACGTGAATTTAATGTGTGAATTTATTCAGTGTTTATGCAACTGTAGTTCAGAAGAGTGCAGTGAAACTACTGCAGATATTGCACACGTGACTATACCTACAGGACCTCATATTAAGTACTTCACTTACTGTAATACGCCTTAAGTACTACACTTCCTAAACCACAGCTTCTGGTTGAATGTGAATTGGAGAATAAGAAATTACACTGAAACAAACTGCATACATACATACATACAGCTACAAGTGACATAAATAGGAAATTATTTTGAAGCAAAAAAAAAAAAACACAATCTAACAAATGTGATTACCCCAAATAAATCGACTTGCAGGGAAGGCAAATGGCATAATCTATATTCAAATATATATATTTATATTCATAATTTATATTCAAAAAACTGAACTGCATGAAACTGTGAGAGGCTGCTGAGAGAATTCAGATGGGGGGGGGGGGGGGGGGGCTGGGGGTGGAATGCTTTAGTTCTCCACAGTGGCCTTCTGAAAGCTGAGCCCATCGTCACTGTGAAGCGTAGCGTGAGTCGCTAGTGGATGTAATTAAAATTAATGGTTGGTTAGACGGGGCTTTCCAACCCAAGCAAAGAGGAGGAATCAATATTATATCAGATGGGCACGGGTGGGATATGAAGACCATTTATTAGCCCCCTAGTCATCAAAGAGCTCTGTTCAATAATTCCTGTGCAATTAGGAGCCAATTAGCCACTTGCGCAGCCAGTTGGTTACACTCCCCCTGTCTCGAGAACAGTGGCTGAAAGGAAATGTGTACTAGAAGAAAATTTGCCCCACATTGTATGCGTTGCAGCGGCCTTCAGAACCCAACGTCGGCATCGAAAGAGGAGGAAATCAACGGCACCTGACCTCCAAGACAAAACCAGAGGTTAATAATTTCAGCGGTCGATGTGACCGTTTGTTCTCCTCGAGCAGAAACACAGTAAAATGTTCGGTGTTAATTCAACTCTAGTAGAGTACGTACAAGTTCGATAGGGACCGTATGTCCTCTGTACAAGTTGATTTACTGTAGCATGGTAACGTTTTACCGGCCGCTGTCCTTTAATTAGAAGTGATCTCACACGTCTTGTACAACCGCGCCACAGATAAAGGTTAATTAAAACTGAACACCCTCGTGATTGGAGTTATATTAGATTAACGAGGGGTCTGTTTTGTTATGCAGTGTAACGGTTAGCATGTTACATGCATCCCATTAAACCGCTGGGAACCCAAATAAATTTCCATATTCTCTCATATTTCTGTTCTACAAACAGCTTGCACAATGCAGTGGCAATAAAAAACAAAACTATTTACATTACAAAATAAGTAAATATGAGAAATATCAAAACACAGCTTCAGCGCATAAATCATATTTTGTGAGCTGTTCCAGGTAATAAACAAGAAATCATTATTATGTTTTTTTTTCTAGACGACAATATGATGCATCAAGGATTTTAATGAAAATAAATTAGTTATATCCTGCAATATAATGCTGTTTAAATTGCTTTGGCTGTATTATTATTATTTTTAATAATTCTTTTTACTTTTAGGCATTTTTTCATTTGAATTTTTACTGTGCCACCCACACCTATGCAAGGAGCTCTAGGGGTGATGCACATGCACTCCTCCAACATTCCTGAGCACCTGTCACTGCTGTCCACACTACAGACCACACAGTTCTGCAGAACAGACCACACAGCACAGTTATGGAGCACAGACCACACAGTTCTTCAGAACAGACCACACAGCACAGTTATGGAGCACAGACCACACAGTTCTTCAGAACAGACCACACAGCACAGTTATGGAGCACAGACCACACAGTTCTGCAGAACAGACCACACAGCACAGTTCTGCAGCACAGACCACACAGCACATTTCTGCAGCACAGACCACACAGCTCTGCAGGAGTGCTAGCACAATTCTCCAGAGCATCTCTCTCAGATGCCACACAACTGGTAACCTGCGAGAACCTTGTTCATGGCTGGGTGGGATACCCCTGAACAGCACATTCCTGTCGGGCTAAAATCCAGGGGTGGAAAACCCTCCCCAGTATTTTGTTCCAATTGCCTGGATTTGCTCTTCAGCACACTTCCTCTGCCAGGAGGTAGAGCTAATTAATGAAATCAGCTGGCCGAGTTCACGGGAGGAGGAAGAACGCGGCAGGACTTTCTACTTTCTGACCCCTGGATGTTCCACCTCCGGCCCCCACCGCTGTGACCCAGCGGTAGCCAGCTAATGACACAGGCCAGGGTCACACCCGTGTTGCCAAATTACATTCATAAATACCCTTAGCTCGTTATTTGCCTTTGCTTGTGATATCATTTAATAAGAGAATGTGTTTCATAAGCATTGCATTAACAATATAGGACACTGTACAAAAACAAATACAATATAATCTATTAGAGCTTGTCCTCACCTTTAAATTTTACTGGCATTCCTGAACACTTTAACTGATAAATACAAACATTTGCTTTGCGTAATCAATGAAAGTTTTACTACACATACAGAAATTCTTGGTGGGTTCACAAAGGTAATTGTTTTCTTGCATGAACTGTAGTCACAACTGATGGCATTGATTTTCCCCGCTCTTGTTTATTAAATGAATGTAGTCCTAGCAGGAGTATCAATAAACCAATAGCTGATGAGACCATGATGCACGGGCAACATTTTGCTGTTCTTTCAAGACGAAAAAATAATTTAGTTCAGCAACCACTCAGTTGGAAGAGCTAAACCATTTAAATAGAAACTCATTTCAAAGTTTACAAAGTAAAATCTGAAGGGGCAGAAACTTGCAGGAAACTTTCTTTTTTTTAATCAAAGAGTAATATACATTTGCCTGAGAAGTACCGGTTTCAGCTAATGTCATTGCGATTATAGCTAGCGGTAATGCAAGCTTATCTTCATTTACCAGCATGGAATATAAACTAGCATCATCCAAACCAAACAAAAGCCTCTAATTTCTTTCTCTCTCTTTTTTTTGTTCCCCCTCCTCCAACCCCCTTGTGTTACGGGCTTATTTAGGTTAAGAACACAGAAAACGGTTAGCTTTTGTTTAAGAGATCCCTGCAATCACCGTGTCTCTTGTTTAGCCACAAATGGCTATTGACTTGGCTTCAGTGTGCAGCAAAGCGATGTAGCCGCTGACCCTCGTACTGTACCGCGTCCCTGCTATTGCTTCCTGGAAAGAGCAAGAGAAAAAAAGGCCTCTGTGGGCGTTTTCCATACGTCCACTCTCTCGTGTTCCTCTCTTCTGTTACGTTCACATTCAGGGCAATGGAGCAGACTGACTAAGCCCAGACAGAACTTCACGGCCGACGTTCGTCGCTTGCGATGCATTAATAAAGCCGATTCGTCGCTGAAGCTATTCGGGTTAAGCACAAAGGCATTGCCCCCCCCCCCCCCCCCCCCCCCCCCCGGGAATCAAATTTTTCTTCCATTCAACATTCTACACCAGAAATTCATCAGTGGTGTGGAGATTTCAGACACCACACTTACCCCTTCTAATCCACTTCTTTCTCTGTGTTATTCCCACTCTCCATATTGTCTAATTATGTGCCTAACCATTTTTACATTCATTTTTTTACATTTTAATTTTAATTTTTGTATGTAAGGGTTGCCAACAAGCAATACTGGGGGGGGGGGGGGGGGGACCCTTACTGGTAAAGTCCCTTCCACAATATGTATAGGCCTATAATTATTAAATATAGGCACTTTCCTGCTCAAAATGAAAGGATCCTGAATTAATTAACATGATTAAAGACAGGTGAAATGCTTACTCTAGGAAGCACACTTTCCCTGAGACAAAAAAAAAAAAAAACTGAAAATGCAACATGTCTGCTCTTCCTATTCCAAAAGGCACATCTATGTTCTTTGCTAATAAAACACTAACTGAAAGAGCAACAGTTACCTGAAGCTGATTATTATCTTCATTATTAATGGTCCAAAAGGCAGCGCAGATTAAACAGCTGCAAATGTATCCAGGCGTGCTGACTCACTTGAATCTTTCCTCATTTGCAAAGATTTCCAAAAATAAACACAAATAAACAAGCTGTAACATAATCCTATCTTTACCAGATCTCTCCCTTTGAAACAACTCGATGCCTAACTCAGATCTCGCACAAAAAAAACACATCTGAGTGTAAAAATCACTCTGACAGAGCACATTTTACACTGATAAGTCTCTGTGAGGTTCAGCCTTTCAGTCTACCATACCTCTCATTGGCCACATTCCAATTCATCTCTACATACAAAATCCATTCAATTTATGCTTACACTTTCATGTATAATATATACTGTATATCAGGGGAGCACAACTGAAACGTTTCAGGATTTTGTGCCAACTGCTTGATTATTTCATTAGCTCAACCAAATCTTGAGCTGACATTTGTATAAGCACCAGCTACAGCCGCAGGCTGCAGATGTGTTCCGACTATTTTTTTACTGTACTGGAGGGAATCAGCATTTATAGACCAGTCAGAAAACTAAAATTAATCTAAATGGTTGGAACAAAAACCAGCAGCGCACAGTTATGAGTTATGTTAGATGCAGAGGAAGCACGGAATCAACTCTTGTGTTAGACATGGAATAAACGTTTATTTACATTTCCTACACGGATGACCTGATATGGATGTAAATACAAAGACATGAAAGATGACAGTCTGCACTCCAACCTCATATTACATTGCATTACATTGCAGGCATTTAGCAGACGCTCTTATCCAGCTCTTATTACACAACTTTTACATAGCATTTTTACATTGTATCCATTTATACAGCTGGATATATACTGAAGCAATTTCGGTTAAGTACTTTGCTCAAGGGTACAACGGCAGTGTCCTACCCGGGAATCGAACCTGCAACCTTTCGGTTACAAGCCCAGTTCCTTACCCACTGCGCTACACTCCGTCAATGTCATTTAATGTTCAACTCATTTCAAATCCAGTGTGCTGGAGTACAGAGCCAAAAGAACTAATACTACATCACCGTCCAAATACTTACAGACTGCACTATCGTGTATGTATAAGTATGGGGGGCGGCAGTGTAGTATAGAGGGTAAGGAACTGGGCTTGTGACCGAAAGGTCATAGGTTCGATACCTGAGTGGGACACTGCTGTCGTACCCTTGAGCAAGGTACTTAATCTGCATTGCTTCAGTATATATCCAGCTGTATAAATGGACGCAATGTAAGTCGCTCTGGATAAGGGCGTCTGCTAAATGCCTGTAATGTATGTAATGTATACACGCACACACACACACACACACACACGCTTCCATGTTCCGTGCAACATGTATATCCCTGCTTGGGAAACCACTAATATGATCATGGTGCACATCTTCAAACAGAAAAAAAGGGCAATAATCAAGAACTGCAACTACATGAAATAGTTTAAAAGAATGGCTTGTTCTCTAAAATCCCACAGATAAAAACATATTAAAACTGCTGAAATCTGGATACATACTGGATAATGCGGATAAGCGAAATTTTAATTCACTGTGCTGTGATTAGACTGAGGCAGGAACACTTTTGTGATAAGGGCAGGCAGTTAACAAATCAAAGAAAAATATCTGTCATCACAAATTCATTAGCAACAGATACCCAGCACAAAATAGATATGACTCCTTTTAATATTTCACCCTAATCTATGAAAGCATAAAACAGACACTGAAAATTTCTTTAACAATGCACTATCACTTCTTAGATCCTAAAATGAGCGACATGGTTATACTAAATAACCAACTAATTAATCCACCCAATATCATACAGGTTTTATGAAAGGGGATATTCATACGACAGCGTGTGCCAATTTCACAATGTAATTAATCTTCCAAGTAAATAATGGCATTCCCATAGCCACAACCACCGATGCAGAAAATGCTTTGGACTGAGTAAGCTAGTCCTTCCTTTTCTCAGACTTGGAACATTTAGTTGACAAATCATTCATCAAACGGATTAAGATCTCGCCCGATCCCACTTCTCCGCCTCGGTCGACGGTAATGGTCGTATACATCACCGGTATTCTAATGTTTTCGGAGGTAACGCGAGGGTACGACTGTTCCCAGCTTCCTCTGTCCTATTTACTGAGCCTCTCTCGCACCACCTCAATCTGTCAAAACTTTCACCTCGGGAAGTGCAACATTATGTTAAATCACAGGCTGGTTCTGTACTCCATGATGTTTTAAACTTCTCCTTTGTGCAGCACGCAGCACACCGAGTCAAAATGTCATTCCGCCAAAAACGTTTCAAAAAAAACGACCCAACTGTATAAACCTGTATAAACCGTATGCAGTCGCAACCCCCTTTGGTGGCCAATGCCCAGTGAGTCCAAGGATACAGATTGCACCGATTTAACGTAATGTCCAAAACCTCAGTTTGTGACATTTGAGACAATAGCCACTGACCCACTTGGCTGGTGTAGACCTCCGTGTCGCTTTGAACAGCTACTGTAAAATTAATTAGGAACAGATACCCAGAACAAAACAGTTATGACTCCTTTTAATATTTCATCCTAATCTATGAAAACATAAAACAGACACAGAAAGCTTTAGCTTAGATCCTAAAATGTGCAACGTGGTCACACTAAATAACCGACAAATTAATGTACCAATATATTGCTTTCCTTGGCCCCTGTTCTACTTTCACAGTGGCTGTAAAACTCTCGACATATGAATTACCTCCATTTCACATGAAGAACAGAAAGCAAAGAGTAAAACTAACAGCCCTCTGAGAACACAAAGACCATAGAGGTTGTGTAGCACCAGATTTTCACCATGGCTTCATTGCTTTACTATGGCCTAATTCAAGTCATAAACCCAAGGCAATAGCCATTTATGGCTAAACATGAGACATGGGGATTGCAGAGATCTATTGAACAAAGGCTAACTGTTTCTAACTGGCAGCCTTTAAAAGACATCTGATCCAAAAGCACAGACATTTTCACACACAAAAGAATCAAAGCACAGTGAACTAGGGTCACTGAAATCATAAACTGGAAAATATAAGCCGCCTGCTCACTCATATCTTGGAAAGTACTGACCTCTGAGGCATCCCCCATTTGCATACCCTTTTTGAAAGATAAATTAATTCCAACTTTTAAAAGAATTTAACAGGAACATAACCTTTAATTATTAAGAGCATCAGATTAAACACAGATAGTTTGATTTCAAAATCAAATACAAATAACTCTGTGCACCCCTACAACATAAACTCCATCAAGGGATTTAAATTAATTTAAACTTCCAATGGAGAACCCCATACAGTGTCCAGTCATCTGTTGACTGAACACAATGCATTTCAGTGAATTTATGGAAAATGACACCATCCCTTGGAAAAAAAGATCTGTAATGTTACTCTCACATAGTTAAGCAGTCCCAACATTAAACTCATCCAATGCAAGCTATTACATAGGGTTCACTAAATCAAACAACACGTTTCCCAATGGCAAACGTACTGCACTGTACGCACGGACTATGGTATAGACAGCACATACTGTGCAGTTATCAAAATGGCCTCTGGCTCTGCCCATTGTTCATTGATTCCGGGGGGGGGGGTTCTAAAAATGTAAACACATACAGGGATACAGACTCCATTTTAACTTTCAGAAGAAAGAGTTCCAAAAAGGCTCCTCTGTGTCTCCTTAGAGAAAACCTACCTAGTTAAAGGGTTCTTTGTCAGGCAAAATGTTTCTGGAAGCTTTCCCACTTTTCACACCTACTGCACCATACGGGGTTTCATAAAGAACTTAAAAGCATCCCCTTACAAAGACAAGCCAAAGAACTCCTTAATCTTAGAGGGCATCTCTGCCATGAGAATTGTCCTAGTGTGCACACGGCCTCCTTAATTCACAATAATTGCCTCGACTGTACATTTTAAATTGCAGTGTACCTTTTGAACCAATACTCCAGCGGCTCAGTGTGTTGAGAAAACAGGGCATCATGGGAAAGGGCACTCTGTCTCACTAGAAAAAAATAATTACAGCGTCTTCCCACCATACACCGTAAAGTTTCCGGTGTTAAATCAACTCTTAAAGAGTACATATAGTCCTACTTGGGCCCCACTGGACTCATATGTACTCTGTTAAGAGTTGAAATAACACCGGACATTTGCTGTGTGGGATGCCCCTAATTCTCTCATGTCTCCTATAGGAGAGTTGGTCTCCATGCATCTATCACAATCCTACTTTGCTGACCAATATGCCCACTGGAATCTCTTGTCATATGTAGTCTTTATGGGAACATATGCCATCACATGTAGAGGATTCGGTGTCACCTTTTTTCTGTTTAATATCATTTTTTTCCCTTATTATTCTTTTTTCTTACAGAAGAAAATATATCCCCCTATATCAGTCTACTTGTTGTCTTCAATCTGAATTTTTTGCCATTCAGTATTTTCTGGAATCTATATTTTATAGTTTTCTTTTTTTCTAGGCCGAAAGATAATAGTGCAAGTCGTACGACCAACTGCAGCTGCATTATTCATAAAACACTTTCATATCGGTTTCTTTTCATAACAGCCAGTTCAGCTTTGATGATCTCAATAATGGTACAGAAAACATTGCTTTTAATTTTGTTTGAGAAACTACACTATTTGGTGTCTGTTTTCGTTTTAATATTCCATTGTTTGAATATTCAGCACTGTAATCACTGGTCAATAACGTGGATCAGATCACATCGCTGAGAAAGGCTTAACTGACAGATGATAAATAAAAAAAAGTATTCTTTAGGATTAATATTCATGTTGGAGGCATGAAAACAAATATTATTCATTTCCAGCTTCCAAATAATTGGAGGTTGCAGCATTTTTTTTCAGACAATCTCAGCTTTCTCAATGAAATGCAGATTCCTACAGTACTTTGGCAGAGAAAAAAAAAAACAGGGACAGACCGCTTAAATGTTTCATCTTGTTAAATTCATTTAAATGCACATTATTTAGCGCTAGCATTCACAGCCAGTACAGTTACTACAGTACATTCACATTTGCATTACACGGCATTTTACTGCCCCTCTTATCCAAAGCCATATAGACAGTTCTTTTACATCCCTTTCACACACAAACCCGCAATAACGTATAGGCCTCATGTGGTAATAATGCCTTCCTCGTAATAGAAGGCATTATTATCGCTACAGCACGCTAGAGGGCCTAGATTCAGTCAATATTTATCCATAACTTTGACACCCAATTTGCTGTAAATGCTGAAGGTTTTTTTTTTTTTTTTCTCTCTTCACAAGCGCATTTTGGCAAATTGCAACGACCGCCACAATCAATGAAGCAAATTGTACAACGACGGTAACGCTTTAATTCTGAACGTTAAGTTGATTGAACGCAGGCCCAGGACTGTGACAATTTCTAAGTGAGTGACAGAGATTAGCAGGAAATGCTAATGGGTTGCCTATGAGGGGGAGGAATTGAGGCAATGCTACTGACTCAAGAGTGCTGTGCACCTCCATCAAGACATCCTACTTAAGCCTACCCTCTGACCGAGTGCATTTTGAAATGTTCTCTATGGATTACTAAAATAAAAATAGGACGGAGTGTAGCACAGTGGGTAAGGAACTGGGCTTGTAACCGAAAGGTCGCAGGTTCGATTCCCGGGTAAGGACACTGCCGTTGTACCCTTGAGCAAGGTACTTAACCTGCATTGCTTCAGTATATATCCAGCTGTATAAATGGATACAATGTAATATGCTATGTAAAAAAAGTTGTGTAAGTCGCTCTGGATAAGAGCGTCTGCTAAATGCCTGTAATGTAATGTAAAAATGGCTTTTCTAAAAAAATAAAAATTAAAAAAAACCACGGCCAGTATTTGGTGGCAGTAGCCCAACAGCTTTGGAGAAAACCCAGCATGTCACATTAAAACACAGCAACAACATCAGGACCCCTCCTTCTTTCTCTACCTATAACCACAAAACCCAATGTGGTAAGTAACCTGTTGCCTAAAAATTACAGAATGGGCCCAGAGGGAGGTATGATTAAGTTATATATAGGTTGTTCATACATAAATGAAATACCAACATAAAATATGTATCCATATGCCCACCGCATAGTGAATCAGGCAATGTAATCTATGGACTTCTACTTATTCATTCCACACTATTGTTATTATGATGGAGTTATGAAATAGTGGGCGACATTGGAGTATAGTACCCCAGGTGCAGTCCCTTTTTTATTCCCTCCCTCATACGCTGAGGCGACCAGAGTCTGTTGCATTATTCCACTGCGCGGCTGGCAGGTTGCGACACACTGTCAATCGTGCGCTTCCTGTTCCGTCCCCCTGCATGAGGACCGTGAGTGAGTCCACAGGAAGGAAAGCCTTGCACTGTCAGAATGAAGTGCGGACAGATAGGCATTACTTTTTTTTTTTTTTATGTGCACTGTTTTTATATCCTGGAGTGTTGAGTCGGCCAAATGAAATGAAATCTTACCTCGGGTAATAAAAGTATTGCTTTTACTTTTACTACTATTTGGATAGAGGTACCCCCCCCCCTTCCCCCCCTTCCCCCCCTTTCCCCGACACTCTCTGGAATGTCACATTGAAAAATGAGCTCAACAGTAATATATCTGTGGTGCTTTGCATGCAAAACTGAACGCAAGCAGCTTCCGGCAAATGAGACAATATTTGGTGTGTTTCTCTGAGAGATTTTCGTTCATGCAAATGGGGGCAAAAAAAACACTGACAGCGTTAAAGTTTTTATATTCAAGAACTGTAGTTTTTTTTTTTTTTTTTTTAAATGTGTCCTCATGCTGATACATCCTCTTGCCGTTTCATATTGAAGTGTAATATATATATATATTTTTTAAATATCCCCGGGAGCCCGCACTTGTTTATGGTGACATAAAACGTGTAGTTTATCTGGAATGCCAGCGGAGCGTGTCAGTGCCAAGGATGCAGAACTGTCCCGATCATGCGGGATGTAAATAATTTGAATAGTACGAGAGCGTCGGATCCAGGAGCGCAGGAAGGAACACCGAACTCGAAAATCGGCCGGCGGAGAGAGAGTCTGTGCCGCAGGACCCAAATCCCGCTCGGCACATTCCGAGGCACATTCCGCTTTTCGGATTTCCACGCTTTTGTCACGGTGACAGTAATTCCAGCAAATCCCTTTTCCATGAGCGCTTTGTCCTCCCGCTTTATTATTAATTAGTCTCTCTCATTTAACTCCCCCCGCCTTCCCCCCCCCCCCCCCTTTTTTCGTTAAATGTGCGGACGGGCACAGATTTGGAATGAGAACAAAGCGTTTTGGGATGAAGTGAATCCATTGTTCTCTCACAAAAGGCAGAAGAACATCACATCTCTTGCTGTCAGATTTTTCTTTTCCTCCTTCTCTCTCTCCCTCTCTTTGTTCCCTAAGACGACGCAAACGGCAGTGGTGCGACCTTATTATTTGTTTTCAGCGGTTGCATATCTGAGTTGCTGCCCAGCCCACCATATTCTAAATATACAAATATGATTAATAACTGCTCTTTATGTTCCTCTGTCTCTTTAATTAAAAAATGACTTTAATTCCATGATATCTGTGAGGCTTAACAAGGCACTCTCATCCAGTTGTTCTTTCATGATGCAACTGAGCGTGCTTGTTTGCTTTGGATTCCACTGTGTTCTGAGTTCAGAGTTCTCCATTCACTTCACTGCAGCAGTGGTGTGGTGTAGTAGCTAAGTAACGAAGGAACTTGCAACAGCTGGTAACAACTGTTCTGTGTGTGTGCGTGTGTGTATTTGTGTGTGTGTGTGTGTGTGCGCGCGCGTGTTTGCATACGTGTGCGTGCACGTGTGTGTGTGTGTGTGTGCGTGCGTGTGCATGCATGTGTGTGTGTATTTGTGTGTGTTCATTTGTGTGTGTGTGTCTCTGCTTGTCACTTAACTGCAGCTAATGCAGCCCATCTCTCCTCATTATGTGAGGCCCGTAGTGTATAAGGGCCCATGTAATTACAGTATCGGGGCTTCCCCCGTGGTGTCCACCTACTTTTTGGGCCTGTAGTCCGGGATGCTCCTGTCCAGGGAGATGCGGTCGCTGAGCTGGGCGTTGTAGCCGTACTCCTCGTACTTGCCCTCCATCTCGTGGCTGTCGTCCCGCAGGGTGGCGGCTATGCCCCCCTGGCCCAGCCCCCCGGGACCTTCCACCAGGCCCATGGGCTTGGCCAGACCTGGGGGTAGACATCAGAGCAGAGGAGGGGACGGTTAGCACACCGCGCAGGAGAACCCCGAGCGGTAATCAACCAGGAAGCACATCTTATTGGATGCCGTATCCAAACAGGGGAACACAGCTGTGGAGAATGTCAGCTTTTTTTTTCCATTAATCCTTTAAGGTATTTTGAGATCACAAATATGTGATTATAATGTTCTTTTTTGTAAAATTTATACTTTATCCCCAAATTTTTTCTCCACCCGGACTCAACCAAAATTGTTGTTCTCCGTCCAACAACCATTCCTGCCGACTTCAGGAGGAGGGGGCCGTAGACACGTGACTCCTCCCATCCACATATTCTCATTTATTTTCACACACTGCAGACGATATTTGTTTTCTGTCTGTGTGTCATAGGTGGGCACCCCCCCCCCCCCCCCCGGGGGTTAAAGCGACAGCGCGGTTGCACTCGTCTGTCTGTCACACTCAACCAGTCGGTTTGAACCTGCCGATGTTCCAACAAACAAATAAACCGATGCATGGAAAACATACACATTTATTTTTCAGAGCGACTAAGCAGCAGCCACATCCGTTCTGTCAGGCTGTCTGCATTCCCTCCTCCTGTAAAAATAAGCCGGGTTGTCACCTTTCACTTCCTCTCAGGCACTCATTAGAATTTGATTAAAGCATATCGAGACTCCCACTCCGACAGCATGAAGGATGTTATTACAGGAGCGACACTAAATTTCCAGGGAATTATTATTCATTGCAGTGACTGAATTCCACCAGCAGGGGGACAGAAAAGGCATCCATGGGAACACACAATTACACTACATTACAGGCATTCAGCAGACGCGCTTATCCAGAGCTACTTACACAACTTTTTTACATAGCATTTACATTGCATCCATTTATACTGCTGGATACATACTGAAGCAATTCAAGTTAAGTACCTTGCTCAAGGGTACAGCTGTGTCCTACCCAGGAATCGAACCTGTTCGGTTACGAGCCCAGTTCCTTTGCCCACTGTGCTACACTGCCGCCACGACGCTTTCACTGAGGAGCTGAGGGTAATATCACCGCCGTACGCGACGAGGAAAATTTCAATTCATCAAACGTCAATATCGATGCGGGCGCCGCAGAGCACTTTGTCCATCGCAACCGACGTCTGAATTCCTCGACGCGTCTTTGAGGCTGCCAGAACGCCTCCATCCTTCAATCGTGACACCGTGCCGAGTCAGGCATGACCGGAGTCAAAAAAAATAAAAAGAGCTGTCAATTACGCCTTCCCTTTGTCTTTGACCTTTAAGCGAGGGATTGGGACGGGGACGGGGACGGGGACGGGGGGGGGGGGGCTGCCGTTTAAGAAATGAGAAATAAAGACGACATTATCATGCCCGATCTACTGATGATCCCATCAGGATTTAACGAGCGTCGATTTAAATCCGTGAACGATCATGTATGTGCGACTTGTGACAAGTTATGACTTGTTATGAATGTAATCGCTGTCTATTTAGAATTTGCACTTGTTTGGTTTTTGGTCAGCACGGTTAACTTGGGCTACTTTAGCGATGTTACATCAGTACTCCCTGGTCTGGGAATGTCGTTAGCCAGGCACAGCAATGGTGATAATATTATTTCTTAGTGATGATAATATTCACTGTAGAGAGTAGCTAGTCTTGTTATAACCTGAACCATAGATCTTTCACAAATTAAATTTATCATTTGATCTCCCTGACACAATGCGAAGAAGCTGTGTGTTTACTTGCCAACTGATTTGTCAGATTGTTGGCACGCCGGTTAATCGATCGGTTTAACGGAAAGTGTTCCACCCCCACTGACTTTCAGCTCACCAACCGTCGCTGGTTTAGTGTTTCCCAACACGGCCCTAAACTACCCCCCAGTCATGCAAGGTTTCATTCCAGCGCCTCTCTTGAACACCTGAGGAGCTTAATGCTGATTGGTTGATCGGTAATCAGGTCCACATGGACACATGACAATCGAAAGCAGCTATTAAGATTTAGGAGTGTTTGATCAGCGATGAAACAAGAGCGTACGACGCAGAGCAGGGTAGGGCTCACCTAACGTTTTTATGCTGATGCCACCAGTGCCAGTAACGTTTTCAGTTATTGGCACCAGCACAACATTTGGTCGCACCCAAAATATTTGGCACAGCTCCAGACGAAAGGGCATGTGACTTTAATTTTTCTTCCCGTTTAGGCACAGCACACGCACATACGCAGTACATTACAGGCATTTAGCAGACGCTCTTATCCAGAGCGACTTACACAGCTTTTTACATAGCATTTTTACATTGTATCCATTTATACAGCTGGATATATACTGAAGCAATTTTGGTTAAGTACCTTGCTCAAGGGTACAACGGCAGTGTCCTTACCCGGGAATCGAACCTGCAACCTTTCGGTTACAAGCCCAGTTCCTTACCCACTGTGCCACACTCCGTCCATAAAAGTAAAACCGGTATAACTTAAAGCTCAACACCTGACTCAGGTGTTGTCTCAGGCGGGGGGGATGCAGCTGGAGTGGGCATCGTAGGCCTAACGTCAGTAGATTCCATCCTGATAAGAGTCTACAGTGTGCTTCATTTTATGTAGCTTCAGCTACTGGCTGTGACGGTACGATCCGTCGCAATTAACCGACGGCACGCAATGTCTAGTCCAGATTTTCACGTGGAGAATGGCGTCTCCGTGGGTCACTATAAAGACTTTACGAGAGGGAGAGCGGACTTGCACACGCACACACTGTAGAGACGAATCAAATGTTGATCGGGTCTGCGAGATTCCAGTCGCACTGGTGAGACCAATGAAAATGTCTAGTGGCACAAGGCAGATTTTTACTCGCATCTGGAGCCCTGCCTGCCAAGAGCACCTTAGAACTGTGTTGGGAAAAACCGACTGTCTGTCCAACACTAAGTCACTCCGGATAAGTATCTTCCAAAAGAATGTAATGTAATGATTGACCTGTAGGACTGGTAACTCACTACCTGGGTTCGCTAGTTCAAAAAAAAAAAAAAAAAAAAAAAAAAGAAGCAGTTGTGATGTCATAATGAGGACACAATGGATGATGTCATAATGAGGAAACAAATGATGAACGAGGCTGTTTTCGGGAACAGAGCGGAAATGATGCGCCGGGCGTGAGGAGCAGCTTGAGCGCGGACGACCCGAACAGGAAGCGGAGGGACCCATCCCAGCGTGAGCCGTGCCCCCTTATCCGGCTCCCGCGGCTTCCGCGTCCCGGCGCGGTCGCGATTCGGGGCCAGATGGACGGAGGCCGAGCGTAAACAACGATCGGGAGCCGGCCGGCGCTGAAAAGCCGCCGTTTGGCACGGCCGGGAAAAACCGCCGGGCCTCTTTATTGACGCTCGCATACGAGCGGCACGGCCACAGTCTGTCACGTCCCGGAAGAGAGATTACAACGGGCAGCTCCGCGGCGCGTAGAGGGGGGGTCGGGGGGTCGGGGGTCGGGGGGGGGGGTTAAATGACGGGGGGCCTCTCCGTTCGGCGGGAGCCGGGGGTCGCAGTTTCGTTAGCGGAGACTCAGGGAAGGGCACAGCCACCAGCCGCAGCGTCCTCCCTAGGGGGGTTGCCAGTTCACCGTTACCCAGGGTTCTGTTTATCCGGAAAACTTGTTATTCTACTTGCCGTTCTTCTATTGTGGTTATTCTACCCTTGCCCCCCCCCCCCCCCCACCCCCCATCCACACCCCATTGCAGTACGAGAAGATTCCTATTCAGCTCTGGGAGTCTGGGAGTTCTTCCACAGCCAAGGGGAGAGGAATATGAATCTGTCCCCTCTCCCATTTGGCTATCGTTTATGATCAGATCCGAATGCCCAGCTTTTAGCCTTCACAGCGGCCACAATTAAAACCCGCTGGCGGAACTGGGACAAAAGCGGGCCGTTTAATGCCGTTTTGGAAATTCCTTTTTTCTTCTTTTCTTTTTTTGGGGTTGTTAATAGACCTCCACTATGAGGGATTCTGCTGGAGTTGTGCCCTGAGGAATATGTGATAGTTACAATGCCCCTCGCTGTGCTGGCTCAAATGTTCTAGTGCTTCATGTTTTTTGCGCTAATTAGTTTTTTTTTGGGGGGGGGGGGGGGGGTCAGAAAAAAAACAACAGTCCAGGATCAATATTAAAATCTAGTAATGAAGCGCCAGAATCGACAAAACCCCCTTCGTGTTTCGCGCTAATGTATGTGTATACATATTTATACCAAAAAGTGTATTAATGCCACCGCTAGGATAAACTGGCTTAATTGAAATGCAGCCGAAGCGTAAATAATTGAAATGTTCTTTGCGCAGGCAGTTATCAGGCCGGGCAGATATGTATGTTAATGCGGAGCCGATTCAAACGTCGTGCTGATCCATCCTCCGAGTCGCTTAGCGCCGTTCGAATTTCGACCGATATCTCGGCGCAAATGAGCCCTCCCGCGAAGATCCATACGCGATCATTAGGAAACCGGAGAGCCCTGGCAAGGGGACAAAGGGGCATCTCCGTTTTGTCTCCGTCCATCTTATATTTCCGTCGCCGAAAAACAATCTGGCTAAATGCACGTGGGCGGCGGCGGCGGTGGCGGGACGGGGGATCCGGGGGGGGGGTAGATCGAGTTAACCGGACCGGGCGGCTGCGTCGGTGCCCACGTCAGAGAGAGCGGTGCGGTGGCCGTGGAGGAAGGGAGGGAGGGAGAGGGAGGGAAGGGAGGGAGAGAGGGAGAGAGGCCTTTCTACCCTTCTCCAGAGCCACTGCACATCAATGTCACCCCGGGATGGGGGGGGGGGGGGGGTGACGTGGCGGCAGTACTGTCAATTACATGCATGTGTGTGTGAGGAGGGACACACGCGGTCAATTACGTGTGTGTGTGTGTGTGTGTGTGTGTGTATGTGGGGGAAGGGGGGGCAGTCAATTGCGTGTGAGGCCCTGTCAATTACATGTGTGTGTGTGTGTGTGTATGTGGGGGAAGGGGGGGCAGTCAATTGCCTGTGAGGCCCTGTCAATTACATGTGTGTGTGTGTGTGTGTATGTGGGGGAAGGGGGGGCAGTCAATTACGTGTGAGTTTGGGGGGGGGGGTGACGTGGCGGCAGTACTGTCAATTACATGCATGTGTGTGTGAGGAGGGACACACGCGGTCAATTACATGTGTGTGTGTGTGTGTGTGTGTACGTGGGAGAGGGGGGGGCAGTCAATTGCGTGTGAGGCCCTGTCAATTACATGTGTGTGTGTGTGTGTGTGTGTGTGGGGGGGGGGGGGGGGGAGTACTGTGAATTACGCTTGTGTATGTGGGGAAGTGGGGGGTGGATGGGGGGGGCACTGTCCATTATGTGAGTGTGGTGTGTGTGTGAAGGGCGGGGGGTGTACTGTCCATTATGTGAGTGTCTGGTGGGGGGGGGGGGGGGGGGGTTGTCACTGTCAATTACGTGTGTGTGTGTGTGTGGAGGGGGGGGGGGCTCCATTATATGGAACTTCTATGAGTCACCAGGGGAAGCGTTTCCTTTCTGATGCCCAGTGCTTCAGGGTCATTCATTATTTTAACAATCCTGCTACTTAAACAGGGTATTTAAATTTTATTTATTTTATTTTTTTTGTGCCACTTCAGATCAAGCCACTTAATTGAGCCAGAGCCATAAACAGGGCACCGCCAAGCTCCGTTTGTTATCTTGGTTTACTGCTTTGCATTTCTTTTGCATGATATGCAAAGGGAGGTCGCAAATAGCTGCTATGAACAGGTATACAACGTGTGGATCGCTCCATGCAAAAAATCCTTTTTCAAACGTATCTTTGCCCTGTAACTTCCAATGCCCGTTGGAACACTTTGCCTTCTGAACATTTTGTAAAAAAGGCAATTTGCTTTCGCATTTTGCTCAAATATAAGCTCAGGCTAGTGGCCAAAACTAGTTTATTAACCTTAATAATATTTATTTGAACCCTCACACGCCCCCACCTTAAAGCAGGCTGTGGGCTTGCAGGCAAAATTACTCCCCGACCTCAGAAGGCTCACTGGGCTTTCTAATGAAATGTACTGGGAAGTGTGTGGGGGGGGGGGGGGTATAAACTGCCTCTGCAGATACTATTTGTGAAAAATGAAAAACATTGATTTGCCTCTGTTAAATGATCTGATCCAGCCAGTGTCACTGCCAGACAATGCGATACAATGGAGCCACTCAGAAGCCTTGGGAACAGGCAAGAATTTCCTTGTGGCTTGATGCTAGTGTACTTCAACTGAAAGTTAAAGAATAGCATTATGTTATCTTCAGGAAAGAGCATGGGGTTATCCAACCCTAAAGACAGTGGGGGGGTGGGGGGGGGGGGGGAGCTCTTATGCATATTTACCGTAAGCACAAATGACTAACACATTTGCATACTGCCCCAGTCTTGTTTCTCCTGATAAGCATTAATAATTATTTGTTGTGTTAAAATTTTCCACTCAATTACTGAGTGCATCATCATATTATTAATGTATTGCTGACTCTGCCTTTATCTCAAAATGAATAAATAAATAAATAAATAATTAATCACTGCTATGTTAACAGACTGCAAGTACCCGCCAGCATTGCCCAAAAATAAATAATACACCCCCCCCCCCCCCCCACACACCCCCCTCCCCCTCCATGATTATCAAATATGGCAAAAGCTAACTTGGCGAAACGTAGCTGGGATCGCTTGGACGGCTCGCGTTGCCTTCTCGTCGCGGGGATGAAAGGAGGCGAGATTGGGCTTGATTGCAGATTGGCTCTGCGGCTCGTTCTTCCCCCCCCTGATTGTGACTCCGGCTTATTGTCTGTCAGCGCGTTACGGGTGCCTGATTGCGGCGTTTCTCTTTTTTCTTTCGCTGACTCTCTGACTCCCGAGATCGCCTGTTGTCCCGCAGCCACGGCCGAGGGGCTAATGCGCAATTTGCAGTGATGTCATAACAGTCAATCAGACCATCCCCGCTTGTTTACCTGGGCGAAGTGTCGCCAGCAAGGGTGCCGCAATGTCACCCCTAAGAAATGCAGAGAACAGGGAAAGTAAGCATTAAATGCTCTTATTTTAAAAGCTTTATATTGCCGTTTTGATTAAACCTGTTCTAAAATCGAAGGCACGTCCTGTAAACAGTCGTTTTCTTAAAGACACATTTAAACTGGCTGCACAGGAACACGAAATATATTAGCAGTTGAAGCAGTGCATGAAATATTTACATGGCGGATTATGACCCGAATACTTACGCAGGGCAACCTACTCAATTAATCTCTGGGCCTGGTAAAAAGAAAATGGATGACATTAAAAGATTGAAAATGTAATGTAGTTGTGTAACACTAGTAGGCAAAGACGTCAACTGAAGCTCATTTAATTTATTAAATATTCATGGGATAATGTTCTCCGTTAAATCTACTCTGAAAGAGTACATTTTACACTGATAGAGTGCACCTGATACCTCTTGGACTCAAATAAACTGCCACAGCTAAATTAACCCTGATGGGAGCAGATGGTGGTGGGTGGCCCTGGGTGCGAGCCGGTTCAGCGCAGGGGGGTTGTGGGTGGGGGCAGGTGGAATCAGGTGGGGTGGGTGGGTGGTGGGGGGGCTGCAGTGGAGTTTGAGAAAGAGACGGTCCACACAAAAAGAGTGCTTTCTTGCACTAGTCTCCATATTCAGAGCAAATGCATAATCTGAGAGACAGAAATCTGAATGACAGAGAAATCGGAGAGACAGAAAACTGAATCACAAAAACACACCTCACAGTGCACTCCTCAAATCAATTCACTACAGCCAGCAAGATGCATTAAAATCATAACTGTGATAAATTATGAATCAATCCCCCCCCCCCAAAAAAAAAAAAAATCTGATTTTTTGATTATTTTATGAGTTTCCTTCCAGACTGAAAGATGTATACGGTGAATGATTTAAAGGCAGAATACATATATGCATGCTTAAAGTGACGCTGGAAGTTCATAAATATTTATCAAACGGATTTAGCCAGTCGATCTGTTGTTGGAAAGAAAAGTGAAAGAGGAACTCGCTCTGAATGTTTTTAAAAGCTAAAATTGGTGCCAATCCATAAAACGTGAAGGTAGTAAAATTACTTCATAAAGCATAGATTTACCGCTGAGGAAAGCAATGAGCAGGGGGCGGGGGGGGGGGGGGTCAGAAGGCCAATTTTCCCAATTTTGAAAATGTCAGTTGAACAGGAGTCCACAAAAGATGCAATTGGTCAGCTGTTTATTTCCATTTCTTTTTTACCGATAAAAATATAATTTCATTCATTTTCTCAAAACCCCACTTTACATGACGGTGTTATTTTCCCTGTGCATTTATTTAGTCTGGCAAACTGTTATAGTGGAGGCCTTTCTTTTTTCATCATGAATTAATAACCATCTTGTCAGATCCAAGCTTAACATTTTCAGTGACAATACTGACCAAAACAAAAAACAGGCATGAGTGAACGCTAGTAATGCAAGTACTGTTGATCACAGTGGACATATACTGTGGTAAGTAGGGTATTATTGAGGAGGCAGACTTCTTGTCGCTTGTGGAAACCAAACACTGGTCTTTCCAAGAACTCAGCGACATTGCCTCATTACCAAGAAGCCACACCCCTTGGTAAGTGAGAATAGCTTGTTGCAATTCCAAGTATAGTATAAAGTGCAGCGTAGAATAATGGGTAGGAAACTGGGCATGTAGCTCAAAGGTTAGCGATACCCAAGTAGGGCACTGCCATTATACACTAGTGCAACTTATTTAACCAGAATTGCTTCAGTAAAAATATCCAACTCTATAAATGGATGGAATGCAAAAACACTGTAAGCTATGTACATTTGTCTGCATAATGTCCTATGTCCTATAAATTCCCGAAATGCAAATTAAACAGAACCTTGATCTCCCACTGAGTCACAGCCTCATCTCTAAAAGGCCACACCCCGTTGCCAAGGTAGAACAGCAGGCAGTAATGCCCTCCTGAGTCCCTTGCAACATCAACCCCTCCTGGCAGGCATAATCGCTACAATATACTGAAGGATAAGGTTCTGCAGAGGTGAGGAAGAGCAGCATGGCCTTGTGGGAAATGTAGTTTCTTATGCCTTTCGTGTCACAGAATGAAGATGACACATTAATCAATCAAACTGTGTTTTTTCTTGGAGAAATGCAGGCACTCGCCTTTATACCTACTTCATCTTATTTTGTCTGGACTGTTACTATAGTCAGCACACCTTACAGCGTTTGCTTACACAAACAGTTTGCATTTGCATTTGAAACCTAATTATAATGGCACACTGGGCTTTTTTTGTGTAACTACAAAAGTTGCACACAAGCAAAAATGTTAGCATTGGCTACGATATGCTGTATCTCACTCTATATGAATTCATACCTTCTTATTCACACCTTCAAATCCTGACAATAATTCTGAATGTTCTGGAAGTGTATTTACCAGTCTCTGAATTACCTCATTTTCTCACTGAAAAGGCAAAACATGGGGGCGGGAATTCCAGTCTCACTTAGCTTCATTGCACACATAAATATTACCACACGTGCTAATGGAGAAGATGGCAGCCAATGGAAAGATGGCACATGCTTTTTTTTAGAGGCGTGTCCTACTTGGTGTCCACCCAATCACGAGAAACACGCTACACGCTACTGCCAGAATGTTGGGACTCTCGCCTTTCCCAGATCACCGATGACCACAATTTCCATTTCCTTTGAAAAGAAAGTGGCAGTCTCTGTATATTGCTCATGATGTTCTCTGGCAAATGAATATTATTCATTCAGGTAATCAAGAATAATTCGTTGTAGAGTGGCTATGGTGCCTTGCATTCATATTTCAACAATAGATAGCTAAAATTACAGCGAAAAATCAAGGCCTTTCGACAATGCAACAAAGAGAAACAATCTCTGACATATATCTTTCCTGACTCTTCTCAGTGTCTCGCTGGTTTTGCATCTTAACAAAAAAAAAAAAGCCCCCGTATTCTCATGTTAGAATATCAGGCATGGGAACAGAGTGCAATTGGTGACATTTTGTGTCAGTGTGTCGGGATGAATAGCGCAGTTTCACAGCTCTGTGTGTTCAGTAGATGGGAGCCGGATGAAGCTGACTCCGCAGGGGTCCTGAAATGCATATTGGTACGCGCAGACTAAAGGCTGAGAGAATCTGAGAGATTTTCATTTTCGACTGTTACTGCTGTGAGGGGGGGGGGGGGGGGGGGCGGTATCAGTGAATGTCCTTCGGTTCATAGATTACGCCTTGCCAAAAATGAATCATGCAGGATCCTGGACCAGTCTATGCTTCGCAGAGGTTACCCCAACCGTGAACTGGTGACCTAGATTCTTTCCCTCTCTATACTCTCTGCACACTATAGAAGGCCTCTCTCTGAACCTTGAAACTTCTCAGAACTCCTCTTCTTCATTTTTCAGAATATATATGAATATATGGTAAAGGGCTACCTACTGGTGCGTTGTGGGTATTGTTTTTAGAATTTCACAGCTGGCTCTTATCAATTCCAAAAATAATTCATCCCTATGAAAATATTTTCCTTTGATCCACCTTTTCTACTCACAGGGGGGAAATAATGTTTTGTCTTTCAGGACTTTCAGACGCACAGCAAAGAAAAAAAGCCGGATGGTCTCAGTCTTCCACGTTACAGCAAAGACTGCCCTGGCAGTGTGAGAGAAAAAAAAAAGAACATCATTTCAGTTCGCTCGTGCTGTGTTGTGGTTTCAAAGGGTGTGCGCGATACGTTTGCAGGTGCGAAACAAACAAAATCAAATCAAATCACACGGGACCGTGGAGTCTTCTCAAATTAAAACACAAGGGATCAAACAGTAAGACAATGTGTGTTTACGAACAGCGTGCTATGCAAAAATAAAAAATAAAAACTGATTTTAAATACAATACTAGGTTTAGCATTCTTTACCAGTCTAGTGGATATGAGGCTAAAGCGTCTGTTCTTGTTATACTGTAATATTCAAGCACTAGCTAGGTCACAGACTTTAAAAAATGGAAGCCACTGTCATTCAGTAGCGCAGCAATTGGTACCATGGAGATGGATTGAGGTTAATGGCTCTGAAGTAGAATGAAGATGTTTTTGTGCCTCACTCAACTAACATAGCCTCCAGCAGAATTCACATTACTTCCTGTAACCTTTTCAACATACAAAGACGAGGGACCAAATAATTTTCATCTTATGTTTCATGAATTGAAGCTTGTTCAAAGCAACGGTATGCAATATATCAGAAATACCCAGCTCACTGATCCACATAAATAGCAATGGAAAATATGTACAATTACTAAATAAAATGAAATAGAATTTGTTTTCAGGGTGAAAGGATGCTGATAATGTTGTCACTATAAATGAACTATTGGTAACCATTTGGGATGAGATATATTTTTTGCATAGATTTACTTACATTTCACCCTCCCCAAATACAAAGCAATGCGAATGTGTGAAAATAGCGTAAATTATTTTGGTGAAATTGTGTTTAGTGTATCTGAATGTGAGAACCGTCATCCAGAATTCTGTCTATTGCTTTTGTGTCTGACAGGCTTTTGCAACTCACGATCTTACATTACATATTGATTCTCTGGTTGATTGGTTGATTGATTGATTGATTGATTGGTTCCCTATTTTGCTTTTTATATTGCTTGACATTAACTATAAGAATTAGTTTAGCATAAGCATACATCAAAATCTATGTCAATAAGAACTATAAATCTGAATGTAATTATATACAGAGAGCAACATAATGTTTGGAAGACTTATTTTTTGTAATCAAATAATTCACATGTGCTTAAAATGCAGATTTGCAGCTTTTATTTATGGGTATTTTAATACATTTTGGTTTCACCATATAGCACTTTTTATGCATAGTCCCCCATTTCTGGGCACTGTAATGTCATGGACAAATGGCTTCACAAGTGCTTCTGATCAGTCAGGTGTGTTCAATTGCTTCCTTAGAGCGGGTATAAGAGAGCTTTCCGCATATAGTCTTGATTCCACGTTTTTGATTGCCTTTGGACTCTGTTATTGGAATCTGTCAACAGGACCAGGGCTGTGCTAATGAAAGTCAAGGAAGTCATTATGAGGCTGAGAAATTGGAAAAACAATTCTGAGTCATAGGCCAAACCTTAGGCTTACCAAACCGTTGGGAACATCATTAAGAAGAGAGAGAGCACTGGTGAGCTCAGTAATCACAAAATGCCTGGTAGGCCAAGGAAGACCTCTACAGTTGATGACGGATGGACTCTCACCATAATGAAGGTCAACCCCCTAATGCCTGTCTGACAGATCAGAAACACTCTTCAGGAGGCAGGTGTGGATGTGTCAGTGACTACTGTCTGCAGAAGACTTCACCAACAGAACTACAATGCAAGATACAAACCACTAGTTGTCTGCAAAAACAGGATGGCCAGGTTACTGTTTGCTAAGTAACATAAGAGAGCCTTTAGAGTAATGTAAAAACAAAATCTTGTGGGCAGATGAGTCCAAGATTTACTTGTATCAGAATGATGGCCCAAAGGAACAGCCCAAGATCCAAAGCACCCCTTCTCATCTGTGAAACATGGTGGTGGGGGTGTTATGATTTGGGCATGTACTGTATGGCTGCCACAGATACTGGCTCAATTGTCTTTATGTAACTGATGTAACTACTTACATTTACATAATATGAATATGTCCCAAATGTTATGGTGCCCTTAAATGGAGGGGGGGGGGGGGTGGCTATGTATGGAAAGTAATTTCTACATGGTGAAATCAAAGTGTATAAACATACCCTTAAATAAACCCTGTGCACTTTTACCACATGTGAACTGTTTGATTACAAATTTAAATTGTGGAGTACATGAGCCAAATCAAGGGAAAAAATATGTCTTTGACCCAAACTTTATGGAGCTCACAGTAAGTTTTAGCCTTGGGGCATGCTCAGCTAGGCAGTTCTTCACTCTTATCTCTTCTTCCATGCACCAACCGACATCAGATTAGTCACTCGCATTATACAAACAGGCGAAAAAAAGCAGTAACGTCCTCTCTTCCACTGATATAGCTTAAATCTCCACAGTGCCTTCAGAACCATGAGCATTTTTTTAAACACTCAAAAGGAATGCAGTATTATCCAGTGTGGCCTAAATTCCACTCCAGTGGAAACTGCAATCACCAATATCGGCCTTCGACGTCGTAAAAAAAACAACAAAAAAAAAACATACGATTTCTCGACGAAGGCGGGTCACGTGGCGTTTCGTGGATTTCCTGAGGGGGCGGACAGAAAATTAATTCGCGCCACGAGCGACATGCCGCGCGGATCATGCCGAATTTACATGTAATCATTTCTTGACGTGTTCCTCAAACGTTTCGCCGTTCCTCATTCGACTCTCCGGCCTGCCTCCGGTTTTCAATTACGGTCTGCGACGCATCCGTGGGAGAGAAGGAACATATTGGCGTGTGTCATACAAGAGATGCGTCGCGCATACTTGGCTAATTTATCTTTAAAGCGCAGGATTTATAATTCTTACGTGTTGTCGTTCGCGCCTCGGCTCCCGTACGCTGCTTGCTGTCCTCCAAACTTCACGGCCATTTGCAGAGAACGGATTCGCTTCTGACTGCATGCTCAAGCTCATTATACCTTCAGAGGAGGACTGTCAAGCGCCATTCCTACAGGGTCTGCAGGTCTCGTTTCAATCAGCAGCCAATTAAGGCCTGGAAAACAAGGCGTGTGGATCTCTTAACCAATCAACAGCTTGAATAAATCACCGGGGCTGACACACATCAGAAAACCAAGCCGACATCTCAGCCCCCCCCCCCCCGCCCCCCCGCCCCCAGGACTGGATTCTGACACCTGTGCATTAAAAAGGGCGTTTTTGGCAACGCCGATCCACTTGCTAGTTATTTGCAGCCTCACGTTGCTCTTTTGTGCACTGATGATGCTGCACTGTATGAAACAATGATTTGCAAAAAAAAAACATTTATAATGTAACATTTAACATCGAAGAGTGGCAGTGGTGGGGGGGGGGGGGGGGGGGTGAGGGGTGCATCCAGTGTAAATGGATGGGTTCTCAGTGTTTAACAATGAACCCCTTGGTCAGAAATTGAATTTTAATAAGTGACTGTGACGGCAGCGACTGTGACCAAAAGAATGGCACAGCGTTGCGTAAGAGGCCCCCAGGGCCATTCCACAGAGGGAGACTTCCTGTCTGCAGGACTTTCTCCAAGTGCCTCGTGGCATATTCAGCAGCTATTATCCGCTGAGAGACTGCCAGATTGCATTTTTATTGTTTTCCTCATTTTTATGTTTTTTCTTTTTATTTTACTATGAGCCACGGGAGTAAAAAGGTTACGATCCAGCGCATCTCTCCGCCGGCGTTGTCCAGAGACGGACGGTCAGGTGTGCCAGCATATCAGTCCTGTTTTTCTACGAGATTCATTTTTATTTCCGTTAAGTGCGTAGACGCATCCTGCCATTTATAAACGCGGTTTCCAGAACAATCCACTATAGATCATTCTGCCGGGTTTAGAGAGGATGTTTTTGCTGAAGACAGAACTCCACTTCTTGGCGTGATTGAAAGGAAGTAGCCCCCCTTCCCCCCCCCCCATACAAAACACAAGGCTTTAAAAATAACCACACAGTGCAGCGAGGGGGATGAAGGCCTGTTTGAGGTCGCTCTGATTCTGTAACTCTCTCCGGGGTTTCGTTTTGCATTAAATATCATCAGCTCTTCAACTCAACCCGACTTTGAGTTTTGACCGCTCCATCGCAGTTACACACGGCCCCGGACTCCTCCAGTCCAAAGCCCGCACAGCCAATTTATTATTTTATAGCATAAAGTGTTAAAGTGGCTTTAAAAAAATATAACTGCGCATTCTAAACTGTGAAAATAAAGAAAATTTGAGATAAAAGCAAAACACCAAAAACAAAACATAAAATACCATGAAAAATGATGGACGATGTTGACCTAATATCAGTACGCACGTCTTAAATTTGTTCTTAAGTGTGCATTCCTGCTTTCCTCTGTTGTGTACAGACGTATTTTTTCCCCCAATGGGATTAACAACGAAAAGAAAGCGCCTGAGAAGCGATCGGTCTTTTCACCGACGGCTTTTCCGCCGTTACATTTTTCACCTACGGTCACCTACGCGAGCCGCGGGCGCGAACGCCACGCGCGTTTGCGATGGATCGCCTCCCAAGGCATTGTGGGAAATGTCACTTGCCGGTCCCCCTTGATGGATTTCCTTTAAATGCGATGGCACCTTTTCCTCGGGACCAGGGCGTGCCAGCGTCGGGGGGGGGGGGGGGGGGGTAAAACGGGTGAAAAATGGGCAGGTTATTTCAGGCTGGAACCGAGCCTGGCACGCAGATATTCCCTAATTAAACCCACCTCAATGGCGGTATGGTGCAATTAATAGGAGGCACAGACTTTGCAAAATGGTTCCAAAAAAAAAATGAAAGTACTGATGCATGTGCGAGAGGGGACGGATATGGAGAGGGTAATGGCCGACTGCTTTTACCAAACTGTTCCCCCTCGGGGGGGTGATAGGAGGCTTCGCTGGTGTATGAAAGCCTTCTCTTATAAAAGATGAATTATACTTTTTTTTTTTTTTTTTCTTGTGAGAGCTGGACGGGCTCCAAATGCTGGGGATGATTCAAACTGCCAGAGTGACCTCCTTCATACACAAATGATTCTGGTCCCGCAGAAATATAATAGGATCAAACAGAAACACTCAAAGCCCGTGCTTTTGGGCTTCCTCCAGCAAACTGCCCTTCTGCCACACTTTCAGATGAAAGAGGAAAAAATGGCTGAAATTCAGCCACGGTCAGGAATGGGACATTATGCATCTAGCTGTCCCTCAGAGTGGTGAAAACCCCCTTCAGATTAGACACTTCACTGTGTATGCTGCGATCGCATTGAGTTATAAATACCACTGAAAGTATGGCTCATTTTCTCCACAAAATGCTCTCTGTTATGTACAGTAATGGGCCTGTCATTTGCAACAATGTGGAAAACAATTTTTCCCCCCTCTCTCAAAAACTGCAGTGAGGCTTGAAAAATAAGATTAGAACGATGCATGCCTTTTCTGTGTGGATGTTGTGCACTAAAAGGGGAAATGTTGCTAATTAACTGCTTGATTGGCTTTTTTTTTTACTGTTCAGGATTTAAGTAAATTGGTAGCTGATAATAATTGGTTGCTCTTCCTTGGCAGAAACAGATTGTATAAATTGGGTTTATTCATTAAAATGAAAGCTAGCTGGTTATAAATGGTCTACAAAGAAGTGCCATTCAATGGATAATTTTGAAAAATTTAGACATGATTGCAAATGGCAGCAATAGCGATTAAGAATGACCACTCTTACATATAATAAACTGTCTATTTTGTGAAGGCTGACCGGTGGGTTTTCATGCTAGTTCACATCTGAGCGAAAACACAAACATGGATGCATACATGTACAATATGCATAGCTATATCTCACAACTATATCTGGGAAAAAATAAACGCACTGCATCTTCTGAGATGCTGACGGTTTCTGGATGATGCACTCCTGCAAAACATTGCGTTGAATGCTGAGAGGCCCTGAGAGATTCCGGAACTCTGCTTGCCCAGTGTTCCTTTTATATTTTGGCAATTCAGAAGAGCACAATGCCACGTGCCATTTTTTAGCCCACTGCTCACATTAAATGCACATTGTAGGAATCATGTGTGCACTGCTCTGAGAAGCCATTAGCAGAGCTGACATTAAAAATCAACAGAATCCTGCAGCTTAAATGGATACAAGGCAAGCAGTGGAAATATAGAAATAATAACAGATAATGGTCGCTTTAAAGACATACATACACACACGATGGTGTGCAGTCACACACGCATACGTGCAGGTGCACACACACACACACACAGATTTCTACAGGTTTCAAGTTTTCTGTTTGGCAGTGTTTGATTGTTTACTGTATTAATTCATTCCGTTTTTTCAATGGAAACTACCAAAATGTAGCTAAATATGTCACATTTTTCAAGTGATTTAGGTACCATAACTAAATCTATCACCAATAGAGAAGTGCAAGAAGTGCATTTAGGCTAACACACATGCATGCACCACTTAGAAATTCCATAAATAAAGAAACTTCCCAATAATTATACCCACTATACGTTCTCATGATTTCAAAATTGGTATGAAAATTTGAAAAACTAAAAACATTTTACAAAAGATCCTAAATAGTCCAATTAATCTAACTGAATGCTTTTGTTCTGTGGGAAAAATCCATTTCATGTGCATGAATATGAATAATACATATAAAACAAAAACTCAAAAGTAGTTTTCTGCTTGACCATAAGCCAGTATATTAAATATTACTTGCTAGAACCCAGATAACACAACTATTATTTATGTAATTCATATTAAATTCAAATGTTTCACGGCAGGATAATTAAAGAAACTACAAGGTTACATATTTTGACATTTGATGAAAGTGTGTTTGTGTGCGTGGGGGTGGGGGGGGGGTGGTCTTTGCACTAAACAGATGAATAAGTGAGAACACTTGAGGGGCCTCAGAAATAATAAAAACATGACTGTTGAAACATCCATTATGTTTTGTGGCCAACAGCTCATGTTGACCGATTCATGGCCACGGTAGGCTGCGCGCATGTGAAAAATGCAAGTCTTAAAAAGTTCACACGTTTGACCATGCTGAATATTCTCTTTCACGTAGATTTTCAAAGCACGTGGGGACTGGGGAGGGAGGAGAACGTACAGAAGGCACTGATGTGAGTTACACAGTACGGCTTATGATGTCTTATGTAACCTGTCACTACAATATCGTATGATGGGCAATGGGAAATGCCAGATGTATTTTAGTATTCCATGGCCCACGCATTGTGCGCATTGTGTACTGAACTAAGGATGCTCCTTGGAACATGAGACAATCCTATTACGGTTATTATCATAGTAGCATTGCAGTATTCACACAGATATTTTCACCCTTAACAATACTATAAGTAATTATTTTGGGGGGGGGAAATAAAAACATTAGAGAATGGAAATATAAAATACCGTTTAATTGATTGTAGACTACGTCTTCAAGGTGTTCCAGCCGTTGAAGAATGGACTGCCTGTCCACCAAGTTGGTAACTTTACCATTCCTACTTCGGATTCTTTGATCGGAGGTCCTTCCGATCTGAACCAGCTCTTCGGAGCGATCCTGAATTCTGCAGTAGACCGAGAACAATATAATCCCGACAAAAACCAAAATGTTAACAGTCAGCAAAGTTTTAATTTTGCGTGCCACAGCCATGAAAGGCACTCAGATTGGAGCCATCAAGCCATATAAAGAAAAGGTCACCAAACCATTAGTAATGATGTTAGTTCCGCTCCGGAAAAACAGACACCTTTCTGTTGTTCAGAAACAACGTGAGCTATCCTTTCAGCACCACGGATATGTGCGTCGCACGCGCCTTGGAGGCTGACGAACGTTTCCACGTATCGAGTTTCCCAGACTATGGCAAAACTGAATCTAGCGGAGAAGTTCAAGGTTGTGGAGGATGCTAAACGAAAGCTTGCATTTCTTCTTGCCACAGTGCAGAGCCAAATTAGTATATATACTGTACGGCTTTGCCTGCGGTTTTGCAGAAATCATAAAGCTTTCTCTGTAGTCCCGGTGAAATAAAGCAGTGAGAATTCTGCTCAGCCTGCAATCGCCACGGATCTATGTGAATCAAAACAGTGCTCGTTTCTTTGTGCGTTCATAAAACGAGTTTCATTTCACTCGCGCGACGTCAGTCCACAGAAAAACGATTTAGAATCTCCGAATTTGTACCAAAAATATCCTCGCGCAGGGCTTTGACATTTCCTCTCTCAAAGACGTTGTGGTCACACGACTCGTCCTGATATCGATTCAGATATGTAACGTTTTTCCCCCGCTATCTCCTACATTTTGCATCAGGGACTATTAAAATAAAAATGCAGAGCAGATATCGACATTTGCCAGGTGAAAGTTGAATTTGCGTTCTTCTTGGATGCTGTCAAACGTCGCTGATGCTCGCTGCTTTCTGTGCGGTGAGCTAGCAAACCTCTCTCTTTTGCAAGCTCTCTCTTCGTCCCACCCTCTCCCTCTCTTTCTGTCTCTCCTTGGCAGAACGCAGGCTAAGCTCTGCTACGTTGTGACGTTGGGAGGCACATTCATAAATATTCAAGACCTGTTAGGGAAATATCACATAATTGGCGATATGTATGCTGTTACCTACACATATTTAAAAACAACTGTAGGTAGTAATACCAGCACAATGTTATATTAATGGAAAAATAATAATGCAGCTATTTGATTTGCGTTATACTAGTCCTTGATGATAAATTTAAAGTAACAGCAATGTCTTTTAAAATGTCACTTCATGCCAGTTTACTGTACGAGTTTACTGTAGGCCAACAATATTTTCTTGGCGTTGAGAATTAGGTGGCTATTGTAGTTCTCCGTATTAAAACTGACTGGAGCGGAGGAAAACCCCGGGGTAAGGTACAAACTGTTAATGCAACGGTTAGGAATGTCATACATTACTGTAATCCGTGTGGGACTCAATTTGCACTTCTAAATGCTTAAGCGTATTAGCTCCAGATCTACGACCATGTGTTTTTGACTGGCTTTGGGGAAATATAAACACAATGCTATGTATCATAATGCATCATAATGTATCATAAAGCCAATACATTGCACAGCATTACATTCGATAACAGACTCCTCTTAGAATGTAGAAGAACATAAGTGCATTTTTCGAATTTATGTAAATAATTGTGCCAGACGGGGCCAGGAACATTCCCAGACCACCAAGTATATATGTAACATAACTTTTTTTTAAAAAGTCATGAAAATGAACTATGATAACCAAGAATCAAAATACAAATATGTAATTAATACCAATCCAATCTATAACAAGCCCTATGAAAAAGAAATGTAAACAGTACAATTTTTTTTTTTTTAAAGACCAGAACCTGATCTAATTCAAAGGTGGTGTTAGTGGGTGGGGATAGGAGGGGAACCGAGATGCAGTTTAGAGAGATGCATCTTCAGTCTGCAGCTGAAGATGGACAAGGATTCTGCTGTCCTCACCCCCGTGGGAACAACACTTTGCCAGAACATAAACCACAGGCTTTCAGTTCCAGTGAACCCAATCTTCAGTCTCCACTTCAATTTGAGCAATACATTCACCAGTCTTTTTCTCTGGGTTTTGTCTATGAATTGTGGATTGACCGCAGCAGCGCAAATCTAAGAGTTATTAATCAGTTACAGAATGTACAGAGCAACATTTTATACACAGGATTGTTAATCCTGAATATTGGCCATAATCAATAAATAACGATTGGACAAAATCCTGCTGGTGCATATAGCACTGCAGGTTTCCTAGCTCCCGATCAGTCTTTCTTCCTCTGTGAAGCACCCTTCAGATGAGTGGTCATCTCGGTAACAGTACAGGCAACCCTAATGCATGCATGTTGGTATACTGCAGTGGGGTTGCTCATCTTGACCCGGTCTCTTAACCTAGCAAATGCAAAGAAAAAAAATGGACTGAAAACGCTATTCAATATTATTTGGCCCTTGAGAAGCTCGTATTACTGTTGTTCACTTTCCTGACTGGGATAAGTGGTTCTTCAGTGCAGGACTGGAGATGTACACATACTGTAAGGAGCGAGTGGGTCCAACTGCAAGGCTAACCTTCTTTTCACATCTGGTGTAGACACACAATAAGACCCAGAAGCATGAGTACAGTAAGCATGCCAGCATCCGATTGGCTAACACTATAAAACACAGTGGCATGAGTAAGCATGTTGAACGTCCGATTGGCTAACTAATGCTATAGAACTCAGTGGCATGAGTATGTATGTGAGCATCTTATTGGCTAGCTAACATTAGCAATCGGGTGCCCGCAAGTTTGTCCGTTAAGCAGCACCCAAAGTGTCTTCCTCCGACTCACGTCTGTGGGAGCCCGACTGGCGAAACGCAGTGTGACAAGAAGTGGCGGCTGACGTCACACAGTTTTAAGGACAGAACACGCTTGCCTGCGCTCTCCCAAATCGCCATCAGGTCGCAACGAACGTTCGCAGCGTAAGCAAAATCGGGCATCCCAATTTGCAGAGAGAAAGGGGGTAAAACACATTAATACCCAACGGTGATTCGCTAAAGGAAGCGACATGGATTTCCTGTGGATTTCGAGTCTTCCACAGAACTGAGGTTCTCTGAGGCACACAGGTCCTCCACGATTCATCCCCAGAAAGCGTACCTCTAATCCCGGGAAGCTTTTCCCACCACGTCCCTCTCCTCAGCACAGCTGAGTCAAACATTATCAGGACTCTCTCCCCCCCCCCACCCCCCACCCTCACCCCCACCTCCCGAGGCGTCCGGGGCTTGAACCCACGAGCCACTGGCTCATGATGAGTTCAGAGGTTCCCCACCCCCTCCTCCCACCCCCGCGGGCTTAAGTCGTCCTGGTTTCCTGACACCCGGTGTGAAGAGCCCATCAGTTTGTGGCGAGCCAGTTCCCCCCCCTCCCCGTACAGGTCGGCACAGGTGATTGGCTCTGGGGAATCGCGGGAGCGGAGGAACAGAGTGTTCCCAAAAAACACTCCGAGAATGAATGTCTCGGATGTTTGGATTATTGAAAACACTGTGAATGGACCTGTTGCATGCAGAATAGAGAAATTTTCGGTTTTTTGATGCTGATGGCTAATGTGCTTTTGTAACCAGACGTTAACAATGGCTTAATGCACTGTTGTAAGCTAATATTGTATCAATCAGTCTATGACACAAATGAGTTTGCTTCACAAACAAGATTGAATGTAGTCCTTGTAAATAATGTATAAAATGTCTTTTTCATGTGGCAGTAAGGTGCTTGTCTGTTTAGTCTTATTTATTTCGTTTTTTTTTAAACTTTAGAATGACATTGCTGTTGTATTATTATAATGAATGTACATGCATCTCAACCACACAAGCACATGGATGGCTACACGGCGGCAAAATAAAATTAAGGAAGACATTTCAATTATTTTAAATTCCTTTAGATTTTCAAACACAATTCAATGTTTTCTGAGAACCTAAAAAATTCTGCTTCTGGACATAATCCAACCCTTTTGATCACCAAGATGGTATTTGATATCATGACATATGAATAATGCAATCTAAAAGAAAACCTTTATGTCCATATCAATCCATAAAGTTTCCTTGGTGTGTGTGCGCGTGTTTGCGTGCGTGCGTGCATGCGTGTGTGTGATACATGGCTAAGAAAGTAAGAAAAGCCAAAAGCCATGAAATGTCAGACCACACTATTTGCTTTGAAGCGAAATCTCCTTCAGACAGTCCGAGCAGATTGTCTGATTGTACACTGTACCCCTCCAGCATTCCAAAAAAAAAAACCTGTGGTGTTCCTCTCGACCTCCAGCCCTTCCAAACAACAGAACATCACCTCCGTCCTGTAGTCCCGTAGGCTTTCAGCTCAACGGCATGATGGGAAATCTGTTCACTCCTCACCACCCACTCCTCCTCCCAGGCTCTTTCCCTGCAGTGCCCTGGCCTATAGAAGAGACCCAATACCGGCCTGCCTGCTCTCCAGCTCAACCACATGACCGCTCGGCTGCTCTCCAGCCAGTACACCCCTTGCCTGGCATCTGCCTTGCTAACCCCCCCCACCCCATCCCCCCTACACACCCATCCCCCCCACCCACCTCAATCCATCCATTTCACATCAAATTCATCAATTTCAGAAAGCCCGCGCTAGGCTATCAGGCAGTCAAGGGCACTGAGCTCTCCCCCACCCGCAATCCATCATCGCATCATCTTCGTGTCGGCTCTTTCGACCGCTAACCACAGGTTAGCGTTCCCCTTCACGCGACCCGCCTCGCCAGACTCTGCTCTGTCCCCCTCGGCGCCCCCCGGTGGTAGCTACTGCAGCGATGGAATTTGCCTTGGTTCCCCCCCCCACCCTGGTCTGAAGTTCAAGGATCTGTGGGGTCTGTGTGAATTCTGTCAATTGTGGAAATTAACTGAAATTCAACTATTGAATTGAAAAATATCCTTAATATTCTATGTTAAATAACTGAAATGCAATTTGTTTTCTGAACTGTTATTCAATTGTCTGAACAAAAGCGGGAATGTAGGCCCAATTCTGCATGGCATGCCCTTCCTCTAGCATCCATTGTATTATCACTCCAAAATTTGACAGAGATTTTCTATAGTGTAATGTTTCCTTCTGGGGATAATTACTTGGCACTACCTGAACACTGTGACAGAATATATAATTTACAGATCACCATTCGGCTCTAGTTGTAGACATACGATGTTTATAGTTTATAAAGTGAACTAGCTTTTCTCCACGGATGTTTATTGACGGACACGAAGGTAGACGTCAGAGTCAGACTGAGTCGAGCACGAAGCATGCATCTGTGTCCCCTCCCAGCGCTCACTGTCTGCCAAGAGACCTGCCTGATGATCAGTAATTTCAAATAAATTACCATTCCGGTAAATTACCGAAGAACGCAGAGTTATGGCTCGTGCTTTTTTCTTGATTAGAATAACCGAAAATAGGTTGCGTCCAAATAATTTTCATCTCGCTTTCTGCAGTGAGGTGGCGCGGAGATCTGCAATCTTTGATTTACCTGACTCATAGTACCAAATAAATCCAATGAGGGATTATGGGTTTCTCTCATAACGAGTTTCATTGGCCTTTGGAAACGTTCACTAAAGAGACGCCTAACCACAAACTGTAGAGAGACGAGAGAGGAGGTGAAGTGAAAGCGTTGTGTGCGCTCAAGTCTGTTCCCTGATGAAGCAGTGGAGCTAGCGTGGAAACGCAGAGTAATGATTCAGAAACAGGACCTGGGGGTGAGGTTAAGATTTAAATATAAGGTCGAATGACGCTGCTTTAGCCTTGAGCGAAGCACTTAAACCGCATTTCTTCAGCATGTAAAAAAATAAAATAATATGAAAATAATAATAATACAGCTGCTTTTAAATGGATAAAATGTCAAGCCCGAACCACAGTATGCAGGTCCCTGTTAGCTAAGTGACAAGTAAATGCAAAAACAATATAATTTAAAATACCACTATGCTTAAAATGTGAGATATACCAATGAAAGCATCGTCTCCACCAATAAGCTTGTCTGGGGTAGAAGTCCTCGGGTTATCAGAAGTAAATTCATAGTAGAGATTCAATAAAGCTGTGGGTGAGAGTAATGATAAATTCTCCATTGCCTAAAGCACACAATATATTGCTGATATTTGTGAGAATCTCATTTCAGTCTCATCTTCTCCTCCTCTCGAGGTGAGATTGTCCCACTTCCTGTTTTTTTTGGGTGTTTTATTTTTTTTTTTAAGCCAGAGCTTTAACCTGTCCTCAGATCCAGTAAAGCAAATTAGATTGCTTATTATTTCCAAGGATAGGGATACTAATATGCAAATGTGCAGAGAGATTTAAAATGGCACTGCGCTCAACAGGATTCCTTTTGAAACACAGCTCATATTCCGGATGAATAGCCTTCCTCCCAGCAGTGAAAGTCTTAACTATTGTTTGCTGCTGTTATTTCTGGTTTTGTTTTTTCACAGGTAGGTCTAGCAGACAAGAAAATGCTTTTTTTCCTCCCCTTGTGCATGACTAAAAGAAAATTCCAAATCATCAGCTTTATCTGCAGAAGTTAATTACGTTTTTTGTGCTGAATATGAATCACGTTTCAAAAGAAGCTGATATGGTTTGTCAAACAGTCTGCTCAAACAGATGAGCTGGAGAGAAATTTTAACAGCATATCACTCAATAGCCACCGGTACTCCTCCATCACCACAGACACAGACACTCACTCACACACACCCACTCATGCACACACACAGACACGCAAGCGCACACACACACACAGACACACACACACACTCACAGAGCTATGCAAGCTTTCACATAGTTCGCCGTATCCAGAAAATATATGATCATGACTAAAGGATTATCATATAATGCATTAAGAGAAGTGCATGCAATGATTATCTTAGAGATAACTGCAAGGTATGTTAGGCATTTGAAGCCATACCCATTATAAATGTGTGTGTATCTATGTATGCATATATTACATACACAGACATTACATACATTAAACAGTCCTTGCAGGCTTCCTCCAAACAAGCAACCAAGCAACGAATCAAGCGATATATGTATATTTCTTATTTGTCAAAACCTTTTGCATGAAGTCCTCTTGCAGGATTCCTACAGACAAAGCAACCTAACCCATCTCTGAGCCACATATGTACACTTTTTTTTAAAATGTATTAATATTGTTGCGTTAGGTCCTCTTGCAGGATTCCTCCTGAGCAGGCCGTGTGAGCTCAGTGAGGGTGATGAGTAATTGGGATGTGGGGGGGGGGGGGGGGCGCTCCTCCGTGATGGGGACGGTGCTGTGAATACCAGACTGCAGCTCCCCCACTTTAATACCTTTTAGCAGTATTAGTCTGGGAGGGTGCCAGCTGCACCACCACCCCACCCCCCTCCTCCCCGGTCCTCCCCGTCCCCCAGCCCCCCCCCCACCCCCCTCCCTCTAGCCCCCGCCACGTCCTTCCATCGACTGAAGGCTGGGAGGTCATGCCGGCCTCGTCAAGCAGGACTCATCCTTCACATCACCAGCCCCATTCATTAGCACATAGAAGCACAGACCCGGGCAACAGTTCTGCTACACAGCCAGACAGGAATGTTGTTATGCACAGTTGAATAATCTGCTTTATGATTTTTGAAACTTGCAGTATTTGAAATGTATTTATTAAAAAATATGCACTTAGGTACATTTGTTTCATATGTAAAATGGGTTGCGTGCTTCTTTTTAGTATGATTGATGTACTGCTATACCACAAATCAAATTTGTGTGTGTTTTTATTGTATTTTATACCTAAATATATTTGTGGGGACTTATTTTATAGCAAAGAACATTTTGTGTATTCTTGTCTGTTCCTGGTGCCAGTGGTTTTATACTTTATTAAAAAAAAAAAGAAAGACTGTAATAAAATTGTGAATTTCAATCAAGAGAATCCTTTATCAAGAGTTAGTCTACTGACATCCCCTTAAAGACAATGAAACGTCATCGGTGAAATCAAACGTGAAATCAAATCAGTGAGTCGGTCTCAGTCAGCAACAAGGTGCATCATAAGCTATTAATATTCATTCAGGTCCGGGGAATCTTCAGTCATTATATCTATCATGCGCCGTGTACAAAAATGAAAATCATTTCAAAACTGCTTCTGCCAGTATTTTTCATGCTGAAAACCTTACAATAACCTCAAGTAAAATGTACTATTTTCTTCTTTAAGGATTGCACTGCTCTAATTTTATAATTTTTTTAATGTGACATGAAAGTTTTTTTTTGTTGTTGTTCTTTTTTTGGCTTCCAGAAGAAGCTTACAAAAGTAGCTCTTTCCAAAAGCAGATATGAAATTATTTATTTGAAAAACAACCATGTCGGGGTACATATACTTTTGTTGGCTGAACGGACACTCATCCTACAAAGCCCACTCAATATTACATTTTTAGAAGAATATGTTAAAATGCCTCAAATTTGTTTTTCTTCATATTTTTTTACATTTTTAATTTTGTACCCGTTTCTCGCCAGATTGGGACTGCTGCTTGTGGAGTCTCCACCTGTGGCCCTCGCCGCATTGTGAGTAGCACTGACTGAACTGCAGGGCGTCCATTTTAGTGCCTGCTCAGTTATCCGCCTCTCCGTCCTCCAGCCCTCTGCCAAAATGGCATCAGCTCAAGCACCGACATCCAGTCTGGCACCGTCCCAAAACCTTCATTTATAAACCAATAAGCCTTCACTTCCATCTCCCCCCTCCTTCCAAAACGGCATCACCCAAACCTCTCACATTCATGCACTCTCATCCTAATCTCCATCTTGATGTTTTTTTTTTTTTTACCGACCATACTTGTGGAAGAAATTTTTCTAGATCCTGACTCCTTCAAATTTTTAAGATTTCAAGGCAATTTGAAGGTCCAAGAGCTCGGAGGTGCCTTTTTTTTTAGCTCGTCATTTGTCCTCAGAAAGAACATATGACCGGTCAGGTATGTAAACAACCTTGTTTTCAATAAGTACCAGCATCTATTATTATCATTCTAAAAGATATCTTTCTGGAAAGGGCCCTCTGCAATGTAATGGTTCAAGATCACAATGTTTTATGCCTAAAGTTTTCAAGCAGTCAAGTTCAAACACGCAAGGTTTCTCATTTTCGCTTCAGCCTTGAAGTGGGGGCCAATTTGTACCCTGTGAATTCCTGTATCGTGGTCCTTACTGGAATACGCTCAAACACCCCTTATTTGGAGGAAAATACAGGACTGAAAAACGGCCGTGAAGACCCACCGCATTCGGGAAAGATGCCGTTAGGGGCAAGATGGCGTCGAGTCAAACCCGTAATGAAGTTCAGCAGATAATGGGTATCTATTGTGTCAGCAGCGCTGCTACTCTCTCAGCCCAGTGCACATTACAGCAGCGAGTCTGAAACAAATGAAGATGTAAGCCACCTCATCTGTGCCAGCGCTCAAAGACCTTACGCACACTGTTCCGAGTGCTTTCTGCAGCGGCGCAGGATCAAAAAGAGCCACCTTGTTAAAAGCTCTGCGTTCCCTGACCTTGTTTGAGACAGCTGTGGATACAGACTCTTTAACCCTTTGAAGGGTTCGGGCTTTTTGGAATATTTTTTTTTTCCTCAACATTCTTAGTGTTCTAGAACTCCATTGCTTTCAATTTACCAGTAGCGATTGTTACATCAGCATTAGAATGTTCGGTTAAGGACATTCTAATCACATACAGTGTTTATGACCTCACACCTGAAAAGGGTTGGTATTTGGTTCTGTTTCCCAAACAGCTGAGTCAAAGTAATAAGGGTTGAAATTGTGTCAAAGAGGTACAGGTTCTCTTTGTTTCCAGACATCAAAGGGCAGCTCTGTATCTCCTACTCAAACTTTAATGGTGAAAAAAAAAACTTCATCAATATTTTCTCAGTCTCTTCTGCAGCTGGATCGTAAATATGACCCAAATTCAATCTAACCACAATGAGCTTTGTGCTTAACTTTGTATAAGGCAGTTATGGAGGTGTTTCCACTGAAATTCAACTTCTTGAACAATGCTGGGGTATTGAAAAAATCTGGTCTCGTAAAGCTTGCCAAAATTAACTTTTAAAGTTAAGAATGCTATGTGAACACCGCTCTCATATACAGGCCTACTACTAGCATTGAAATGAAACTCACACAGAAGAGAAGAGAGTGAGAGATCTCAAGTTAGTAGAAACTATTAAATATTAATCTGAAAATTCCTTAAATTCAATGTCTGTTTTCAAGAATTTGGCAAAAAAACTGAGTCATAAGAGTAGTGTAAACAGAAAATATCACAACATGATGTTCACCCCATTTGAATTATTAATATTTCATGTTATTTTACTATTTCTTTCTTTCAGGCATTCTGGTATTTGATTGTCAACACATTCACACTCAGAATACATGCTGTTACATAAGGTTGGGCCAAAAGTATAGATTTTCACTGGTAGGCCAATAGCATTGATAAGCCAATAGTTTAGTTCTAAAATGATTAGCCAATAGTACAACTCTACGTTGGTAAGCCAACAATATAGCACTACATTGGTAGGTCAACAGTACAGCTCTACATTGGTAAGTCAACAGTATAGCTTGAAATTGGTAAGCTAACAGTACAATTCTACATTGGCAAGCTAACAATATAGCACTACATTGGTACATTACATTACATTTATTTGGCAGATGCTTTTATCCAAATTGCATAGCGAAGGCCATTAGAACAATTAAAAAACACAAGTTTGATAAGGCACAATACGTATTATGAAACATTTATGTATAGCTATGAACACATTAAGTCCAGTTCACACAATAAGCACTGCCTAGGTCAGAAAGTTATGATAAGTCAAACTAGGAGTCATGGCAACAAGCTACAACATCACATTAACGATAAGTGCAATATAGTGCTGCATGGAAGGTCAATATTACAGTCCTACATTGGTAAGCCAATAGTATTTCTGTACATTGGTAAGTCAATAGTATAGCTCTACATGGGAAGCCAATAGTATTGCTCTACATTGGTAAGTCAATAGTATAGCGATATATTGGTAGGTTAATAGTACAGCTCTACATTAGTAAGCTGATGGTATAGCTCACGCCTTACGATATCCCATAATGCCTGCAGGGAACACTAGCAGCCTGTGAAACAAACCACATGGGCAATGTCGTATGACGTGGAACCAATAGGCTGCAGACTATATGATTCCAAGCACTGATCAAAGTCCGTCTTCCCCCCTCTCAGGAATTCCTATGAATTTTCTCCCATTTTGAAGCTGATCAGCCCGTACGTTTCCATAGCTCCCCGGGCCGAGGAATTGTAATGACATCATTTCAGCCGAGTCTGAACTCCTGCCAGATTCCCCCCGTTTCATATTTCAGGCCCCCGGGCTAACAGCTGAGCTCGTGTCTGTTTTAACTTGGCTCCATTTAATGCACTCAGGTCCTTCCCTCCACCAACCTTTATGCAAGAGACATTGATTTACTCCACATGGAGAATAAAGCGGAGCATTAGCAGTGGGGAGAATTAAAAAACCCGGGCGCTGTGCTCAGATGGGTAATCAGCCCCTGAGTTTTCTCCAGCACTCAGAACCAGGCTACGTTTTACGACTTGTTTAATTTCAATGCAGACTGGTTTTTTTTTTTTGGTTTTTTTTTTTTAAAAGCCTTACGAACACAATCTCTGATGACCCGGAGACGCAATACCCAGTCTGTACCCATAATGCACCACTCCGTGCCATCTTAACTGAAAGGTAGTTGTTGGGTAAGGAGCAAAAACCTTTTTTTTTTTTTTTTCGTAGACGCAGGCAAACCGTGAGGGCTACTAACGTGGTTTGACAGTGGGGTCCAGACCATGGGACGGACAGATGGACCGGTCCCTGCAGAGGACAATTAAAGGTCAATGTGAATTTCAGGAGCAGAGGAGAGCCGGTAGCACTGTACATCTTCACCTCCCTGCTCACTCACAATCTATTGCTAATAGTACAGGAAAACCTGGCTAATTAGGCATCTCAGAGAAGAACAGAGTGCTTTTTCCCCACCATTTTCATTTACTTTTGCATTGATTTTTCAAAGGTTTGACTGACAGTGGGTTTTTCAGATCCCTGTAATTGCAAAGATTATCTCATTTTGACAGGGCCAGAAGAGAGAAGATACAATTATGTGTAATTTATGCAGTGTATTGTATGATTGTACAGGCAGTGTAATCGCCACTTAGGACTATTCTGTGAAAAAAAAAAACATTTTTCTGTATATATATATATATATATATATATATATATATATATATATATATATATATTTACACACACACACACACACACACACACAGTACATATATATAGACTGAAATTTATTTTATATTTTCCAGAACAAGTGAGTATACAACGCAATGACTCTTACAAACCCATTAACCATAAATTAGCTCAACATTTCCACCAAAACCCTTTCCTTCCTGATTTCTCAATCAGCCAAAAAGTGCATGCGATTTAAAAAAAAACGAATAGCCTCAATAAGCTTTTAAAGCAGCCAAAAGAATTTTTTAAATATGTTAATAACCATCTCTTTATTTCGTCATCACTTAGTGACGATGATCACGGAGTTGTTTTCATCCTCGTGACTGCAGTATTTCTTTACCAATATTGCAGGCTTTCTGGTAGCTATAATTGATAAAATACCATAGAAACGGCCAAGCTTGCTGTGTGCGTGAAATGCCTGTCTGAAAGAATGTGTTATAGTGTGCTCAATGGTTATGTAAGTAAATGTGGAAGTTGAAATATGGCTTGCTATTAAAAATAGAATGTGTACTCGGGCTGATGTTTTCCACCATTGACAGTCAGTTTTGCTTGGGCGTCTTTTGTCCTCTCCTCTCCTCTCACTCAAGCAGCACAATCTGTTTTTTTAGACCTTTCTCTTTTTTTTCCAGCAGCAAACTCACACATTTGGGAAAAATAAAAAATAAAAAAGAAATGAAGAGGTATGTCTTCTCCACCCTCCAGTTCCCCTTGCGCCCGTTTCTGTGGCTCTACTGTAAAGAGCACACCGTGCGAAAAGCACAGTACGATTAGCACGCCGTGCGTTTTATATTTAAGGACGGCGTTATGAATAATTTGTCGTCGCCTTTTGACAAGGACGGTCGCTCCCATCGGCTCGGAAGTGATTCACGTCGCTGACCCGACAGCCGTCTTGTACAACAGGGGAAAGGGCCTGTTATGGGACGCCATTAGCCTTTAGCGCTCATGGCCGTCCGAGGGACAGCCTTGAAAGACTATTGTTCATGAATTATCCGGCTACGTAATATCGGCTAGTCTATTTGCCCGTATGCATTCTCTATCTACAAACCACATTGGTATGCCCATGTGTGTACTGCCATCAACTGAATGTATTTCCCACCTTATTTTTGTTCCCCAATTTGGATATTTCTGGATCGCTACTATAGACCAATGACATGACCTCAGGGCAAGAATGTCAGAATATTTGGGGTGGGGGGTGGGAGGCGGTGGGGAGGACCAAACACTGAAGAAAGCATGCATTGGGAGTTCTGACTAATTTTTTTAAAGGGGGGGGGGGTTTGGTGGGCAGTGCTCCACAGTTTACCCCAGTACCCAGTAAGCCAATGCACAATCAGTGCTATCATTTTTGTACACTTTAATATCACATAAATGAGTCAATCAGTGTGGGTGAACTCATGCAACATATGTGTATGTATTATTTATGCAAAATAAAAAAATGAGGTGACTCCAATCAGCAGTTGATTATGAATTATACACTTCTTTGCTGGGCTGAAGCTAATCTGCACTTCATATTAGGAAACTTGACACTTTAATAAGGAACTCCATTATTAAATCAAGGGGATATAAAACAAATGATTGGGGCCGATTTTTTTTTTTTCTACAAAACAATTTCTGAATCTGGAGTGTCCTTAATTCGCCGCTAATGATCGGATCGGCCTGGCATTAGCTTAACTAGAGCCTGTATTTCATTCTCTCTCTCTCAGACCACATCCCAGGAAATGAAGAGTGCTACGTTCAGCTGGGTAAGTGTGTGGGGGCTGTAGAGCCTGGCGCTGTACACAGCAGTTCATAACCCTCTCCAGAACGTGCTGTTGGGTTCATTGTCACGGGGACAGGCTGGCCCGCTCCATCACACGTTTTTATTTTGCCAAAAATATTGGACGTACTCGGTAAAATTGTCAGTTTAATAATATCTTACTCTGGACAGAGTACATTTTGTCCCTCTTGGATCGACAGCTTTGTTCGAGTTCGACTAGCACTGAACATCGTACCATCTATGTGTGCAGTATATGACTGTGCAGTTTCCATTCAGTTCATTTTTATTTATAAAGAGCTTCTCTTTTTTTTTTTTTTTTTTTACAGAGACACTGTCACAAAGACCCTTTACAGAAAAAAACAGGAAATAGGAAAAACTTGGTAAGCCAGGCCTGAACCCACAAAAATCCAGCAAGTGAGGAAAAAGACTCCCCTGTGAGAAAAGAAACACTCATACATTGGTTTAAAAAAATGTTTTATTTTTTATTTTATTTTTTTACTCCCAGGTGAGAATAAATCTGAGCACTTTGGATCTAGAGGGAGAGCCTATCCTCCACTGGCCAGGTCTGGTGTCAATAGATAAAAATGAGCTAAATGGTGAACTGGTAAAGGGAAATCCATCAGGGCAAACGGACACAGTGGTCAGGCAGATTACAGCCTGAGGTATTAAACTAGCAGGTAAAATAAAAATGGTGCATGAACATGTAAACATTGAGGGGTATTGAGGATTATTTCTCTGATAATAAAGGCCAAAACCATCACCATAGGATATTATCTGACCCATAAACATTATGTGGGTTTTTTTTTTTCAACATGATCATTTTTTAGTTCGGTATGACTGAGGAAGGTTCTACTTTAAGGCACACTGCACACAGAAACTCTCTCTCTCTCTGCAGTAAGGTGGACTATACCTGACCTTGTCATAAATATTAAAGTTCCCCCCAGTTTCCAACCTTGATTAACAGTGACTGAACCTGTTACGGAGTAAGGCCGGGCACACGCGTATTCATCTCGATGCCGCGGTCCTTTGCAAAGGCCTGTGAAGACGAAGGCGGCTTTTTTTGTTGGTGGCGTTTCTGAAGCCAGGTTAATTGGGGTCGGTTGTTAATGTGCGGGGAATGGCAGGTGTTAGGAAGTGATGTAACCGAAACAGGGGCCCGACACCTTTTCCCCGCGTTCAGGTTAATCTAAGAGGAGAGCGGAGGAATTCATCAAAGCGGTGCCGCGGCGGTTTAATACACAAGCCGCACCTACCTCACAGATTAATTCAGCGCATTCGTTAATTCATTACCTAAAGAGTAGTTCAAATGGAAACGCTCTCTGTTTGGCGGTCTGTGCTTCGTAGCTCAAACGAGTAGGAAACAGTTGTGTTCTCATCTTAGCGATATGGCGAGGAATGCGTGGTGTGTGGAGGTATGAGACCGGCTGCGGGCATTTTCACTGACGCTCTGGATTTTGTGCTTTTGCGTTTCCCTCAGGCAGTAGTGCTGGTGTAAGGTCATATGACCCCCCCCCCCCGCTCCCCCCTCCCCCTCAGTAAAATGACTGTGCTCAGATAATAGGCCTTTGCAGCTCTATACGTTTCCTTTCTCCTCTTATGAATTTTGCCATTCTGAAAGTGGCAGCTGGCGCCTTGCTGAGAGATTCTGAACTTGGCATGGCTTAAGTGTTTTTCTTTCATTTTCAAAAACGCTGCGCTCTTTGAATTTTTCGCTTCAAGCTCTGAAAGCTCAGACTTCAGCTTTTGTTGGACTGATCACGTGCCAGCTTCTGTTCTTATTTATTCAAAATCCTCAAAAGAAAAGTCTATTTCACAGTTTTTGCTGCTATACTGCTTGAACTCTTGGCGGTTGGTTCAAACTACAGCGGATGCCATCTCCTTCCCGGACCGTTTCTAAAAGGACAATAAGCTACATTTTCAGTACATTTCAAACTGGCAGAAAAGTAGGTTTTAGCAATCAATTGAAGGTCTTGCCCACTGAAACTTGAAGTGGACCAAGCCATGTTTTGCTACTTTCAACCGATACTCGGCAAACCCCCCAATTGTGTAAAAAAAATTTTAAATGTATGTGCTAATGCTGATGTAGCAGTCACTTCTGATAAGCGAAAGCAATGGAGTTCTAGAACACTGACTTGGAAATCTGAAATAGAAACATTCCAGAAAACCTACTCTTCAAAGGGTTATATTACTCCCTCTGTTATTCCGATGATGCAAATTATTACCATTGCAAAATAATCATAATCATAACAGAACAGGACAGATCACCATTGTGGAATCCTGAAGCTCGATAACCTCGCTTTAGGTAAAGAAGTTTGAAATGCTCAACATCAGCCTAGACGTACCAGCATCCCAGCAGACGAGGACAGATGAAGTGACAGTCGAAGACCACACGCTCCTTGAATTTGCTGACAAGATTGCAACTTTTCCCAGAACATTTATTTGGAGCAAGTGACACTGAAAACAATAGCAACTTGGAATTTAGCCACATAAATATAGCCTTATGCTTTGGAAGAGATGGTTCAAGGATCCTTTATAGTCAGCCTGCTTGGCTCAGCCAATTGTGGATGGTCACAAGAATGAATGTCAAACTTTAAAGGACATATTTTATTAAAGTCCATTTGGGGACATGAACAACTCACAGATTTATACCTTTCTTATTTCTCAGAAATGCTTTCTAAAACATTCAAATATATTTAAATGGCAAAGCAGTTTGTTAGTGACAGATGTTTGTAAATGCGGATAATATTATGGACTTTCAACATTTACAAAAAGATATTATGGGGGAAACTAAGTAAAGAAACTGATGCTACTTACTGTTGTTTTTAAGAACTTTACATTTTAACTGTACAAATTCTGGTGATACAGTCCCAAAGTGCATTTTACCTAAGCATTCATAAAGAATTCATAATGTATTATCACATATTCTTAAATCATGTATTAAATATAAATTTTCCTTTTCACAAAACTGGGTTGTCAAATTATTTGATAAAATGGTATTTGCACTGATAAATGTCGCATTTTGTCATGTGTCAGGTTAATTTTATATTGTAAGGATTTTTATACTAAGTCATCATTTGCTAATATAATGGACGTTCTAAACACAAAAGAACAGCGAGGTTTGTTTTACGGGTTAGAGATGTAAGTTGACAGCCATGAACTGAATATGAAGAGTTTTTGTCTACATATTACATTAATTTTACAAATAATTGCATGGCTTGTGATGTCACGCTGTGACATTTTAATTAAAACTTACCAGATCAGAAGTCATGGAAGGTGTACTTTTGCTTGATCAATGCAACTGTAGAGCATTTTCATTAACTGGATTTGTTATGCTTAAAAAACTTTTTAGTCCAAAACATCCACACAGATTAATCGTTGTTCCAGTAAAGAGAATATCGGGAAGATGGGACGGAGTACAGTTCTGGACAAGGAGACACATTTGCCATAAAAATAAAAATTAATGAGAAAGTTTATCAATACCAACATAAACCCGACTTTTACAAGGCACTGACATTAATGGACCGAGAAACCACTGAGAGAGAGTCTGAGCGTCTCCTGATTTATAGCAAAAGCAATTATGTTTCACCAGTGTACCTGATTTTGATGGGAGAACTGGTGCAGGTAATTATAAAGAGCAATAAAAGAGCCGGCCCCAGATATGAATCAGCGCATCAAAGGAATGCAATAAAAGACAAACGGACGTGCCGCATCACCCACCCTTTGCTCTCGCTAAGTTACCCTTTTAAATCCCGATTAAAAATTTTGGCGGTTGCGGTGTATTGTCACAGAGTATTCATTAAGCCACAGATACTTTCCCCAAGGCCACCGGGTACTGCCACAGCCTCTGATCAAACCCCCCCCCCCTTAAAGCTTTAAGTTGAGGTAATATATGAATGTGTGCTGATATTTTGCAACAAAATCTTAAACTTGACAAATTAATTCCAATGATTGATGTTAAACGTGTAATTCATGACTCCCCTTTTAACCTGTACACACACACACACACACACACTTTAATTACTGTTATACTACTGTCTCATTTTATGTTTGTAAACAGATTGTCAACTGCCTTGTTGGGTGACTTGGTGTTTTATGGCAGGTCCCCCTTGCAAGAGAGATTTTGATCTCTGTGGGGTATTCTTGTTGAAATAAAGGTTAAATAAAAATCGAAAATAAAGAGATATTGCACATACTCTTGATGAATACGGGCCCAGGTGTTGCTTTGTAGTGGCAGTTTGCTCTGATGGGAAATCCTGATGAAGGGAGGACAGTGAAAAACACGGCAGAGGTCAGTGGGACCCCCCCCCCCCCCCCCCTCAGGACGGTCTTCACAGGCCACACCTGTCTGAGCCCTGTGGGGGGGGGGAGGGGGTTGGGGTTGAGGGTGGGGGTGTGTTTGCCCGTCCCCATCTGCAGCCAGACCAGCTGCTGCCGAAAGGTCTCAGACACCCGCCAAATTATAACAGAACAACTGGGGAGGATGATATCACACACACACACACACACACACACACACACACACACACACACACACACACACACACACACACACACACACACACACACACACACATCAATATGCACACGCATGCACACACATGCACACGTACGCATGCAAACATACAAGCATACACAAACACACACACACACACAAACATGCGCACGCACACACACACCAATATGCACACGCACGCAAATACACAAGCACACACAAACGTGTACACACGTGCACACACGTGCACACGTACACACAAATCCCAAAGGACACACCTTGCGTGGCGGTGGCGGTGGCGGTGGCGGTGTGAGGGATGGGAGCGTGCAGATTTAGGCCAGGCCCAAAATCCACTCCTGGAACACACAACAGGCCCTCTCTGCCCGAGCCAAGTCACGTGGTATTCGATCCAATCACAGCCACCTTCCGGAAGGCCATTTCCACAGCGCCTTTACAGCGTGCTGGGGGACCAATCACAGTTCAGCGTAATTCCCGCCGCAGGAACCAGATAGCAATTCCAGCCTCTCTCTCTTTCCCTTTCTTCCGGAGAGAGAGAGGGGGCACGAAAGAGCCACCCACGTAGAAGAGGTCAGCTGCACTTTTTCTTTCCCTCTTTTTCTCTTTCTCTCTCTCGCTCCCCTTCCTCTAAAGCCTCCCTCTCTCTCTATGTGATTGTAATTAAAGATAGAGACCCGCAAGTCTCTCCCAAAGAAATAATTACACGGCGACACTGAACGGGGGGGGGGGCGTAAGACCGCGATGGGTGTCTGGCGGCTCGAGTGACCGGCGGACACCGACACCCGCTGGGCTTGGAGCAGGGGGAACATTAGGTTCACGCCCCTCTCTCTACCCTCTGCACCTCTCCAAAACCCTTCCACCGCACACCTGATTACTGCATGTGCACTTTTTCCTCTGGTATCGCCTTCCCAAGGGCACCCATGGATAGCAACGGGGGGGGGGGGGGAGAAGTGGTACAGAATATATAAACAGCAACAAACTGACTTTAAAGAAAGAGAATAGAGGTCATTGTAACTTGGGTTTCTCAAGTCTTCGCGTAAATACTGCGTTTTACCTGCGCCGAGCTGTGTAGTATGCCAGCAAGCATATCAGATAGCAAAATGAAGGCCCTGTTTTATCATTTTTAAATTATCTTCTGTTTAAAAGAGAATGCGGCATGATTCATCTTCTTGAGTGTTCGCAGCTTTTACAAGAAAAACTTCAAGCCTCCCATTTCTCTCCTCCGCTTTTGTTTGTTATGTAAAAATATATATAAAAGTCACAATTGAGCTATGCCACGGTTTTGCTTTATTTTGTTGTTGCAGTGGATGTAAATGTTAAGGTGCAATCCAATCAATAAAGCACATTAAATCTGTAAGGCACACATACGGCGTATAGGGCAAGCAGTATGTCATCCGGTTAAAACTGTCAACTGCAAACTGTTTTTAAAAAAAGGCAATTTAAACTTTTGTTTGTCTAGGGTGGGTTTTTTTGTTAGTTTTTTTTTTTTGGGAAACTGTGGTTCTTTAGCTTGCAGAATCAAACCCATCTGAATTCCGGAGTGCGTAGTTACTCCATTTTTCAAAATGGCATCCGCTTCCCACTCACGGACGGGAAAGTCAACTCAAACTTAATTCTGCGGCACCATGATTAATGCTCACTGGGATATGGAGTTTTTTTTTGTCAGGATTTGTTCAATATGAAGCAAACTGCAGCTCATTATTCCAAACGTGTTCCCCCCCACAATTAAGAGCCTTGTCATCTGCAGCTACTAGTTTTGATTGGAGGATTTTTTTCGAAAGCACACAGGGGTACTGGAACGTAAGTCCGGAACATGTGACCGTTTCTTTATGTTCCGCCATTGAGCAGATGGTCTTGTTCTGAGAGACACGCACGTTCTTTACACACTCTCCATTTGTACAGCTGGTTATTTTACTGAAGCAATTCAGTCGAAGGACATTGTTCAAGGGTACGAGAGTCTGCCTTCTTGGTGATTGCAAGGACGTATTCCTGAGACTAGCACCAATGTGGTCCCCTTCTGCAACTCACTCTGGATAACAGTAAGTGTTGTGCTAAGCACAACTGTAATGTTAAGCCATGTAATGCCGTAACTAGGCATTGAACCTACAACCTTGGAGTTACAAGATCAAATCCCCTAACCATTAGGCCACAATGCTACCGACAGACACAAATGATGATGCCATTTCATTTGTCGTCAGTCAGTTCTGCCAATGAGATTGGGGGATGACGTTCCTGAGTTCCCCTCAACCAAAATGAGGAGGCCACAGTATTAACAACTTCTGTCTGTAATGTACTATTGTTCAAAATTGCAGTTTAAATATTGTATAATTCACAAGGATTCACAATCCAAATCAATAATATGAAACTTAATTTAGAACTATTACTCTATAATCACTACAATTACCTTCATCATCATCAACATCATCATAACAAAGCAACTATTTTGTTCTTATAATAATAAAATTAGTAGTAGCAGCAGTAGTAGCAGCAGTAGTAGCAGCAGTAGTAGCAGTATTAGCAGTGGTAGTAGCAGTGGTAGTAGCGGTAGTCCTGGTAGCAGCAGTATTAGCAGTGGTAGTAGTAGCAGTAATAGCAGTAGCAATAGTAGTAGTAGTAGTAATAGCAGTAGCAGAAGCAGTAGCAGCAGTAGTAGTGCTAGCATTGGTGGTAGTAGTAGTAGTAGTAGCGGTACTTGCGTAATCTATTTCAGTCAAGCACTCCCTCCAGACGCAGGTGCTGATGTATCCGGTGTATAGCTGAAATACCTGTGCTCTGAATCTTTGAGGCTTAACATCTCTTGCGCAGAATTTGCTGCGCTGCCTGTCAGCTTTACTTCTGAAGGCAGGACCCCCGTGTGGGGCGGGGGGGCTATTAAAGGCCTTTAATAATGCAGCCGATATAAGGAAAAGTCTTTAGGCCTGCTTAACATCATCACTCACCCCACGGCAAAGTGGATAAATTTAAGCTTCCAGTCCCAGAGTTACTAAAAGACTGCCGTTTGGGTCGTATTCTCTCTCTCTCTTCATTATTGTTTGTCTCGTTTCCTCGTTTTCTTTGTTTTACTTTGTCCACTGCATTAGGATCAAGTGCACATCCAATACAGCGACCAAATACATATTTTCTCAGTGTCAGTGACTTTTTAAACACTCATTTATTTCACCTCCCATTTGGCACATGTATCTTTCGTGTAAATACATTAAGCAATTGTTAACTGTTGCATTTGGATTTGCATAATTTCCCTTTTTAAAAAAGAAAACCATTGAGAATATTGAAGCAGTATTCACCAATTCACTTCTAAAATGCCGCCTTCATGCTCTCTTTGAAATTCAAACCACCCGTCATTTTCATAAAGACCACGTGATTGTCTAAAACTGGATTCTTCCATGGTGTTAGAGCGACAATCAAATCCATCAATCAGCATCGCTGCCACCACCTACAGATTAAATCAGCTGGTATAGTCATATAACAGTTCAATGATTCTTATAGAATGAGCTGAACAAATATACATATGACGCATGGAAAAGGTTTTTTAAATTAGAGCCACTCATTTCAAGGTGAGATGCTTATGTGGAAGAATAATGAGTCTGCTAAACACAAGATTTGTCAGATTTAAAAATGCATTAATATCTATGTGCAGCCCTTTGTTTCTCAGCTGGTATAGCATAATTTTGTGTGATTTAATCAATTACGCTGAATTCCCCGTTGTGCAGACAATCAGGGTTTCTTAACAAGGTAACGTGAAGTCAGGAATTGTAAAAATTCATAAACGGCCTGTTTAATTTGTGGAAAAAGCATTTTCATTTAATGCATCGCAGTGAATGTCAATTTACCACAGTTTCTCGTCAACCCATACCGTACGTTGTGATACCAACACATTTTATGCAAAATAGAACCAAAATATGGTCACTGTCCTCTTTCAGTGTAAATACTCACTGGTCAACACTACTTGTTGGAAACAGGTTTTTTAAATAATGATGGAAGAAGAAATATAATAAAAACAATTGTCCATCGGATTGTCCAAAACCTAGACAACTAGAAAACTCCAGATTGCCTCCTTAAATTTACAGTGCTGCAATACAACACTGCCAATGCCAAAATACCATTCCAAATTGTTATTTTTATTCTATGTGTTCTACCGGTAATCACATGCTTTGAACTCCAGCTGTTAGTACCGATTTCTTTTATTTAAAAACCTGTAACACTATGAATGCACTTTTATGAGCAGCAAGTTGCTGATTATTCTCAGTAGTACAGAATAAGATGAGCTACATAAGGAAATCACCTGCTATATAATGAATAGCAAAGAGAGAGAGATATCTGTTGGCAGGCATCAGGGGAAACAGTGATGTGCTCCAGTACAATATACCCTAATATTTTCATTTTTAAAAACTGCTGTAGCATCAGGGAATGCTGCAAAACATGCATATGCAAAAATCCAGACCTTTGGGTAACACATGACTCCATTTCGGGGCTAAATGAAATAGCAATGAAATATTCATAAGAGAAAATGAGATTTAACCTGGTGTTGGCCACATTGAAAGTAATGCCTAGAAATGGTTCTAATAGGAATTTGGCTTAAAATCGGAAGGTCACAAAGAGAGCCCCCTGAGCAAAGTCTTCAGTTAACGCGCAAGCTCATTTTGCACATTTTGTTTAGGTTAAAGCGAGCCATTGTTGTTCACTGTAATGCTGTAAAGCTAGCATTGCATATTACATTGTGTAATGTTGTACATTGTATATTAGCTAGCAAGCGACTTGCATTGTATTAATCCATGTAACCAGTGTTGCTGAGACAGAAACATATCTCCAGCACAATGGTCAAGAAATAAATCCCCAAACAGAATTGTCAATGGGATATATATACCTTGTATATTGTGAGGCAGGGCTGGGGGTGGCCACTGCTCACATGATGAACAGACAGGAAAAATATAAAAGGAAGTGTTGACTTACCGTGTTTAATTAGTCCAAAATGCCAAATCGATATAAATCTCCAAAACACAAAGGGGCCAATCGAACCCAAACACCTTGAAGGCAAGGGAATAACAAAAACAAACAAAAAAAACCAAAGAAAAAACCAAACACACTGTGCCCAGCTTCCAAACACTCTCCAAACAATCTCCCTCTAGGCCTGAAAGCAAGAGAGCCCACGATTAGGTAACAGGCCACAGCTGATGTGATTGAAATGAACCACAGCTGTGGCCATACCTGTCTGTAGGGCCAGTGCTGCCGCCTGGTGGCCAGCACCCTGGCATCACTATCACTATCTTGACGATTCTGTGCTTCTCTAACAGTTTGGGGAAGGCTCTTTCCTGTTTCAGCATGACAATGCCCATAGGCACACACCCAGGTCGATATAGAAATGGTTTTGCGAAGAACGGTGTGGAAGAACTTGACTGGCCTGCACAGATCCCCATCCAACACCTTTGGGATCAAAAGGAAAGCCAATTGCAAGCCAGGCCTTGCCACCTTATCAGTGCTTGTCCTCACTAGTGCTCTTCTGGCTGAATGGAAGCAAATCCCTGCAGCAATGCTCCAAAATCTAGTATAAAGCCTTCCCAGAAGTGTGGAGGTTGTCATAGCAGCAAAGGCTGGACCAACTCCATATTAATGCCCATAATTCTGGGTGAGATGTTGGATGCCAGGTGTCCACATACCTTGGGCCACCTTCGGCCCCTTGGGTACTTTTCAAAATGTAGTGCATACAGCATATGAGCTTGCATGTTCATAGTGAGAAAAATAAATAAATGAATCAAGTCGATGTGTATATTCTAACACAAACTCTGAAATACTTGCAGTGGATACTGAGAGAAAAGACACACTTGGCTCCAGCTTTTAACAGTTTTCATGATTCCAGGAACCTCTGAGATGTTTGCGCTCAAAATGCCTGTCGCCCACAGCAAGCGAAACACTTTAAAAGCAAGGCTGCTAAATTATGCATAATTTGAAATACCGCCTTGTGTTTCCAGATGCTTCTCTATGAGATTTGCAACACAGTGCAAGCTTAGTGCCTGTTCTTGCAACACTGATTGTTGCTGGAAGAAAGAAAAAAAAAAAAAATGAACATCGCCACTGATTTATTTTTAAAACAATTTCTCGGAACATATTTCACCGGAGTCTGAAAATCATTACATTATGCCTCAAGGACACTTCCTTCAGGGGCCGCCATCTTTTCCATCACATGCTGTCTGCTGAGGATTGTATGGAATCTTAAGTTTACTTTTTAAATCATTTAAACAGCCACACAGAGATGCAGTACATGATACGTTTTCCGTGGATAACGGTAAAGCATAATGGCTTGGGATTCGGGCCTCCAAGGTAGTGGGGTACAATTCCCAGGAGGGACACCACTGTTGTACCCTTAAGCGATGCGCTAAACCTGTAGAACGTCAGTGAGGCATCCAGCGGTATAAATGGATCGTGTGTTCAAGATCGTAAGCTGTTTAAGTTACTCTGGATAAGACCGGGTCTAACTAAATGCCCAAAATGTAATGTAGATGACAGCGATAAAAAGCCACGGGCATTACATTTATAAACTCACACTGCAAGCCACCACAGCATTCAGTAAGAATAGGATATCTTGGGATTAAGCCTCGAAAACCCGGTAAGCCTTCATTTTGTTTCTTCGAATTCGATTTTCCTGTCCGACAGCAGAAGGAGCGGCGTAGAATCTGAGATGGCCTCGGTTGGCAGCGGAGGTTATCACAGCCAATTATTTGCCTCGCCGCTGTGATGTCCCCTCATTTTGAAAAGTGAGAATTAGTCCGAGTCGCGATTAGACGCTTAATTAAAATACCGCGAGGCTCATGCCAAACGAAGCACAATCAGTCCCTTTCGTGTTAAATTTTAAGTAATGAGATATGATCGGGGGGGGGGGGGGAGAGAAACACTATCTGCTCGGAACGGAGATTTTCTATGATTAGGTGCATCCAATCTTTCATAAAAGCACGTCGTCTTCGTCTTCGTCGTCGTCATATTTGTACCGATATCCCCGGCCCCCCCTGAAACAAATTCAGCCGACAGACATCAGAGCAGCTAAAGGTTCGCCCAGAACGAGGCAATTTTTTACACGGAAAAGCACAAAGAAAAGAAAAAAAAACCACGTTCTACGCCGCCGCTAGACAGAGTGAAGAGAGCGGGAAGCGATCGATGTATCCTGGGAAGGTACCGTGGTAGCATCTGAAATGGCAGTTGGTCGCACCTTCAAGATGACAGAATAAAGCTTATTATCTGAACCTGTCACCATGAATGCATTTCATCAGCACGCCCCGCTCCCCCTATTAAGTGTCTAAACTCATTTCCTCCAATTGAATTTCTCCGGCTCCTTATCGCTGTCAGTCGTAAAAGGCCGCTCCTCTTTGAGCCACATTAACTCAACGGTCTTCATGAAACCTGTCATGTCCCAGCGACTGAAACAATATCGCTGAACTAATTCTGTAAAAGAAAAACATTTTGGGGGTAACCTGACACTTAAGTTTGTGTGTGTGTGTGTGCGTGTGCGTAGAATGCTTTTTTGTCTTGCAATGTGGCAGTTCTGGCTTCTGCTGTTTTATGTTAAATGGAAAAAATTTTTAAAACCCAGCTGATTTCCGCTTTAGGTGTTCCCTGTTGACGCGCATCTGATGATGAAGTCTTTGGAAAATCTATGTGGAGTTTTTTTAAAAATGCGGCCGTTACGGTAGGTTTTAAGGGAATTGTGGAAAGTTTTTTGTGTTTCGATAAAGGAACATCAAAAATCTCTCTCTCTCTCTCTCTTTCTTTCTTCACTGATGGCTGTGTGTCAGTCTTCACGGGACAGCCTAACTGTAGATCTGTTTCCTGTCATCCGTTAAACTGCCGTGCAGGGTCTTTTTCTCCTGTGACCGCTTTGGCGAGTCGCTTTGTGCGGATGTCCTTCTCACCTGGGATCGATAGCACCGGTCATCTGCCCTTCAAGGTCTGTTGGTCTGGTCTCCTTACCTTTTCCTGTTCGACCTACTCAGCTTATTCACTGCTTCCACACGCACGGCACAGTATCGTTTCAACCAGGCCTTTTCAAGCTGTTTTTCACGCATGCTAACCCTTACTGCACTATTGTCTCCAGAGATGGAAAAATCCAGGTTCAGAAAGTAAAAGTCCTCCTTAGTATTTTGTTCCGGTCACCTGGATTTGATACAGTAATTAGCACCATTCGTCAGCCAGAAGGTTAAACTAATCAGTGAAATTGGCTAGCTGAGCTCAGGGGTGGAAGAAACACGTGACAGGGCTCTTGCTTTCTGTCTCCTGGACTTTTCCACCTCTGGTCGTCTTTTTCTCCAGCCCCTGCACTTCTCCTTCGCGGTCGGTCGATTTGTCTTTCCCTTTCCAGGATCCTGCTTAATCACTGTACCCCACAGCAGGACTTTCTTAACAACTCACATTTTCCATCTATACACACTGCCAGAAAGTGGAAGTGGCTGTTTTCGAAATTACATAGGGTGTAGCTAGCTACCTTAAACACATACTGTAGGGCCCGATCTATCATTTCAGTACAACATCTATCAAAAACATCTATCATTTTCTAACATCAACATATATGGGCCTGACATACTAAAACCCTAAGCACATGCAAAACCTTTCAGCACACGCAACACTAATAACACAACCAATCACTGGTCATGTTATTGGTTTTGCATGTATCAAAAGGTTTTGCATGTGCTAAGGGTTTTAGTAAATCTGGCCCAGAAATGTGTAATAGATGTCAGTAAACAATGGATGTGACAGTGTGACAGCTTCTCCTCTGGTTTATCAGGCCATTGCAGTTTGCCTGCTCCAGCTACAAACCAGTCGCCCTTCCGTGATGCAGCGACTGCGCAGATCAGCGCGGACCAATCAAACGGAAGCTTCAACTGCCTGCAAGACAGGCCCATAAATAGCACCCCACATTCTGAAGAGTGAGAACAGAAATAGATCAGGAACGGAAACTGACTTTTTAAAATCCTGGCAACCGTAAAATGATGTAACAGCTTGGAAAGTGTTGAATAATTTTGCTCCGGTAAACAGAAAATCCATTTCATTTCATTTTTGAGGGTCACTATATATAAATATTTTGGTCGTACCTGGTTTTTATCACTATCCCTTGAAATGATTGTGTTCCTTGCTTTGTCACAGATGAGGGATTCAGCCACACACCCAATAATCGGCCATTTTAAAAAGCGCATGCATTTTGCAGGACTTGTCCTTTTTGTAAGGTATGAGACATTCTCCATCTCCTCCTCCCTCCTCCCACATAACCAAATTCGCTCCGCCTGCCGCTGTCGGCAGGTCCTCCGGGGGGTTGGGGGGGGGGGGGAGAGCTTTGGGGGAACAGAGGCAGGAGGGGTGCAGAGGCTAACTGTCTGTCGAGAGATTTCCCCCTTCCAGAATCATTTGCGCTTTTGAGCGAGGCGGCGGGAGGACTCGCCGAGGGGGGCAGCGTCGCTCCCCTGCATTCCGTGCCTCCGAGCCGCGAGCGCACCGCTCCGTCTCTACGGAGACCCAACCTGGAGACGAGCAGAGAGGAGATCAGCGCTCCGCTTGTCAGGGCTCACGGGCCCCACCGGCTTCTACCGCACAGCCTTTGAGCACACAGCGAGAAATCCGACGCCATGGTAACCAAAGGCTCCATTAACTAACGTGCATTAACTAGCCTGAACAAAGAATGAACTCATTTATTAACATGTACTTGTGTTAACAAAGCCATTAGCCAGGGTGAAATAGCATGCTAGAGGTTGAGCACGAAGGTTTATTAGTTACTTCAGTGAGCGATTTGTTCCTGTCTGGAATAGTATTTCTTCTCAGTATATGTAACATTACTTGTGTTGACCAAAAGGGAAGAAATCATACTTCAGTGACATTAAACAATATAATTTTGACTTTGACTATTCCATTTAGTTTATTACCTGAACTGTAACCTGCTCAACCCACTTTAATTGCTGTGACACATTCCTTATTACATTTCTGTTAAATTACATTCCGCCATTGTTTTACACCAGGCCGGCCACTGGAGGATGGGCTCCCCCTCTATAGCCAAGTTCCTCCTTATATTTATTCCCATTGGGGAGCTTTTTCTTGGGGGGGGGGGGGTCATGCTACAATGTAAGCACAGTAAGTAGGCATTCGCATTTCCCACCCCCCCACCCCCGGTCTGCACAAACAAAACCTACAAAATAGACTACTTGCTGCTTTACTTTCTGTTCGTCACTAAAAATGATTGCACACTTGCAGCCACTTGCAAGCAGTGGCAAACCTCCAATAAACCTCTGGAAGCCAAGCAATGTGTCAGCAAATAGCCTCTGGTGACACACCATTCGCAAAACGCAAATCTCTGGAAGTCAAGCCAAGCTATCTGTTATAGTCAGTAGTCACAGCATGTCAGAATTTAGCATTACGAAAATTGACATTGACAAGGTTATTTTGGAGGCAATATAAACATTTATGATACTTAGTGGTGGAATTATCCTCTTTGATATATATTAAGCACATCCAGTAGTGGTCTCCTGGTGACGTCATGCTACTGCTCGATCAATCAAAGTATCTTTGTATGCTTTCCATTTCATCAGAGCTGAAGAAGGATTACTGCCAAATCTTTTCTTGCTTGTGTCTTCTGCTATGAAATATCAAATTACATCTTCAATGACTTATATATTGCTCGCTGGGTGTTCATTTACTTGCTTTTATTCAGCCCTTAATCTCCCTAAGAATGCAAAGCCATTCCATATCATCTCTACTGAGCTGAGGTTTTATAAATATTAGTGTGGAGACGACAATGGTGCTCACCTTGACATGTATTAAACATATGACTTATACACCACCATTTTGCACCTCACTTCATTAATATTCCACTATAAATGTGCTCAGAGAAGCAATTCTGTTTATTCATATTAATTAAATCTGCATAGGTAATATTCCACTATAAATGTGCTCAAAGATGCAATTCTGTTTATTCATATTAATAAAATCTGCTGGGGTTTTCTTTAATATCTGGCTGACGTTAAAATCAGTCAAAATGCCAAAATCGAAACTTGTCTGAGGAGTGCTGTATAGGTATGGGGCATGGGACGCCAAGCTGTAATTTGGAAGATGAAATATCTGACATCCCAGTCAAAAATTGCACAACAGCTGGTGCCGGTCTCAGCTTTCAGAGCGCTAACATTATTAAACGCGTTTCATTTCGTGTTGATGTATCACCATCTCCAAATGAGCTCTTTCGCCACCGACGCACAGATCCAACGCTCGGGACTCCCCAGAAAGTCCCTTTTGACGCTTATTTAGCAGAGAATAACAACTACGCCGACGTTTTCCAGCACAGGACCTCAAAACGTCCATCGGCGGTTTGACATTAACGTGCCAAAACTGCTTGAGACAAGGCTTATCGCGATGCTTCGCAAATTAGCCAATTAGCACGTTAGCGTGAAAATGCAGCAAATCCAAGTCTAGGGGAGGCCGGAAAACTACTGTCTCCGAGGGAAATTTTTTTAATCCATTTTAATGCGCTGCTTCCAGTTTTGTTTCTCTGCCTGCTTTTGATGCCTTTTTTTCTGACCAAAAATAGGAGACAGAAAGGATTGGAAAGGGAGGGGAAAAAAATAGAGGCAGAGCAGAAACTCTTAAAAAGCTAGAGAACAAAAGCTCCTGCTGGGGCCTGCTAATGAATTTAACTTCAACGCTCTACAGTTTTGTTTATTTTATTTTTTCTTCCCTCTCTCTCTCTTACCTTCCACATATTAATTTCATGCAAATGGGGATTTGGTGTGGAGGCGAAGTTGTCCAGTGTTAAAAAAAAAAAGAAAAGAAGAAAAAAAAAAACTGTGTTCCCCGCAATACAGATTTGCCGTTATTACGTGAAAACATTCAGGCCGCGTTCAGCCGCGGTCGCCGCGGTTACCTTCGCCCGCCGTACGCCGTGTTCCGAACAGCCGGTGATGATCAGGCAAAGGTGTGCGCACCTGTATAAGATGTCAGGTTTCCCAGCAGGGCGGGACCGCCTCTAAAAACCGTGCGCTCGGGGTTTGGCGAAGCCGAGGAACGCGGTCTTAACCGAGCCGCGCGTTTCTGAAAAGGCCCGGCCTTGCTTGCGTTGCGTGACCCTCCCTAATTGGTTTGTAATTTAAACCTCCCAGACAAGCGATCCAGTTAAAATCAATAAGGGCTTTTATTGAGATCTTTAGACGTTGGCGCGTCTCATCGAGGGCTCTGGGACGAAGAACGGACGTTTGGCAAACTGCATTCTCCCCCCGGGGGGGGCGGGATTGATGACATAACAAAAGGCAATGGAGATTCCAGAAGTGGCGACGCGTTTGATTGGTGCATTTCATAAGATGGGCAGGTAACAGAAAAAAAAAAACATTGCTTTTACATATCACAGGAAAGCCAAAGGGCCTGCATTAATCTTTGTGGGAAGTCTGATACTAATCCATGAATAACACCCACGAGCTTCATGTGGGGGGGGGGGTGGGGGGTGGGGGTGGAAGTGGGGGAACGTGGGACTGCTACCTAATGGGGTGTACATTACTGCTCCCCATTCGAGGGAATAAATCAAAGGGAAATGTCAAAGCAATTCAAATCCATTTATATCAGCATAAAGAAATAAATAAAGAAATAGAATAAGTTAATGCAACGCAGGACGGCAGTGTTCCCTCCGCAGTCCTCAGGAACCGCGGCAGTGGACGGCTCACAGCGCGCGGGGCGGAGGGAATCTTCCCGAAAAGCTGTTCTTCTCGCACCTGCGTCTGGAGGCTTACCTCCCATGTGTGCCCCTCTTTTGTCATCCTCCTCCTCCTCCTCCTTCTCGATTCCTTCCCGGTGAAGTCTAGGGGGTTCCCCCCCCCGTCCCAAGGTAATGCCTCCCCCCCCCCCCCCCCCAACCCCACCCCAGTTATATTTATGGCTCTATTCCAGCAGACAATAACTACAGCTTTACTACGTTAATTTACGGCGGCTGTAAAAGATTCATCACGTCTTCTAAAGAACGGGCCTCACGCGCGCGCCGTCGCGAAGGCCCTGCTCCTGCGGCGGCGGGCGTTGCCATAGCGATGCTCCGCGCGGGGACGCATTACGAATTCCGTCAGATGCCTCTCGAACGCGGATAAGGACGGCGGCTAACGGCGAGCGTGCCCCGCCGGTGGCTCCGTGACGCATATGCAAATGAGCTTCTCCTCTGGGCTTATCGGTGGGGCCGAAGGTGATGCGTATCCGTGACGACGTAGCGGAGGCCCGCCCCCCCCCTCCCCTCCCCCCCTCCCCACCCCCAGGGTCACCTGACTGAGCAACGACACGGAAATACGACCCGCTTTGGGTTTTGGAAGCCTCTGGCAAACTAATGAGGAGTCCCAGCACAGGAGCTAAAGGAGGGGTATCTAATCCGCCCCGCCACAGAGTACAGCTTGGAATGCGCCACCGACTGCTGTCCGCCAGGAAACTACTGTACACGGTTTTCAGAAAAAGGCTCAAGAGTCATTTGCATAATCTTGCCTTTAACTAGCTTTCTTATTTTATTTCTTTATATTTCCTTTGCTCTTTGGTTTCACTTTTAATGGTTTATGCTTTCATTTGAATATTTTAAATTTGTGTGTATATTTGGTCATTTTATGCTTACTATGTTTTATCAAGTTTCATTTTATTTTGTTATGTTTGGAAAACACTTTGAGCTGCATTTTAATGTATGAAAGGTGCTGCATCAAGCTATTATTATTTTATTTTATTTTTATTTTTATTTTATATTATTTATTTCAGCACCTCCACCGCTAAGCTAGGACCCGGGACTGTCGTGGAACTGCTTTTTCCTTTTCGTTTGTTTTCCGATGGAATGAATTCAGGGTTGCGCCGACTTCCAGGTGTGAGACTGGGGGAGAGATGAAAGAGGCCCACCGCATGTCAACATCAAACAGGCCCCGGTGGTCAGTGGAGCGGCCCTAGCCCTGACGCATCTAAAGAGAGGCTAGCTCTCTGCTACCCTGAGCCTTGGAGAACACGCCTGTGCTGGGGATTATTCTGGAAGGGGGTAGGGACTAACGCAGAGGTCGTCTGAGGATCCCTGGCAAAAAAATAAGCCCCTCCTGTCCCAGGTGGGACAAATCCATGAGTACCCCACCACTTCAGACATCTGGTCTTTCCTACTCAATTCTATCAGATCTCTTTTCGCAGCGATGACCCAAGGATTCGGCGTGGGTAGAGGAAAAACAAGGGATTATGCAGCCAATTTGAAGTTCAAGGGCGTGCGTAGGTGGCCAGGTCCAGAGAGTCAGATTTTTCACTCTTGGAGGTCACAAATATGTGATTGGAATGTTCTTAGCTGAACATTCTAATGCTGAAAGCAATGGAGTTCTAGAACACTGACTTAGAATGTTGAAAAAACCATTCCAAAAAACCTACTGTTCAAAGGGCTACAGGGAATTTGGCCAGGGCGTCAGTGTTAACAGTGATAACTACTGGTCACAGTGGGCCGATGGCATAGCCAAGGCTTTAGCTCGAGCCAGAGCATACAGCCCTGAGTTTGCTGGGAGTGAATAAACCAGGCTGGGTAGCCCCTGGGAAGAAAACAGCGGGACTCTAACAAATTGTCCCGCCGTTGTCTCACTTTAACATAGCGCCCCCCCCCCCAAGCATGCATTTTACATGAAGCAGCTCCCGGCACTCCCAACGTGAAAGCCAGTCGGTATTTTCGCACGTGCGTCACGACGAGTCGCTTCGGTTGCGCTGTACTGCTTAGCGGTAATTTTCGCCCGTTTTCCCCGTTCTCGTCTCGTCTCGCCCTCGTTTCTTTGGCGGGAAATAAACTCATCTTCTCCGCCGAGCCCGCCGAAGACGAAAAAAGAGCACTTCCTGCCTGGAAACCAGGCGAGGCTCCGGGCTATGACAGCAGAGACCTCCGGCGCAACAGAAACAGGTACCGATGCACAAGCTGTGCCAACAGCTCCGCAGCCATTGGCTACGGCGCATGGTTACCGGGAGACGAGGCCCGTTGAGGTAACCGGAATGTTCCGAGTAGGCGGCAGCTGTTATACCCCAGGGGCGAAGGTGTTTAACCTCAATTGCTCGAAAGTCTATAAGCCGCATGTTTTTTTTAAAAGCGCGCAAGCAGTGCGATGTCTCCCCGTAGCCCCCAGAAACAATAGGTTCGTACTTCATTTTATATTCGTGTAGAGAAAACGTTCTTGCAAAGAGACTCGTTACCGCACGGCTGGGGCGGTATAACTGCTTTTTCTCCGCGCGAGCGGAGTGCGCCGTCGCGTGCGGCTGACATTCGTACCCAGAAGCCACCTCCGGCGGCGCGGGGGGGGGGGAGATTCGGGCGAAACTGAGGAGGCGCGTACGGACGGGACGCTCGTCCGCACGACGGGAGGGAGGACCGGGCCGGAGGATCGATGGGGGCTCCCTCCCTCGGGGGGGGGCGGGGGGGGGGGGGGGGTTCCGTCCTGAGTTCGGCGCAGCGGGACGGACGAACGGAAGATTGCTCCCGGCTGAACGAACCGGCCTATCCGTCACAAGTCGACACGCCCTGGCGCCTGGCGGCTCTGAACATCAGTCAGGGCTTCTCCAATGAAGAATTCCCAGCACCCCCAACAGCTGGGGGGGTCATCGGAACTCTGTATGCTGCAGCTACTGCCGACGCAATACACCACAGGCATCTATGTTTCTATAGCTACAGTGCGCTGTTGTTTTAAGTCGGACCCCGGAGCCGCCCATCTAGAGCAACAGAACCCAATCAAAACCATCGATTTTTTCTTCTTCTGGTTCTTACAGTTATTTGTTATCGTGTCCTGGGGCTCAGAAACACTGGACACATTTATTTAGCAGTGCAGGCTCTTGCAGAACAGTGCAAACTGTCAGGTTTACCTTCTCACCTCTGAGCACTGTGACATCATCTGATCGTCAAAGTCAAAGCATTGTGACATCATCCGATCGTCAAATTCAAACCATTATGACATTGTCTGATCTTCAGAGTGTCGAATTCAAATTCAGACGTGCTTTACTGGTATGACCACCCATAGTTATACCAAAGGCAAGGCAATTATTTTCATAATAATAATGCATAATGCAAACAAGAAATAACAGCCTCTATAATAACAACTGTGTACACACACACACACACACACACACGCACACACACTGTCAGTATGACAGCAGATAAAGGAAGAACAGAGATGAGGGCAGACGTATTAAAACTGGGCCATTGCTGCTGCTTTATGAAATCAAAGACAGCGTTGATACACTCAACAGCTACATAATTTAATGCCTCAGCAGTAAAAAGCCTAAGGAAAAGAACATACAAAATGACAACAGGAAGTAGTTGATAACATTGAAATGAGGCAGTCAAAAGTAATGAGAAAACTAAGATAAAGCAGCCTGGCAGGCTTTGATGGATTACGCGTTCTTTAAAACGGTGATGAGACAATCTCCAAGCCGCGATTCTTTATGCGGTCTGGAAAAACAAAGAGAAGCGTCACCCGCATTATGAGATATAGTAGCACAGCCTGCCCTGCGATGAATTACCCCACCTCCCCCGCCCCCTTCCCCTCCCCACCTCCCCCGCCCCCTTCCCCTCCCCACCTCCCCCACCCCCTTCCCCTCCCCCCCTCCCCCCCCTCCCCCACCACCCATTCACTGTGAAGTGCTTCCCTGTCACAAAATGGCACTATATAAAATGCAACCCATTATCAATTGATGGCCTGTCCCGTCCATGCGTCTTCTTCTGTGGTTTCGGGGCTAGCATGTTTGTCCTCCCGCATGAATGCAGCCAGCCAGCACTCCTTTTCACTCTACTGAACATCTATATCAACTCGGCGCAGGCATCCAGTCAAATAGGGGACTTTTTATTGCGCAATAAATAGGGGGAACATCCTGTAGATAGAATTCAACCCCTCCCATGAAAAAACTATTTCACTGGCACCGTCAAATATATGTCTCTCTTCCGTGGTGGTGACTAGATATACACAAAAGCATATTTCAGACACTGATTTACCATAGCCTACCTTTGTGCACACACACACGCATGCACGCGCGCACACACACACATACACACACACACACACACAGACAAAGGTTGCCCCTTTTACAGGTCCATAATTGAGGGCTGGGTCTGGTTCATGAGTGACATAGATATTCTGTGTACACCAGAAAGTCACTGACAGGAAGAGACCAGTTGAGAAATCACACATTTAAATGAAATCCTGCTTTCGTTATAAAAGGTGCAGTAAGTGCAGGCAGAAACGTAGGAACGGAAGACACAAGCATTGCAGGGACTTAATGAGCATCATCAGTGTTACTGAGTCTCCATATATGATCTATTTGTCTGCTAAATCACCTCAAGGAGGTGTACTCATACTCGTACTTAACGACCAGGCCCGGTTTAATTAAAGACTCTTCTATGTAATAAATTCAGAAACCATTAACCTTAAAGTGCGTACAGATTAACGGATTAACCGATGAACGAAATGCTTAGCAGATGCTGAGTCGGCGTATTTTTATGTTGAACAAGGCACCCCCGCCGCATAAATACAGGCTATTAGCTGAGCAAATCAAAAACGCGGCTCGTCAGATCGCCTCGTTTCAAGAGGAACAATGCACTTGCTAAAACGAGGACAAATAATCTCACCTTCTAAAATGCGCACGCTAGGCTATAAAAGTAGATTAAATATTTTGCCGTATGCCGCAAATTAAGGCATTAATGTCAATTGTAAGATTTGTTTGGCGCATCCTTTGGTACTTCAATTATACTCGCAAGCAGTTCCAGGCAAAACATTGTAATGAGTGCTAATAAAAGCTTCATATCATATTTCTAACGCAGGAAAATAAGGAGGACTTGCTGGAAATCCTTCTCAAGACTCATGTTCGTCCCTTGACATTTCGTTATACTTTCCGAAGCTGAAAATGGCACCTAACACTTACTGTAGCGTTTTTCCTCTGGGTTTTCATTACCTCTAATCTCATTTTTTGCTATAATTGCGTATATTATAGTTCCGTAGCGAGGCACACCTGGTCTTGCCGATCACCCCGATTTCTTCTAAGGAAATGCCTTCGGTGGCCCACAGCTGCAAACCTTTTTGTCTTTAAATATGATTTTCAATTACGCCCTTGAAGACAAATCAAGTGTATCCAAAGCATTCAGCATGCAAATGCAAAAAAGGAGAAAGCAATCGCAAAGTCTCACGCCGTCTCGGAAATCTTATTCAGAATTCAGATGAATGCGACCGGGTGTCTGCGCGCTATTGGTGAAGAGAAACTCTGGGCCAAATGGAATTTCAGCACTTTTCAGGTGAAGCTTTGATTTAAAAAAAAAAAAGTTAATGTGCAACTGGTGCAGTAAACATTTTAAATATAGGAGCCGTTTGGCTGAATTTGCCGTTGAGGGAGTGGGACTTGGTCAAAAATAATCTGTGAAACCGATGAGCCTCCGCTGGATGTGTCAGTTTGCTAAATTGCCTGTAATTATAATCCGAAAGTAGGCCAAACAACCTGGGAAAAGCATGATAAGGCAGAACACCACACGCAGGAGGTCATCTGAGACAGGATTGGAGCAAACAACCACCTCGCATAATGTCTGTGGGTAGAGTAACTACACACAGAAAAGTCACGAAAACTGTGGAAATCGTCGTTCACCCCCAGAGTTTGCTGGATGACTCGTCCTTAGCGTTTGTCTCTGCGGGTTTGTTTCTAAGGGAACGTAGCTTTCGGTCTGGTGTTTTTTTTTAAGGCCCGAAACCACCTACTTGCCTGAATGTTGGAATCATTCTGCTGGTCAATGAAGCATAAAACTACGTTTCCCATGAGCCTCTTGGTGTCCTTCGCACGGGGTTTGACGAGCAGTCCGGTCGCAGGGGCGCGCGGTCTATAATGGTGTGGTGGCATTGAGATGGCATTGCTTTTTATCGATAGTGAAATCAGCTGTCGGGAATAACATAATGCCGGAGCCTGCGTTTGGAAGAGCGTCGGTGGCTGTCGCCGAGCGAAGGTTGGGAAGACGCTCGATTTCAAAGCCTCAAGGGCACCCAGCGCCGGGCTTTGTCTCGTCCACACGGCCATTACCCAGAGTGCATCAGCGTGTCATTAGCCCCGGCGAATAGAGAGGGGGGCGGGGGGATCAGGGGGATCGGGGGGGCCGGACCCGAGCGAAGCCGGATTTGCGGCTATAAATCCGCGCTCGTCTGAATTCAATCACCGTAAAGCTAAGAAAAATAAATAAATAAATAAACAGGCAGGCCCACCGCCTCCCCGTCAGACGTGCATTGACGCCTCACACACCATCCATCGCGGGCTGATAGATCACCTGCTGTTTCTCATCATTTCATCTGAGAGGGATTGTCATGGAAACGGGGTGGGGTGACCTCCTCGGGGGGGGGGTGGGGGGGGGAGAGCCTGTGTAAGGTGACCCTCACGTACCGGCTCATCGCTGACCCAGGTTCCGTGAGCTCCAGGTCCTGATGCTGCTGCTAAGGCCGGGGTTCGGGGGGGGGGGGGGGGGGGGGGGGTCACTGGTCACAAGGGGGGGGGGAGGCCGTGAATCAGGGAGGCAAACCGTTTCTCTGCTCTCGCCGGGGATTATGGGTCTGATCGAAAGCGGCGGGGCGTTCTACAGCTTCAGCCGAAAGCGAGCGAGCCCATATTTCGGAGGGAAAACTCCAGCTTCTTCCCCGCTTGTGCTCAAGGTTCAGTTTGCAACCGTTTAACATTACTGTAAAAAATCTCTCCCCGGATTGCTCTGAACAGTTTGAAAGGGATGTGTTGCGTTGCATCCATATGGCCCAAGGAGTAACAGAAAGAAGGAAAAAACATATTGTAGGCTATTAAGCCCTTGCATGTGTAAGCACTCGCACTTGTTCAAAGTCATTCTGGTGCCGAGGAAGAAAGTTTAACGGAAGCCTCGGGGGGGCGGCGTTCTGCCAGGGTGATTCTGGGAGAAACTAATGACGCGCGGAATTTGCAGCGACACCTCTCCAGAAGGATTCTTCAATTCCGCACTCTTTTAACATGACCCCACATCCATATGCTTTGACCAGAAAGACAAAGCGTATGGATGTATGGAGCCAGGCTTGGAGGACTTGCATTCCTGTGTAGAGATGTTAAATTGATCTCCCATTACGTTTATTACACACATGACGTATTTTTCCCCGAATCTTTTTTCTTTCTTTTTTTTTTTTCCCTTGTGGTAAACATCTTTTACTCGCACGGTAAAAGCCAGACGCCGTCTCTCCTTCCAGAGCGGGGGGGGGGGAAGAACCTTACTCAGCCTTCTCGGATGCCAGCCTTGCAGAAGGACGCGGCGGGCTTGTTAGCCGCCCTCTGCAAAATGGCTGCGCTAAGCATCGCCGAGGAAGAGTTATGGTTTCGCGGCGGCGAGAGCGCGGCCGATGATTATGAGGACAGCGCTCTTTTAATTAGTCCCGCGCAGAACGCAATTAAAGCCACGCTCCCTCAGCGTCCCTGAAGATCGATAAACGGCACCGCCACCACGCCCGCGGCTTTGCTCCATGGACCCGCCGTCGCTTCCTTTACTGGGCGCGTCGCGACCCGGCTTCCTGTGTGCGTGCGGCACTTCTCATAACTCGGCCGTTCCTTATTAACGCTACGCGTCTTATTTCAGCCTCGTGATGGAACTTAGTATCTTATTTCTTTCTCTCGAGTAGAAAATATGAGCTTGTTTTAGGTTCCTTTTTTGCTTGACAAGCGATATTGTTTTACCCCATTGACAAATTTAGAAATGAGCCCAACTGTCTCACCTCACTAGCACTCTTGTTGTATTTATTAATAAAGTAATAAGATTGACATAATTTCTGGCTTTTGCAGTGTGAGGGTAACCTCAGCAGAGACAGACAGGCAGACAGACAGAGAGACAGACATGCAGGCACACAGACAGACAGAGAGACAGGCAGGCAGGCTGGCAGGCAGGCAGGCAGGCAGAGAGACAGACAGGCAGGCAGGCAGGCAGAGAGACAGACAGGCAGTCAGGCAGACAGGCAGAGAGACAGACAGACAGACAGACAGACAGACAGAACCGCACGGTCACATGGGTAACTTAAAACGCACGCAGTCACCGCCTTTCCGGTTCGCCGTGACAGAACAGAGAAACTCCAAAGGGAGACCTGCCAGCCTCTTCCGCCACCGCTGGGTCATCTGCCCTCTTTCCTGCCCCCCCCCCCCCCCTTTTCATTTAAACAAGCCCTCCGCCAGTCTGCAGTCTCTCTAAGCCCGCTGCGATTGCCACTGCCGCCGCCGCGACCTTCCTCCTGACCGCTTGAAATGAGCTCTGCGCGTTACCTGGGGCCCCAGCGCCCTGCGCCACAGGTAGGATGCTGGGGCGGGTCTGTGATGGAGTCAACACCAGCCCCCCACCCCCCCACCACCAAGCACCCACCCTGCCTCAGAGGCCGCTCCACAACCCCCTCCACCCCACCCCCCGGTGAGCGGTGCGGTTTCTCCCTGTTCAGGGTCAGGCTCTTCTGCAATGCCCTGGGGGCTGGCTGATGTGGTCCTCCAGCCACAGAATCCTCAGGACCAGAGTCTTACTGAGTCCTGCTCTACGCAGCTCCAGAACGGTCTAGGGTTCTGCTCTTTACAGCTCTAGAGGAGATCTGAGAGTTCTGCTCTAATCAGCTCCGGACCGGTCCAGAGTTCTGCTCTAATCAGCTCCAGACCGGTCCAGAGTTCTGCTGTAATCAGTTCCGGACCCAGTCCAGCATCACCATCAGAGCGCTGAGGTGGTGGGCTGAACAACACACACATGAACATGCCCTACACAGTACACATACAGACATGCACATATACCTATTATCCACACAGTATATACATATACAGACACATAAAGATACACATAATCACACATACACACAAACACATAGTAAATACACTTAAATACACTCATTCAAATATGCAACCACAACCCCAAACAGGAATGCATAAATACATGCACACACATGTACACACATACACACACACACACACACAAATGTGCACTCACACACACACACAAACACACCCACACTAACCCGACCTAGCCAGCCAGCCATATCAGTACACTCATTCAACATTTACAGGGACACCATATTGGGAGAGGTAGTCTGTGGAGGGGCTGTAGAAAAAACGTAATGAAACCCCCAGGAAGTCAGGAGAGAGAGAGTGTGTGGGGTGGGGGGGGGTCCTGGGATGATAAATTGGGTCGGCGTGCCCCCAGCACCAGCCCACTGCTGCGCTGATGAATGCACTTGTCTAATCCTGGGTGCGAGTTAACCGCGCCCCCCCCCCCCCCCCCCCCCACCCCCACCCCCCCTCCTGAAGTGCCTGAACACCCCTAAAGAAATAAGGAAGGCACTGACCGCGGGAGGGAAAGAGCAGATAACCTCCTGTCTGTTTGTCTTTCGCGTCGGCTGTCCCGGTATTAATGGGCTCCTCGACGCCGAGCCGCTCTCGCCAGTCCCGCCAAGAGCCGCCCGGTCCTTCTGGGACGGTAATCCAATCCCGCGGGGGTTCGTGGGTATCTTTTAATTAGCGGTTGATGAGGTCTTAGCGAAAAAAAAACGGGAACGATGATCAATCGGGCACATAATTGCATTAGGTCATTTAAAAAAAAAAAAAAAAAGACGGACAGGAAGAATGGGGCGGAAAGGGTGTCTGTGGGCCCGGCCCGACTGCCGATGCATCTGAACGTTTGATAACCTGACAAAAGGAGCCATAATTTTGCACTGAACGCAGAAGGCGAGGAATGTTCTGGGGTAATGAAGGTGGAGATCTGCTGCCCCCTGGTGTCTGGTTCTGTCATGACAACACACAAGACAAAAACACACCCACACACAGAACCGTGGATTCAGCAAGACACACACGATGGAATGACCTTGATCCGCCTGAACGGGAGACAAGCTGTATCAGGCGGGGTGGTTGGTAGGAAAGACTAACACAAAAAATGCAATTAAATACGTGTGTGCACACATGAATTCAGGCATGCACACTCAAACCCTCATGAAATGCTTTTTAATTAGCAAACATCTGCAAGCTTTATTAAGTATTTAACCTATTGTTGGCCTGTAGAATTACCTGACAATTCTTTTATCAATACATGTCGTTAATTAGTTTAATAATTGTTTGAGAGTACACCTTTCCAGCTTGCCTTGTTGCCGTGCTCACATTTGTATTGTTTCACTACTTCGCCACCAGGTGGAGTTGTGGCACCGTCTTCCAGGTCATTGTTCGCTTTCACGTCTGCTCTAAACCATCTGGAAGAATAACGTTTGATCCTTGGTATTGTTCCTATTGAAATGCAATTCTGAAATGTGTCAGATCCTGACCACGCAATTTATGTTACCACAGCAATAGCACACAAAATGCTCTGATTTCTCTCATTCATTTGCATTGAAACGTAGCGCAGCATCAGACCACGAGTCTAGACAGTTCCCATGACAACATGGAATCTGCCAAGGGCACGGGTGATCAGATAGGGAATCGCTCCTTCGCGCGCACGCGCGGCTGCAGATGCAAAAGGGGGGGGGGGGAGAGAAGAGAGAGGGGTCATGCCTCTGGCAAGTAAGCAATTACACAAACAACTCCAAATCCACAAGCCTTCATTCCCTGTGTACACATTACCTGAATAATTCATTACCGGCATTTAGAAATTGATTGAATCCCGTGGAATGCACCGCTTGGTCTTGCCGCACGATGGAGGCGCCTGGTAAAAATGGTCCATCGCCCTTGATTGTTAAGAACTTAAGGCCTGCGTCATGAATACAGAATGTTTTGTAATATTTGTTTTTTTTTCTCCCTTTTTTTATTAATAGTCAACGAATGGCATTACGGGCATTCATGGAGACTGCATTTGTTGATCAATGATATGTCTGCTCTGCCACTGAAGCCTTAGCAAATGTAGGCCTATTTTTTATCCTACTCCCACGGGACCTGACTTTGTTTAAGAGGTTAGTCTACTTGTCATTGGTTTACCAAAAAAAAAAAAAAAAGCAATTGGATCATCATCAACGACAGAGACAGACAGACAAGGAACCCAGAGTCGCCGACCCACCCACTTTGGCATTTCGCCCGATCCTCTTCGAGCGAGCGAAACCTCCGTTAACGCTGTAGCCTGTGATGCGATGTTCCAAGTGTCGACGCGGTTGTAAACTCGCTTGGCAGCGTAGACAAACCAAATGAAAACAAATCTATCGCATTACTTTCGGGTGGAGTTTTGCGGCGCGAGAGAGCAAAGACTGTGTCTGGTTTGATCTAGGCTCCCGCCCTCTATGAAATAGCTTTGGAAATTGCACCAAGTGACCTTCACACTTCCCTCTGTTTACAATGAAAATGTTTTATTCAGTGGCAGGCAAAGGGAACAGCGATAGATCCTGAATATCCGATCTGGCATTTGAATACATTTAAGCGCCCTGAATAACCTGCCCGACGTAGCATTTGAATACATCCCGGGCGGCAATCGGAGCGATCTGTGCTGAAATGAAATTATTCCACAAAGCATTACAGTTCTTCGGTGATGAATTGCCATTTGTTTAACTCACCGGAAAATGTGTTATTTCATATGCGATTTGTCAAGGAGGAAGGTGCAAAGACGCTTTAGTTCACAGGTGGAAATTACGACAATTTTGTATGCTAATGCTTTCTTATAAAGTTCCTGACATTATTGTGACAAAGCTGGTAGGGTAGGCTACTGGTGTTATGTGTCAAACTATCCACAAGAACCTCCATTTTTTATTGGTTTTTTTCTACCCAGAAGTCCCTTGGATCTTACCCAGAATTCCCACGAATCTTCTTCACCAAAGTCGCGATCAACATTCAGGTCTGTGGTCATGAGACATGAAATTGCAATGGCAAAAGAAATTCAACCTTACTTCTGTGGATTGTACTATCCTTGAATTGAAGTCGCGATGCAAGTATTCATTTGTCATACTAGCCTGTACACAATGTAGCCTATTTCAATGGCGCAAGTTCCTGTATGGTACTGCACAAGCTGTGTTTCCAGGTCCGAGGGTTTCCCACCGAATTGGGCTACTTGGAAGATGTACTCCTTTTGGCCTAGTTTTAAAATATAGGTCTCGCGGGTGCAGCAAGACATATTTTGTAACATTAGACTACTTAACTTGAGCCGTCTGGTCTGCTCCAGCTAAACAAACCAAACGCCAGTATTCTAACGAAAGTCAGTTGTTTCGTTTTCACAGAAGCCCTCATCAGTCAAAGAGGTAGTGTTTCTCACTGTCTGTTTAAAATGGGCCAAACATCAAATATTCAGTTCAAATTCACATATCATTCCTCTTGGCCCACTTGGTGAGGAGAGGACCGTTGAAAACTCTACAGCAAATGTGCTGTAGGCCTAATCGTATTCCAAAGGAGGAGTGATGCATTGGGGCTGTAGCTTTTAGCCTATATGGCCCGTGCAGGAAGTGCCCATAAAAGTGAATGGGGGATTCTAATAAGATTGCAGTCTTGTTCCTTCTATCTATGTGATTTATAGACATCTGGCTGTACGCTATACATGTGATCATATCAGAAAGATGCTTTTTTCCCCCATGCTTTTAGTCTTAAGGCAATGGTACAAAAATGACACCAACAGCATCAAAGATGTGAGTGGTTTTCTAAGGCTATGTTTGAATGTGTCATAGAACCAAAATATTGAATTATTTCACAATTCAGCCTGTCGTTATTCTCATCTATCTTACATCTTAGCTACATTCATTGATACGTCTACAAAGGGCAGTTGAGGTCTGTTCTACTTTCCTTAGGCTGTATAAAGCATTTTACTGTGGTACAATCGTCATGCAAACCTGTGTTGGTGTATACAGCTCGTTAGCTAACCGAATTAGGATAATTGGTGAAAATGAAAACCATAAGCGGATACTGCCCACAAACAAACAGGATCCTCCACCCCTTGATGTGGGCAAACAGGCTTTTAACGCAACCATAGAGCGCAATAACAGCAGTTCCAAGAAGACAGGGCAGCGGCTCTGCTCGAGTCCTATCGTCGGTTCCCGTTGCCGCACTCAAGCGACTCGCGGTTTTGATTTGTTTTCGAGGGCTAAGTGCTCGTTCGCCCTGCCGCCGGGCCGCTATCGTACGGTTCTGTTACTGAGCCGACCCGACCGAGGAACTGTGAAAAGCGGAACCTGTATTTATCTTGGCTGCTGGTTTCGTTCCCGCAGAGCTTCGCTCTGTAGCTCTGCTCCAATGTCACTGGAATGCGTGTATTATTGTTTGAGAAGGTATATTGAAAAGCTACGTCCCCTCCAGGCTCCTCGCTGACCTTAAGTAACGGGTGCAAATCTTCCCCTAGCTCATTCGCTGCCATTGGTTGGCACGCCTCCATTTCATGAAGGCCATATGTTCCGGATTGAAATTCCAGCGGATGAATTTTTATAAAAATCCTCTTCCTCTGACCGGGGACGTCTTTCTTCTAAACATCTGGGGTACGAACCCGCAGTGGAGGGGGGGGGGGGGGGGGGGGGGGGGGAACGTTTACTTGACTTCTCGAATTCGAGAGCCAGAGCCAGGCAAAGGGGCAGGGTCAGTTAGCACACATCGCAAAAATGGAGGTCTGAAGGAGGGTGTGAGATGGAGCGATCTTCTCCTCAGGATTCAACCATATTCAGGCGGCTGGGGGGTGGGAGGGAGGCAGGGGGGCAGCTTTTACTGCTTCCGTCTGTAGGGTGACACACAAGATGGAGGTCTGAAGGAGGGTGTGAGATGGAGCGATCTTCTCCTCAGGATTCAACCATATTCAGGCGGCTGGGGGGTGGGAGGGAGGCAGGGTGGCAGCTTTTACTGCTTCCGTCTGTAGGGTGACACACAAGATGGAGGTCTGAGGGAGGGTGTGAGATGGAGCGATCTTCTCCTCAGGATTCAACCATATTCAGGTGGCTGGGGGGTGGGGGTGGGGGGGTGGGGGAGGCAGCTTTTATGCGTTGGCGGAGTACAACATCTTGCCAATCTGATACACGGCCAGCCAGGCGACACGGGGGAGGACACGCTGTGCTCTGCGTGCGCTTCCAGAACTTTCCGCTAGCTGAAGCGCAATCACTAAAAAAAAAAAAAAATTGGAAAGGGTAGAAAAACATAAAGAAGCGGTGAACTGTATCTATACCGCATGTATCTAAAGCCCCCATCTTAGAAACACAGGAAAGCAACTGAAATTTTTTACGCTACCGAGTGTCGCATTCACAGCGTTTACTAAGTTAGTGGAGCGGTAGGCCTACAGATAGACTGAGCAGTCTGATACAAACAAAAGGCAAATCTGTGAATGTGTAAAAATACTGCTTGTACACTGCAAAAGACTCTTTTTTGATGGTGAAATGTTTGTAATAATTTCAGAATTTCACTGTCCTTTCAAAACACCGAGTCATGTATAATAACAGCAATAGCTCATTAGTTAATAGCCATCCCATTACCTTCATTAACTAGATTTTTACTGGCAAAATTGCTGCCAGTCTTTTCACTGCTTTTTGCAGGATCTTCTTTTACAGGATGCAGGTTACACTCCTTAGACCAGCGTTTCTCAACCCTGGTCCTGGGCACCCGCTTCCCTGCATGTTTTAGATGTCTCCCTGCTCCAACACACCTGATTCAAATGAATGGGTCGTCATATCAAGCTCTGCAGAAGCCTGATAACGACCCACGCATTTGAATCAGGTGTGTTGGACCAGGGAGACATCTGAAACATGCAGGGCAGTGGGTCCCCAGGACCAGGGTTGAGAAACACTGCCTTAGACTGAGATCCCCCTGTTATTGGAGTATGTATGTAAGCTCTGTCTGCTCCTTATCGTAGCCCACAACATAACAGGCTCTGATAATATGCCACAGCGTGGAGTGCCTACGGCAGCAATCACTCACTCTGAACCGCTGTGGAACCCAGCAGCAGGGCTGAAAGTCTGGGCGTCTTTCTGGAGTAAAATATCAGTTTAGTAGGGGTGTGTTTTTTTTCTTTTCAGGATTACAGCCATCAGCAGGTTATTTTTTTCAAAAGATTTTTTGTAGAGATCTGAATCGCAAACAAAACCTTTGCCCCTGTCACTTCTGCCTTGGTATGCTTGCTCTGCCTGCCAGCCCGATTCAGAATTGATTTTAGGACCGCACTCTTGTCCTTGTGAGATTTTTAAAATGTCGCTGACCCTACCTACCACAAAAAACTCCCCTAGCCATTCAGAGCTTATCACACGGTCTGAAGTAAAGCAAATCCAGACTGGCTCTGCCCTGACCTCTGCTTCTCACCTCCTCTTGAATGTCCTCCCCGATACACAAATGAAATGTCTTATTAGGAAGATTCAATATGCTGCCCGCAGTTGTCAGTTATCATCAGTAAGAGACAAACTCCGCCTGGATCTCATGCAGTACTGTGACTCGGAGCACAAAGGTAGGCTGACCAGACTTCCTCTTTTTACCAGAGATTTCTGAGATTTGGGACCCAAAAAAACAACCGTCCAGACGGGCTTTCCGAATTCAAAATATTTCTTGTCAGGTTTCGCTCATTCCAAATACCACATATAAAGAAACTAATGGCCCGGTGTTACGTTCATAACCCCCACCCCCGTCCAGTCCCCTCCTTTTTATGAAATCCGGAATATGGTCACCCTGTGCGTAAGAAGTGGCAGAGTTCCAAACATGCGGACTTCTTTTTTTAATTATCCGTGTGTGAGTGAATGTTGGAGGGTGGGCGCTGAGAGGCTCAGCTTTGGGTAAAGAACCTGTGTGAGTAACAGACCAGAGCAGATGGAGACGCAGGACAGGAGCGTTTAACCCACGTGCCGCGAGGGTGACTCATGCGCCCGTCGACGCCGCCTTTCCCTGACTGGCTTGCTTGGTATTCCGCCGCTGTGATTTAGTGCGTTTAACCTCCCCGAACCCCGGCACCAGCCCAGGAGCGAGGGAGGGGAGGGGAGGAGAGGAGACACAGTCCCACGACGAGGCCCTGCCTGCAGTGCTGAGGAAACAGAAGCCTGGGTCCTCGCTCTCCCATCGCCCACGGCCAGAAACGGAGCGACATCCACTTGAGTTTAACTGATTTCTTTCATTTTTTTTTCACCCAGAGGACAGAGGAATGCTGGAGTCTCAACCAACCAGGCCTGGGTCAGATACACATTCGAAATATTTCTGCTCTTTAGACGAGCAGTACGATTTTAAAAGCTCTTCTGCGGCACAATGGGAACTGTCAACAAAACAGGCCACTTCACAAAACCGAAATGAATCATATGAAATAAAAAAATAATGTTCTTGAGATTGCCGGAAAGTGCTATTTCTCAGAGAAAATTTTAAGAGAAATGGCTATCCATTTACAACAATCTTAAGAACATAATTCTTATTTCTTTTAGAATTTTGAGTAGTTTTGTTGATAATTGGGATATTTCTCTGGACAAAAGATCAAATAATTCTAATAGTGTTTGACCCCAGTCTGGTTTGAACAGAAAAAAAACAAGAAAGTTACATCTTATCTGAGAGGACAGGCCATTTTTCTCCAGTAGCTACATCCAGGTACTCTACCGGCTTTCTGAATTTGGTATATAATAGCACGCGTGATCTATTCTTGTAGTTTTCTGAGCCATCTGGCACGTGGATACTGAAAAAGCCACAGAAAGCTGGCCTGAACCGAAAGCACGTGTTTTGTATTTGTGGTCGCCCATAAGCATCCTATGGAATTTCCACAAGAGAAATCCTCTCCTCTAAGCAATGCAGTATTCTATGCCCTTTCAGGAAATTCGGTGGCTAGTGGTTAGTTTATCCATTGTTTTAGCTCCCCTTATATGGTGAGATGATATTTTCACAGGTAATGTTTGGTGGCTCACAATTCTCCATTCTCAATTGACCATTTCCCTTTTTTGCATTCGAAGTGAAGCGGCGTGCAACTGGTTGCTATGGAAACAACCCCCCCTCCCCCCACCCACCCAACATTCAAGGTTCCTTTTCATCTGATACCTAGGGTAGCCTCCTTGCACCTAACCAGCTACACAAACTCAGTACACAAACTCAGTGATTCATATTCAAAGTTACTTCCGTACCAAATGTAAATTGGTTGATAATGATGCTGCAGTCCAAGGTACCATTTTCATGACAAGTGGCAGTGCCTGTGGGACTTCATTCATCCTGCCCAGTAAGCCAGGCTGGGTTCAGGTCAGCCAGCGACTGGCGGAAACGCGGCTGTCGATCGTTCTCTCACCGCGCTGACCCCCTGCAGCCGAGGCTGTCTGAGAACAGAGTCGTAGGAAGAGCAGCGAGGAGGGAAAAGAACCGTGTCCGCGCGAGGGAGGCGGCGAAGCGGCGAAGCGGGAACCCGGAGACCTCGCCGTCCCGAGACGAAGCAGCTCCCTCCCTCCAGACCCCCCTGCTTAGCGGGGCAGCCGCCCGAGTCACCCCCGAGTCAAACTCATTTTCGCTCGGGGGGGCGAGAAGACGTGATAAATATTGCAGGGAGAGCCCAGCCAAAGGTCACCCCCCGCCGCCGAAAGATTTGCGATACCAGGGCGGGGGGGGGGGGGCTCTGAGCTAAGACAGATATAGATTCCTTTACCTTTCAAGTGGGTTTCCACGGCAAACAGGATTAAAACTAATGGCGTCTGACACCACGGGCCTGACACTTTGAATTCATTGGGCTTAACGCGCTGACATTTCTAAAGGTTGCCGCGTGCGGCGGTGATGGCGGTGATGGCGGCGATGGCGGCGGCGGCGCAAACGGCTGAAGCCGGCGGAGCGCCGCGGGGCAGGGTGTTAGACGTGCGGCGGCTTTTTCGGGGTGAAGGGGATGGGGGGGGGGGGAGCCGGGGGTTTTTTTACCAGCCGGGCTGATGAGATGGAGCCCGAGAAGAGGGCGCTTTCCATTAGCCCGCCCGTGAAGATTAACAATGGGAATGGATTACAGATCAAATCACTTTTGCACTCCAGTGGTTTTTAAAAGACCAGGTGACTGGCGCTCGGGAGATTTATGTTCTCTCGCCCCCGCCTGCCCCCCTCCTCCCCCCCTCCCCCATCGCCGTTCACCGTTCCCCAGGCCCAGGAAACAGGGAGAAGCTGGCCAACGGGGTTGGGCCGTTGATAATGTTGTTATTCTGCATCATTTATGTCCCAATTCATCATACGGCGATGGGGGGGGGGGGGGGGGGGGCATTGGGGAAGATGCTCTAGGCCTAACCTTCGAGGGTTAGCCAGGAAAAAATCTTTCCAGATTATGATGTAATGTTCATTCTTTTCTTTTCCAAAAAGGAGTGTCCAAGGTCGAAAATTTGCCCCCTAAGTTTTAAATTTGTGCTTTGTTGGTTGCTCTTGGGCCTTCCGGCTATAATATCCAATGTGTTCTGTTTGCTCTCTGTTGCAAATTTGGTTTTGGCAGGACATGCTGGCCTTTTGCTGCGAGGCAAGCCTATTTATTGTATTTATTGCCTTATTGGCATGAAACTAGTTTTTAACGTTTGTCTCGTTACTCAATTTTTCGAATGCTTAATGAGACATGCCATCGCCTGACCACAGAACAAACAGCGAAGCCAAGTTACAGTTTAAAAGAAGGAGACCTTTCTCTTGAATGTCACGGAAATTCATTCAGTCTGACGTTTTGGTTCTCTGCCTTCTCAATTCATGTTTGTTTACCGCAGCGAATTCGCCGGGATGAAATGGCTGCTCGCGAACCCGGAAAGCCGAGCTGCAACAAACGATTTCCTTGATTTCACCTTTTGTTCGCATTACAGCACATATTGCCTGGCTGTCATCTTTATTAAAAAAGGAGTCGGCAAATGTGCAGACAAGCACATTCCCCCAGAAATTAATTCAAATTCAGCAGCTGGGATTGAAATGCAATTAAATTTACACACGGATCAGTGTACAGCTTTCCTTCGGCATTCAAATTAAACGCTGTAAACACCGCACTCTGGATCATTACTTGTGAGTGTTCTAAACACTTTTTTTTCCCAGAGAGCAAAGACAGAGGGGCAGGAGAATAAATTAGCAACTAAACACAATCATAAAACATGTTTTATGTAACTGCGAAATCTGAGCCAAGCGACGAATGAATTATCGCTGCGAACCGGGGTTCCGGAGCACAGGAGCTTTGAAGAAACCTCAATGAGCGATCTTAACAAATACTCAGAGTAATGAACCGGCCTCTGCTCTATTGGAACGTGATATATAATGTAGTTAAAGAGTTGTGAATGGGACTTAAGCGAATGAACACCACAAGCAGTATGACATCAAACGTGTAACATGCATAAATAAAGCTCATTATTTGTTATTTGGTTTAATTAGCCCTTTCCCCTCAATTTTCATCAAGGGGGTCGATAATTTTTGAACTGACATGTAAATACGTATATAGGTTTGTAGTAACTGGTCTTATACACAGTATGTAATTACAGTAAATGAAGTTTACAGTGGCCAATGGTTATTTAAATTGTAACCTATATGATCAATGGCATTAAAAGGTGTGTGACTGTCTGGGCTTAGGAGTTATTCTCTCTTCCTCAGTGTGACATTAGCAGGCAAACAAACAGCAGGCGCACGCACCGACACAGCAGGCTTGGGATGTCAACCAGGTTAGGAAGACGGAAAACAGTAAATAAAACACACAAGTCGTTTGACAAAAGAGCTCAAACAAAGAGCAGAAACTGCAAGAGCTAGCTCTGTGATGCTGTTTGTTTCTCGCGTGTGAGTTCCCTGCCTGAGAATTTTACAAATGGAGAGAAAATGCAGAAGTCTTTCACACACACAAAAAAACCACACTGGCTTTGTATAATGAATCACACTCGTGTTTGTGTACAAAAAAAAAAAGCTTTAAACCATTTCTCTATTAGCCGTGCAAGAACTATTAAGAGGCCCGCTGAGATTTCGACAAGGAAAATAAACAAACACAAATCGTTGCTATGTAAACACTCTCCTGAGTGAGGCTGCATTTCTCCCGCCTGGGTGCTGCTTTTTGGAGTGCCTTCTCTCCCAAGCAGGCTAGACTTCAAAAGCCGCCTAATCCTTGACTAATGACAGTCTGGGGGACTGTGACAACACATCCTTCGGCATCATTACGAACGCAGTCGGAGACACCCCACAGTTGCCTGTCAACAGAGCGACGCAACGGGTTTGCATGAAGACACGCGGCCGCATGTCCAAACAACACAGTCTGAGGTTGCACATTAATGGCAGGATGAAGAGCAAGGGTTGGCTTTATAGTGCGACAAACCTTTGCCGTCGTTTGACTGATTGGAGCACTGGACACTGTAGCAGATAGTTGTTGGTTTTTAAAACTGTGAGTCATTCCATTTATACCCTAGGGCCAGACACTGTGACGCAAAGATTGTCTCAAAATTCTGTCTGTAAAAATTAGCTCTAGAAAAATTCACTGAGATAAATTCTACATTCTTATTGTTTCATTGTCTTCGTATGTTGGGTTAATGCTATTGTTGTTAATTGTGCCTTTTTTTTTCTTTTCTTTTTTGCAATCAACATTTAATTTTCTTATTGTGGCAATATAAACATCTATTAGTATTTAATTGACTTCAGTTTACTATTTGACTATGTTAGAACCATATTAGTGAAGGTTATCCAAAGAGTAGATTATTTTGACATTACAAGATACAAGACCTTGTGAATTATCGATTGTCCCATTAGACACCCGAAAGTACACAGTATGTACACAGTACCATACAGTTATGTGAGCTTGCAATTTTGAGGCTGGGCAGACAGCAAGAAATGTGTTGCCACTAGATGGCACTGTGCATCTTCAACATTCTTTCTGTCACAAGGAATTTAAGGCGAGTCTCATCAAATCCCCATTGAGATAGGTTTCTTGAGCAGATTCCTTGTTATCATTAATGCATACTTATCAAGACAAAGTATCTGTCAGTTTGTGTCTTGAATGTAATCTGCAATATGCTTCACGTTTGTTTAAGAATGTGCATTACTTGCGAGGCTATGCTAAATTGATGACACGGTATAATTTGGAGACAATTCTATCTGTGCGTTCTATTCTCTGTAAATATGCAAAGGAAATACACATTCCTCTGGTTGTTTTATGCAAGGGTTTATTTAAAACCCACCGTTCTTCAGTAGTTTTTACGGCATTTATAGTAGTGCTGATTCAGTGCTACGCAGTTTCATATTCTCATTCCGGTGGCCGTATTTGTCAGGCCCCAACGCGGATTATAAATAGGTTGCTGACCTTTGTGCAATCAAGCAATTCTTTCGGCATTAATCCTCTCTGGGATTTGCGGTTCTTAACCTTCCCCCGCTGCAGAATAAATGGCTGCGGCAGTTCGTATGGATGAGGACGCGCGGTAATAAACTTCTCAGTGCGCGATATTATCGGCTCGCCGGATGACAGCAGTCACTAAGAGCGAACATCTGCCAAGAGGGCGAGAGAAAAAATGCTACATCAGCCAATCCCCCAGAGAGATGGGCTCGGAGAAGAGAAAGACAATTGGCGAGGCAGGCCCTGGAACCGTGACGAGTGCACATGCAGCCATCAGACGCGCATTTCCCCTGGGGCGTGGAGAAGGAAAAAAAGTAACGCACGTACCCCACGCGCTGAGTGCAAGGCGCCCAGATTAGACGGCAAATTTGAGTTCGATATCAGACTGCGGGCGGAAAGAGGCTGACTCGCGCCCTCTCCCCACTAGAGTTTTTAAATGAAACCTGACTGAGCGCACCGCCCGAGTTATAGGTATCGTTACGAATAAATCACGGCTCGCCAGGAGGGTCATCATGAAAGCAGGACCGGGTAGGAACACCTGAGTTGGAAAGTAGCGCCACCTAGCTCTGGATGTTAAGGGTTTGACTGGGTGTTTTGGATTAATTTAGGAGGATGTTAACAAGACTATATATGTATATAATTATATATACGTTATTTTTAAATTTACAAATGTGTTCAATGGGCAGGGGGAGGGGTCAGTCTAGGGGTCTAGGGGTCACATACCGAAACATGTGTCTTAATGCATTCATAATGTGGTCGGGGGGTTGGGGGGTGACAGGTGGCAGATGGGTGGTTCTACGCCTTTGGGGGGGGGGGGGGGGTGTCACCCTGGTAACACACTCTAGACACAGCTTGATGTGAACGTGCATGCAGCACTGTGCCGTGCATAGGTGGCGATGTCATCGACACGTCGTCACATGACCCAAGATGGACTTGTGCCATTGGGAGAGTACATAGGCTTACTGGACCCTGAGGGAGGCATAGGAGGATCATATCTGCCTCTAGATTTCATGCCATTTCACTTCTCTTCAACTGAAAGAGCTCAGAGTCTCCAGAATAATCCAATTTCTGTCTGCTGAACCTCTGAACCTTCCTTTTCAAAAAGCTCACTGAAATTTCATCGGGTTTATCAAATTTCCGAAGGACGGTCTGGATTTGAGACGCTACATGTAGGCTGGGAGTGAAGGAACTCTGTTCCTAAAGAGCCCTATCTCTTTTATGCTAAGCTCTGGTTGTCATTTCTTAATTATCCCAATCAGTTCTGTGATCTGACATAATAGATACATTTCGTGATAAAACCGTGAATGGCAGCTGAAGGCTGTTCTTGTGTCCCTTTCTGGAATATTCTACCGTGGTCTAATACAGCAGTGAACAGCCGTTTGGGGTATTCAGCTAATTGGCTAATTGAGCCAGGGTAATCGGTGGAAACGAAAACCAGCACGCACGCCAGCCCTCCGGGAACCCAGCTCCCATCCCCTGGTCAAGGTTATGAACTCATAGACCGCTTGTTTTTGCAGTTTGCTGGAACTGTTTGCGCATCAGAGCGCAAGATGGAAATAGCCATAGGTAAAACAGCCAGCAGTAGCACTGGCAATACAAGCGTTGGAAAAAAAAACTGCTCTCTGGCCACCTTGGTGGTTTATGGAAGAATAATTTAGCTGAGAGCTCCCTGACAGCTCTGGCTTTGAAGGCACTGCGATACCCGAGGCACTGTCTTTCAGAGAAGACAAATTTAAACCGAGATCCCGGCTTTCTGTATCCATTACACCCCCCTTGGCGGTTCCAGCGATGAGCAGGCGGTCCCCAAAGACCTGGCCAACTCTGGATCTCTGAATCTGTTCATCGAACCGTCTACCAGTTTAACTGGCTTTAAAAAAATTGTCTTCACCTCCACTAATTTGTGGTGAGCATTCAGGCATAAAATGGCCTCTGGAGGGTGGCACACCTTGGACGTTTCTGAGGTTGTCCACCTTCAGATTCTTGTGTTACGAATCCAGTGTTCCCTTGCGTTTCAATAACTGGGAGGTGCAAGAATGCTCAAACACGTTAGATTCCACTGTACCGAAAGTCCCCATATAAATGGGGAGAAGCAGCGTACTGTAAGTATGATTCATCTATCGATTAATTCTGTAAGTCTGACCAGTACTAAAATGTAACATTTTGCATAGCAGCGATTTGTGGTGTTTTTTCTTACAATAAAATAGAGAGTTCCTTGTCAAGTGTGAGCCAGATTTAATTACAGTCGTTAGATTCCGGCTAAACAAGTTCCCTTGAGTGCATTTTCAAATTTTCAACATTTCCAAAAATGGTAAATTAATGTTAAGCTGCAATTACAGTCGATATCATTTGCATATACCTGATCCGCAGTTGTAAAACGTGGGAGTAAAAATAAAGATGAATTACTGTTCATTTCTCCAACGCTGTGAGAGCCCAAAGTAAACAGCCATTAAAGAGGACCGCTTACGTTCTCGCCTTTTTAATTCAGCGTGTAAACACCCCCAACTGCCTGTCACGTAATCTCTCCGTCCTTTAAATTAATCAGAGAAACATCCCGCACACTCGACTGCACCCCTCTCATGCGGTTGTGTCACAGCCGTTAGGGAAGTGGGGCTCACGGCTGAGAGGTTGCAGGTTCAAATCCCAGCTGGGACACAGCCGTCGTGCCTTTGAGCGAGGCACTTAACCTCGAATTGCTTCGGCAAACACGTGCAGGTGCGCGAAGGTGTTTACGGAAACATGCAAGCCTGTGTACTGTAAGTCTCTCCGTGGATAAAGCATCCGCTAAATTCAGAAACGTAATATAAGAGCGTGGCTTCATCAGGTAGTGTTTACACAACAGCCTCGGCTGAAAGCATGTCATCACAGCACCGCGCTGCTAGTGAAGGTTAATGAGCTTAAGCTCAGCCGGAGTTTATCAAGCAGCCGCCGGGGGGGGCATTGGGGGAGTGGGGGGGGGGGGGCGAGGCAGTGCGGGCTGTCGCCCCCGACTACGCCGCGGAGTGGCCCAATCAGGACGTGTCCCCGGGGGAGCCTCGCGCTTTGCCGCCGTGTTCCAATCTCCTCCGAGGCGCGTCCGTTAGCGGATTGAAAGCTAAGGTGACGCTCACCTTTACGCCGCGCCCGCGGCCGAGCCTAATAGCGGTTTATCCTGGGGGGCGAGTTTCGTGTCATCGCACAGATTCTCCATTTTTTTTTTTTCATCTCGGCACTGAAGTGTTGCTCTGAATGTGATGCAAAGAGCAGGCCGGGGAAGAAGTGTTTATGGAATGGTAATGTTCTGTTTACAGTGCGATGATTGAGTAGCGGGTGTGAGGGTTGCATTTCTTTTGCACATACATGCAGGGAATGATTGATGTCGGAGCACGCACACTTTCACCTGGGCTCTGTGAATAAAAAACAGCTCAGAGAGAAAATCGTGCATCATACGATAACCCTTTGATACCCACTGCCCCGCCCCATCATCCACCCATCATTGTTGTTCTAAAATAGCTTCCTTTTAATGGTGCCCCTGTCATTTGATCTGTGACCTTGGTTACCCCAATAGGAAATTAAATATTTGAACAAAATGCAACAGGTGCTCTATGTCAGGTGTTCTTTGTCTATCAGTATATATCTAGCTGCATAAACGGATAATCAGCCCTCAGAAATGCTGTCAGAGATAGAAATTGTCTGTTTGGCTGTTGAGTCCTGCAGTGGAGTCCTACCATGCCCACTCAATCCCAATTCCTCTTTGGAAGAGGTGACAGTCAGCTGTCCGAGCCTACTCAAGATCCATAATCTGCTCCCCAACGCATTCATGATTAGAGTATGGATCCCGTAAAAAGGCTTCAAGCAGCTGAATCATTGGATCATATCGGTGTCCTTTATGTTATATGACCTGTAATCTTGTGGGGACTGATAATAAAGGTTTATTTGAGAAATCTTGTTGTCACTGCATTGGATTTTAGGCCTTACTTGTCATGTCATTTTATTGATTACTTCAGTGAGGGCTCTCCAAAAGCCATCTCAGCTGACGTACAAAATGATTCCTTGTAAACACTTAATAATACATTTATGTTGCTTTCGTTTTTTTCGACATATATTTGATATAAAGGCTTCGGCATTTATTCTACTACTACCACTACCACTACCACTTCTACTGATGATGATAATAATAATAATAATAATAATAATAATACTAATAATAATAACACAATTTATAATACACTCTAAACTGTTGTGTGATAATTCAGGTTCACCAGTTTATGAGTTCAGTAGGGCTCGGAGCATATTCTCAGAGGTGCCTTTAACACCTCGATGAGACACACATAAGAAACGGCTTTTTGCCCTGTAAATCCCTCCTCCTCCCCCCCCCGCCCCCCCCCCCAAATTGTCCAGTTTTATCTATATCAGCCCGGAGGTGAAAGAGAAAGCATCCGTCAAAGTGCGGCTAAGTAGATCTGAAAGGAGGCCTCTCATCCAAAATCTCTTTTTTATATGCGTTAGCCACATTGCGTTTCTGCCTCGTATGTCTCTCCACAGGAGCTGGTTCACCTGCCGTCACTCCAGATACCGAAAGGCGTGAATGAATCAGGCGGGCCTGTCAGGACGCAGTGACATGTGACCGGGAGGCGTTCGCGGGGATGGAGAGGGGGGCGGACTGGGAGTTCACCGCACAAGGAGGCGGGGTGTCTTTTACACGGTCCCCAACCATTGCTCTAAGCTCCACTTTCAGTGAATTACAAGGCCTTACCTGCTCTTCTTAATAATTTACCCACACACATTAAATCATAAAAGGAGACTTCAGTGTGTTGGCTGGGACCTATTATGTGAAGAATAGTCAAATGCTGTGTAATCTCATAAAAAAAATCAATAATACATTTTTTTTCTTACTGCATTTAGTACATCCGTTTCATAAACTAAGTGACCTGAAATGTAGTTTGCAAACATCTCAGTTTTTTCACTTGATTTATAAACCCTCTCTACCACACAGTCAGCTGACTACAGCGGTCCAATAGTGGCCATTTTAGGCCAGGAATAAGCAAATCTGGGCCCCAGGGCCAGTAGTACTGCTGATTTAAACCTGGGACACCAGGTGAGTTAAATCTCTGTCCAATCAGTGGCAATAATCAATCAATTAACTATCGGGTAGAAAAGAAAACCAGCAGTAATACTGACCCTTAAGGGCCAGATGATTTGAGTGTGCCTGGTTTAGGCAATGCAGTCGAGCTGAGAACAGACTGTTCATAAATAAGCTGCTGAATGGTTCTGCCACTAGTGAGCTGCAGCAGTGACGGTTTTTCAAAAGATGGCAGACCAACAGCTGGCGACAGTCCAATAAAGGAAATATATATTCACGTCTAGCTGAGATGAGATACTGCCCCCTTTTTCACATTTCTTATGCGCTGGTGACAGGTGCCAAGTTTAATATCCGTCTAATCATCAAACAGAAAATAATTTCCTAAATAAATCAGAAAATGTTACGAACTTCAAATAGCATATTGGCATGGCATATGATGGCGTATGCCTGTGTATGAAAATGATCTGCCGGTGCTGCATGTATGATTTCAGAACAGATGTCAGCAATCCTGGTCCAGGACAGCCACAGCTTCTTCTGTTTTTTGTTTCAGCTTGAAATTAGTAACCGGTTTAGGCCCAAGAACACAGGTGGTGTGAGTTAGTGGTGTCACCAGCTGCTTTAACTGAGCTTTTAATTACCTGGTTCAGGTTTAACCCCAACCCGTGAAAGTCCAGTTGATGGATTAAATGCCTGCGATGAAGAATTCTTTTCAAGTGTTCCAGAACTTCTTAGTGTTTTTTTAAAACACATTACAACTGTCACTACAGCCTGCGTAGAAGAAGTTGCTCTCTCGAATGGCGGAGGACAGGACCGGCTTTGCTCTCAGAGTGCAGGGACACTGAGGTGACAGCCGAGGACGTCTTCTGCACAAAGATAAGAAGACTAGATTTGGTTGTGTGAGGTAGGAAACCAATTATTTAATTATCATCGCTATTTTTATTTTGTAATCAATTCGATCTTTAAACATTTTTGTGAAATGTAATATCATGATAGATGGGGTCAGGAGATTCCGTGTGTGTGTGGAGGAGGGGGAGATGGGATCAAATGAATTCCTGGCTATGTCACGGTCAAGCGCTAATCAATCTCTTTGGAGAATAAAATGTTAGTGAATGAGTGAGGCGAATGTAAACATGTGACAATTGTGTTCGTACTGGGAGTATCATAAGGCCATTTTGAGCCGGTCCTACTCCTCTACACTTGTTTAAACCAGCCTGGGTCAGTGACACGCAGTCCCACAGTGCTGCCATTTTGGATGGAGATCAATTTCAGCACTCTTAGGGGGGAAACGTGCTCACACCCCTGCCCCCGGAAAGCTGTCCCCCGTTCCTCCGCCGTGTACCCCAGCAAATGGTTCCCCGCAGACCGCCCCAGCCCCCCGTTTCACAGCGGCAATTTGGTTCCGCCTCTCCCAGACATCTCCCAGCAGCCCCCTCTCTCCCCCGCACATTCATCAAGCTGTCAGCCCCGGTGATGTGTTTATTCGTTTCAGCCGTCGCCCCTCGTTACGACCCTGCCTCCCCGCTGCTAGCTGACGGGCAGGTTTGGACTCGACATCCACCCACCCCCCACCCCCCCCCCCCCCACCCTCACCCCAGAGCCTTCCAATCCCAGCTCAGTACTCTGTCCCACGTGGCTGCCCCAGCCAGCCGTTCCCCAGGGGAGGGGGGGGGGGTCCTCAGCCTGGTTCAGGTGTGGGGGTGACAGCGGGGGGCTCGGGGGGCTCGGGGGGCTCGGGGGGTCAGGGGGCGGCTGGAACTCTGCGGAGGCCGGAGTGACAGCCCCAGATTTTGATTGGCTCCGCCATTTCGGTCTCCGACACCTTCCGCCGCGGCCATCGCTCCGAGCAGATGGGGCCCCCCGTGGCTTCGTCTCCTTACGGGAGAACAGAGCGCCCCTTCGCTCCTGTCAAAAACAGGCCCGGGTCAACCTGATGTTGGGCTGAAAAGAATATTCATGGGGCAGAATGACTATGGTGTAATCCTTACTTATAAACAGTATTTCCCAAGCCGTTCTAGTGTGACTCCGCCACTGATAATCTGTGGATGTATGAAATTACTTTTAACTGTAGTTTATAGTAGGTGCATCCCAATATCCCGGTACAGGTTAAAGATGTGTAGCGATGCGGTGAAATATGAAACTCATGTTCCAGGAGAGAATGTAGAGAATTGGGAGAGCACATCCACTCTGGATCTGAGACGGCCCAGACTGGCACGGTCCGTCACTTCAGCTGGGTTTATGTGGAGAGCTCAGCGCTGCTCGGTCTCGGCTCGGCGTCAACGCCAAGAGAGAACCCCGCCGCTCTGGAAGAAAAGATGACTAATCATCGCCTTTGTTTCCCACTCAGCGCTGCCAGTCATTTCTCCCTTTCCTTTCTGCTTCGCACGTCTGGACTTGCGGAAAGGCGGGAGGGGAAATCTGCTTTGACACGGCATTAACCAGCGCAAGTTAAAAAAAAAAAAAAAAAAAAAAAAGACTCTTATGATCTCTCGGCTCATGTACGGCTGTTCTACATGAAACACAAAAATATATAAATAAACAAATGCACGCCTGCAAACTCAGGTGTAATGAACGCACACTGTCTGAAGTGCTAACAACCCAGCTTGTCTCGTCAAAGACTGTAATGAACATAAACAAGACGGACAGGGAGAGCACACAGTCAGCGAACATGCAGGGGAAAAAACTGTGCATGATTTAATGAGCTGTTCATACCAGCCCATTCCGTTGCTCTACAGGTTTAATGTGACTACAGCTAACTTATAGCCGCTCTGACAGTTGACTGAACCCAGAGAATCGAAGAATTTAAACTCTGTCTTTGCTGTGCACAGTAGAACTATTCTGAAATGCTCTTAAATTCAAACGTTAATCTGTAGAATCTTTTTTTTTTTGTACTTTTTTTTTCAACCCAGACATCATAATGAGGTTGGCATTCCTTCTGCAAGAGAGACTTAGGAATATAAAGTATGTGAAATATATCTGTAGGTACATAAAGCCACAGATTAATAGCATGTGCTATTTTAGTATTGATTTTTTTTGTGAAGTATGCAATTCACCAGCAAAGAACTGGTCCATTTTATGTGGATGGATGTGCGTGGATCCTCTTGATAGCCTTTATATCATTATTAGAGGCTATAAGTGGGCAATTACTGGAAAGTAAATATTCAGATATGTACAGTACAGTTCCAATTCATTCCACTGAAGCGTAAACGTGGTTCATGATACAGTACTTACGCGTGCTTTTGCAGCAATGGCTTCACTTAAAAATAACTGAGGGCACCCTTTACTTGGGTCGCGACTTACATTCCTAATAATGAGCATATGCTGCAAGCAATTAACACTGAAAAAAGTGCACGGTCCATTTAATGCACACACACAGCATACACGAAACCTCAAGGAACACTTGCGCTATCGATGTACACATCTTGTTTTAATTGTAATACTAGTGAGAAACGGCGGCTGTTCTGAATGTCGAGGCACAAGGAATCCTGTTTTTCGACTTCCGCAGATCTGCACAAGACCTGCAGAAATCTTCGCCGTAGGCTTTCCCAGATCTGTAGGCTGAATGGCATTTTTGAGGGGGAGAAAAGTGCTTTTATTTTAATGTAACTTCCATCAACTGTGCCGGGATATCAGTTACTCTGTATTGCGGAATACTAGAGGAATTGCAATCCCAGTGCTCTTCTGAAGAACCGCTCCCCGTGTGCAGTTGCTGATTGTTTTGGCACTGTCTGCGCCACGCAAATTGGTTTTAAACAATGAATGGCAAATTTTCTGACAAAAACACTCTGTGGGTCCTTATAAATTAATGCCAATGTGCACGTAATTGAAAATCAGCCACGAGCCAAAAAGCCTTGAATTCACGCTGTGCTTGTGTGTGATCTGAAACACAACAGGAAGTCATGAGGACAAGTTGGAGATCCAATCAGGAAGCAGGAGTGGAAAACAGGCCAAAAATGGTTATGTATTAAAAAATACTGTTCTTGTCATGTCGACAACACAGCACAAAAATACAGGCCACAGGAAAATGAAGTCGTGGCTCGAAATAAGCAACCTCCATATGAGAAAAATGATAAAATATAATACCCAAGGAACTCATTTTCTTTTGAGTCACACCTGTTGAGAACGATTAAATTAAATTTCCGTCCACAGAATATGAGATTAGTCCGACGTTCTCCATTTTCTGTTCGGTATAAATCAGTCCCCAATTGCAGCCATTTCACTCTCAGCCAATCTATCCTTATGGAATTGATGTTCTGTGATTTAATATTAAGTGAGGAAAGATTTTAAGTTAATTAATTAAGTATCAACTGTGGGAATCAATGCAAAAAAATTTTTTGAAAGATGTCCTGAATTTACATTTCCAGTACCACTGAGAGATCTGCATTTCTGCTTTTTTTTATTTTCCTTTTTTATTTTTTATTTTATTTTTTTTGCTAGACCATCATGAAAGCCTTGGGTGGGCTTTTTGCTCTGATCGCTCTCCTCTTAATATCTTAATTCCAGCTAATTGAGGAGTTTGAGAGTCTCGAGCCGTTGAGCTCGCTGACTAATTACCCGCAGCTATAAAAAGGCACTCGTGGCCGGCTGTTGTTATCCGAAGCCTGCAGGAGACGCGTCTCCTCCTCGCCGCTCGCTTGTCGATACGCACTTCTCTCGCTCGACGCCCGCAGCTGTCGCCCCCTCCGTTCCCGCTCCTCCTCCTCCTCCTCCGTCGCCTCGCCTCCCGCCGCCCGCGCCCGCCGGTACGGACGGGGACCGAATTATTCCCCGAAACGCATCGGCTGTTCGCCCGAGAGCGCTCGCCGTCGTCGCCGCCGGCCCAGCTCCGTCGCGAGAGCCCGCGTGCCGCTAATGGATCCGCTCCAGCTCCCGAATCTCTCTCCTGCGAGGTTTCCCGCCAAACGCGGCTGGCTCACGCTAGCATCCTTCGTCCTTTGGGCCCCCCACCCCCACCCCCCCCCAAACCTCACGCTACCCACTGAGAGCAGCCGGTGGGGGGGGGGGGGGTTCTAGGAGGTTTGGGCTGATTCTCGGCTCAGTCGACATCCAAGGAGTCGTCTCGGTACTAAACAGTTGATTGCTGCGGGGCCGAAGCGCTCTCCAGTCTGTCAGCGCGGTTTATTTATTTCCTCCGTTTCTCGAGGGCGGGGTGGGGGGGGGTCAGTTCCCGCCTGCCGCAGACCCCCCCCCCCCCCCGACTGCACATCTCGCGAGGCCCGGGCGCACGGGCGAGAGGGGAGGTAATTAAGCTCTCCCCAGAGCGGCGTCAGGATTCCAGGGTCCCGACACCGGTGATGAATCCGGCTCCTGGGGGGGGCCGCAGCGTCGGTGGGCCCGGGGAAAAGGGGGGGTGGTTTGGGAGGGTGGAATTGGCTTTGGCGGGGAGATGTCTGTCTCCGCGGCCCGGGGGGGGCCCCCTCTTCCCCAGCCACGGAGGACACCCGGGAACAGGCGGGAAGACAGCCGCGCTATCGGTCGCCCTGGAGACGGCGATGACGGGCTGCGGTGGGCCTATTCTCCAGCGGATCCCCCTGTCATCTTCCCCACAGCCGTTAGCTTCCCTCGTGTATTTATCCCCCCCCCCCCGCCCCCCCACCTTCTCTGTTCCTCACGCGGGCCAGAGTGAATTAAAAACCACCACCCTGAAGTCTCGATAAACGACAAATAACGTGACTGTGACCTCGTTTCCATTTTCTATATGCTGGTGGGCTGATGTGGCTGTTTTTTGTTTTTTTTAAACTTCATGTATTTCTACTAGAGTCTTTTTTTTATGAGGAGAGGTGCATTCAGGCACATTAGTTTGTGCTTTGCGCATGTTTTGTTTTTTTTTCCATGCTGTTAGTCAAACACAAGGTGGCATACCTGACTGGAGAGAGCTGCAGATGCTGTTTAATGTTCCGCTACCTTACGTGACCCGGCAGAGAAATACAGCAGGCACGGAATGCTGAAGCCCTGATTCAGTCTCAGCACAGTGCATTGTGGGTAAAGAATTTAAAGCCGAATGAAACCTCATCTCCATTCCAGACACTTGAAGCTAGGCTACATGAAACCCACTGAGGAAGACAGCTGATTGACATGAATTTGGTTTGGTGGCAGATTGCTTAATGCTATGATATAATACTAATCATGGAGGCAGCCATGTGTGTATATATATGTAAAGCTCCTAACACCTGTCTGACAGATCAGAGACACTCCTCATGTGTCAGTGACTGCTCTCTGCAGACAACTTCATTAACAGAACTACAGAGGCTACCCTGCAAGATGTGAACCACTAGTTAGCCACAAAAACAGGATGGCCAGGTTACAGTTTTTTCAGAAGTACCTGCTGAGTTCTGGAAAAACTCTGTGGACAAATGAGACCAAGATTCACTTGTATGAAGAGAATGCTTCGCTTGTACTGAGTGATGACAAGAGCAAAGTGCGGAGGCCAAAAGGAACTGCCCAAGATCCTTAGTGCCCTCCCCCCTCATCTGTGAAACATGGTCATCAGGGTGTTATGGTTTAAGCATGTCTGGCTGCCACAGGTACTGGCTCATTTGTCTTCACTGATGATGAAACTGCTGATAACAACAGAAGAATGAATTCTGAAGTGTGCAGAAGCATCTTATCTGCTCAAACTCATTGGATGTTGCTTCATCCTACAGTAAGACAATTGTGCCAAACATACTGCTAAAGCAACAAAGGAGTTTTTCAAAGCCAATTACTGGAAAATTTTTGGCTGGCCAAGTCATTCACCTGATAAGAATAAGAACAATAAGAATACCCTTTAATAAAAGCAGAGAATCTGGACTTTAATCACATGCAAATTTTATTACAAATCCAAAGCTGTGGAGTAGAGCCAAAACGTCTCCTTAAATCACCCATTTAATCATAAAACATGGGATATAGGATAGTGCGATAATCCACTGTTGAGATCCCTGTCTTCTCTGGAAGTGAAAACAGTTCATGTTGTAAGTGCACACGCCAAAATTCCTGATCCTCAGCGGGTTTGATGCAAGTTCTTGGCATCGAGTTTTGCTGAAGAAAATCACTTTCCCAGAGGTTCACAAGGTGCAAGTAAACTAGCAAGCCAGGCTAATGCATTCTCAGAGGGGGGGGAGCTGTCACCGTACTAGGCTCGCTAGCTGCGTTAGCTCGCTAGCTGTTACGTGATGCGATTTAAAAAAAGAAACAGCAGAGCGTGACCGGCAACCAACAATACAGGGCACTGTGTTCGTCTGGGCGTGCTGACACCGGACACTGAAAAATTCCAAAGTCAAGAATCCGTGTATAATTGCCCAGCTTAGCGCGATTAGCCACCGAATCTGTACCGGCCCCAGCCTCTCCACAGCAGCAGCTGCACGAACGCTAACGTGCTAACGGCCCTCAGGCAGCACACGATGTGATGATATCCCCAGGGCTGACTGCGTGAAGAAAAATAGCCATTTAAGCAGCGCTTGAAGTGGGCCAGAACGAACCAGTATGCTGTACAGCAGAGGCTGGCCAACCCTGTTCCTGGAGACCTACCGTCCCGTAGGTTTTCATTTCAACCCTAATTTGGCACCCCTGATTCTGGTGATCAGCAGCTCAATGAGATGTCCCTCCTGCTGAATGAGCTGTGCTTTGTTATGGTTGGAGCTAAAGGTCTGCCATATGGGGATTAATACAGGCACGTATGAGTGCCTTCTCATAAACTGTATGTACATTCTACCCTACCTTCCCCCCATCCGTAATCGCAGTCCCCCCTTTTAGTTGTTTGGATTTCGTTTATATGGTCACCCTAGTTCCTGCACTTATTTCTTCCCATTTCACTGCATTTAACTGAATGGATTTAGTAAGCTATGTTAAAAAAATTAAATAAATAAATAAAAACTAAGAGAACCTTTTTAGAAAATTCAGTGAGGTAATATTAGCTATGTGCACTTAAATAAAAATAAAAAAACGGAATTGCATTTGCATTCTTCTGACTCATCTGAAAATCTGTGCCAAAACAATGTGAATGTAGCGGCTAGATAAGCTTTACTCATGTCCGCGACAGACTGGCTTCAACTCATCATCACAGTTGCCCCGGTAATTTTGCAAATTTTTGTCATTTACGGAAAATGTATATAATAAAGTGTGGCTTTCGGTGAAAAACGGGCCGATTTTTAGTCTCTTATAACAGATATGAATCTTTATGGCAGATTTATGGCAGAGCATTCAGGAGAGAGATTATGAGTCTATTTCAGCTGTGGGTGTCATTAGACACCAAGCGAGGGTTACTTTTATTCAATGATTACAGCCTTTGAAAAACCCTGAAGGCTGTCCGTGCAGAGAAGGGGAAATGAGTTTTAGTTGAGAAAGGCGCTTTATCCCAGAGGCAACTGTGGCTGAAGTGGTCACTGTGGTCCGAGTGGAGCTGAGCAGCGGTGGATGTAATGTAAAAATTGTTTGTGTTGGCGAACCCGGGGGGGGGGGGGGGGGGGGAGTGGGTTGGGCTTCGAGGAGGAGGGAGATCGGGGGGGGGTCGGGGGGGATTGCAATCGCGGTGAGTGGGAGGGACTGTGATCACACATGGGTCAGGGAATGCGACGGAGGGTGAGAATTGCGATCATGGACCGATGCGGGGGGGTGGGTGAGAGATGGTAAAAACACAAATAAATATTAATTATTAAATCACTGCAGCCAAAAGGCCTCCTGGACCCACTAGTGACAACGGAAATTTTTCCCTGCTATACCCCCTTAGCTCCAGGAGTTTGTCTAACTTAGGAGTTTGTCTGCACAAGTTCCCTATTGCGGAATAGCAAACAAGTTTAAAGATTTAGTATCAACTTAGCATCAATTCTCTCTTTCACACTTAGTATGCAAGGAGCCCCTTAACTGCGCATGCTGAAATATGGACCTGGAGACCTTAATGACGATGGGTTTTTATTTAAATAAATACAGAGCTCTTTAGAGCTGATTTAGTCACAGAAACACTTAGGTATCTGTCTCTGGTAAAATATTAATTCCCCTGACAATGCGCCAACCACCAAGAACAATTATCCCTAACCATCTGTCCAGAACAAGAAGAAATGTTACTGCGTCCAGCAAGAATTCGTGTTGTACAACTGCAAGTTTTAAGAGTATTGAAAGCTTATTTTATTTCAAACAGCAGAAGCAGTTGTTGCGTAAGGTTTAAAGTGTCAGCGTGGGAGCTCCTCTTAAAGAATTAAGTACGCCAGGGCAGAATCACACAGGAGAGGGCGAGAATTTTTAAGTGCCTGCTTCATCGTTTCTTTTTAAAAAAAGATTTGGATAAGACGTGAAGTAGGTTCTGATTGAAGAAGAGATGAGCCGCATTCCTTTCCAGAACGCTTCTTCTAAAAGGCATTCCGGCTCAATCGAAGCCAACCACAGCAGGCCTCGAGCTCAACGGGTAGTCAGAAACTCCCCAACGGCTTCCTCTTCAGTTTAGCCTCTCTATAGTCTTTCACATTTGTCTCCTGTGATCTGTGCTAGCTTAACGCTTTAATCCCAATGGCGTTGGTTTTGTTTCTGCTCGCCCTGTGCGCTACCAGCGCTCACGCTGCACAGTGACAGGGCGGCCTTCGTTCCCATCGGTGGTGCGTGTCACCGGAAAGTCGGAGTCACAGGCGACGCCTCGTTCGGCCCGTGGCCCCCCGAGGGCTCATAAACAGTAGCAGGAATGTTTTGGCCCGGGACTCCGCCAAGCCCGGGAGAGAGCGCCAGGAGAACGGGGGGGGGGGGGGGGGGGGCGGGGGGCAGTGGAGGGGAGGTGGGGGGGATGGCGGTTGGCTGCTGTGTTCTGGAGATAACCCCCTGCCTGTCATGACTAGAGGCCTGGCTGTCTGAAAGAGAGAGAGAGAGAGAGAGAGAGAGAGAGAGACGGGGAATGAAATCCCCTCAGCATGTGTCACTTTCTTTTCGGCTCTCGGTCTAATCCCCCCCTCCGTCGGCGAGGGGGGAGCCTGAATGGGGACTCATTGTCGGGCTCGTGGATCAAAGCCCAGGGTGCCAGCCTCCGGGCCAGTTTTTTCGGCTCTTAGGCGCTTCGTTTTAGCGGCTGATTGGCCGAATGGCCTGGCACAAGCCCCTGTTTCAAAAGGCCTTAAATCGCGGGTGTCAGATTCCGCTCTTGGAGGGCCACGGCATGGGCTGGGTTTTTTTTTTTGTTTTTTACGGTGTTCTCGGCGCCGGTGGTTCGTTTAGGTCATCGATCGGCTCGAGGATCCACATACCTTGTTCTCAGGGCCTCAATTGGCGGCTGATTGAGAGGAAGCCACGAAAACGCACGGGCACCGCGGCCCCCTGGGAATTCACTTTGACACCTCTGGCCTGTGCGGGGATTCGATGTAAAGGAAAAGCATCGACACCTGCAGACACCGTGTCCCTCCTGGGCTGTTTGACACCCCCTATTTGACACCCTCAACCAGCCCCTCCCCACCACGGAATGCGTAGCAGTGATTGGCGGGCCGTGAAAAGTGCGGCTGTCGCTTCTCACAGCGCCCCCTGCTGGCGGGCCTCTCCAGGAAGACCCAAAGACAAGTGTGAATATTCTCAACCGCGGGGCCCACCCGCCTCCGCTGAAGAGGAGGCCCATAAATTAATTTGGGGGCTGATTTCGGGAGGCCGTGACGGCGTGAGGCCGCGCGGACGCCGCTCGGAAACGGGTCGCAACGAAACGCGCGGCGACGGGCCTCGTAAGTCCCAGACCGACGGCGGTTCGGCGGGACGGGACGCGGGACGCGGACGCCGCCGCCATCGCTGCCGCCATCTTAAGTGATTTACTGGCGCTCTTCTGGAGCGGAACCGCGCGGCGGCGCTTACGGGCGAGCCGCGGCGGGGTTTTTTTGGGAGAGGATATTATGCGCTCGCGGTTTAATGAGCTGTAGTTCCCCGGCAATATGTGAAAAATGAAAAAGGAAGTAAAAACAGACCCGCAGCACTGAGCCTCGCTCTCACTCAGGCATTTGATGAGCTGCAGATCCACTGGAGGAGAGCCAGATGGGCCCGGGTTTGGCTGTGTGTGTGTGTGTGTCTGTGTGTGTGTGTGTGTGTGTGTGCACTAGTGTTTGTGTTCGTGTGGGTATATGCTAGTGTGTGTGTGTGTGTGTGTGTGTGCTAGTGTTTGTGTTCGTGTGGGTATATGCTAGTGTGTGTGTGTGTGTGTGTGCTAGTGTTTGTGTTCATGTGGGTATATGCTAGTGTGTGTGTGTGTGCCCTTGAGTTCATGGATATGCACGTGTGTGTATTTATGCTTGTGTGTGATTTTGCATGCGTATGTGCGTATTTATGTGAATATGTGCATGTGTGTGTGTGAGTGCATGCGTATTTTCATGTATTTTTGTGCTGGTGTGGGATTTTGCGTGCATACCTGTGTGTGTGTGTGTATGTGTGTGTTGGGGTTCAAGTGAGCGATGGACTGAAATCAGGCTGTTCTCATTGGTTCAGTGCAGTGCCCCCATGGGGGTGGGAGCTGGTGTTGGATGTTTTTGGGGGAGGAAGTGGTGCTTCATTCCCCCTCGTTAAAAGTGCTTTGCTCTGAGCCTCTGGGACCTGCCTAGCGGAAACCAGCCAGGGTACGAAGAGTGGCCCCCCGTAGGGAGGGGGAGTACAGCCGTGCCTTCTGCGAGCCTGCCTCTTTTTCAAATGCCCCACTCCCCCTCCCCGCCCCTCTCGCCCCAATGCTGAAGACCTGTGGTCTGGGTTGAGTGCATCTAAAGCAGGGAACTCCTCAAATTCCTGGAGGGCAGCAGTGTCTAGTGCTTCATTTAAATCATCGATTGGCTTAGGAGCGCCTGAACTGACCCCTGATTGAAAAGCAAACCATGAAGTCTTGTTGGCACTGTTGGCTCTCAAGGACTTGTGTTCATTGCTCGTTTCACCTAGGATAACACTAACGCTACCGACCCCACCAATATCAGGGGTCCGGTGCCCGTCAGAACCAGGAGGGCCCGGTAGTATGGGTAGGCCTTCCCAGGATGCACCAGGCACAGTGCTAACCCCGCGTCCTGGTTCCGCTGAGCTCTGTATGGACAGTCACATGGTGCTGGAGCAGCGGTGGGGCTCGCCTCTTGGTACGCCTCCGTTTTAACGTTTAGGCCGCCTCATCAACGCGCTCGGCGGGAGGGAGGTTAATTGCCTGCTATTTCAGCGGACGGGACACGAGGGAGCGCCATACTGCACCCCCCCTCCCCCCCACCCCCACCCCCACCCCCCACCCCCCACGGTTTAGCTTCTTCATTATTCTGGTTTTTTTTTTTTTTTTTTCAACCATTCCCTCCACAAAGACTCCTCTCGTGTATTCCCAGTCATCCCCCGACCGCAAGGCATGATGGGCCAGCTTTACGGCTTCATCCTGCCGCCAGCCTCCCGGCGGGGGGGGGGGGGTGGGGGGCAGGGAGATGATGAACCGGAGGACCCGGCCGGGCTCGAGCTCGAGCTCGACAGCGAGCCGTTAAAAAACCGCCACGCGAGGCCGTCGGCCGCTGTTCGGTAAGCGGTTCCCGCTGGGTCGCGGGACGAGCGGTGGACTGGGCGGGGGGGGGGACGGGGACGGGGGGAGGCGGAGACCGAACACAGAAGCTGTAATTTCCCCTGTCATAACAAAACCTTCAGGGGGTCACGGCGGGTTCGGCTCTGCGGGGCCGTCTGGAGGGAGCCGTATTTCAGCCGTTTTTTTCCGAGAGTGTTGCCGTCGAGGCCGGTGGGAAGAGTCCGGAAGGATCGCCACTGGAGGGTATGCCCGGGAGAGAAGGGGTTAACGGCAAGTCATGCAAGGACAGGAACTTCAGGATCATCCTGGGTTGAATCCTCAGAATGACTTTTCGGTTTCTCGCTCAAGCACTCTTGTTTACGTGTGTAACATTTTGCGGGACGGTTGTGCATATTGAAATACACAAGTACTCCTCAGCCTTGGTTGGCTTTGTAACACTCTGTTTTTTTATGTTATGAAGGACAGTAAACCTTAGAGAGATGGTGTGCTCTCTTCTTGGTGACCATGGAGCTCTCTGACATTTCATTTGCATCAGCGCTGGGGAAAAAAGATATCAACTGTGCTGTAGTGTTAACTTAAAACTCAGTAATAACACCGGAGAAAAAAAAAGGAAAATAAATGTAATCAACAACGCGATTTATTTAAAGAGAATTTTATGGTGCTGCTTGGCAACAACAAAAGAAAAACAAATGCCCCTCAGCCAAAATGAACTGAGATGATCTTTGGACATTGTGCCACATTTTGCAGATTGCCAGATAATTACCCACTTAACTGCCGTATCCAGGCTTGTGTGTGTGTGTGCGTTTGTGTGTGTGTGTGTGTGCGAGAGAGAGAGAGAAAGACTGTGTGTGTGAGAGAGAGAACGTATGTGTGTGTGTGTGTGTCTGTGAGTGAGAGAGAGAGAAAAAGTGTGTGTGTGCGTGTGTTTGTGTGTGTGTGTGCAAACAAAGCCTGTTGCTAGCACGTTAGCTTCAGTTCCACGATAGCCAGCAGGACCCAGTGAAACCAGAGCTCTCTCACAGCCTTAAAGAAGAGCCATGCGCAACAGAGGCATCCATTAACAAAACTATGGCAGGGTTTTTATGCAGTTATTTATTTTGGGTTTTTTTTTTTTTTCCCGGCTATGGCAGTGAATCAGCTGGACGTGACCACCGCTCCACCCAGGGGCCCCTGGCAGCTGTAGCGCCCCCCCCCCCAAATCCCCCCCCCCCTCCCCTCAGCCATGGCACCAACCGCTCGGTGGCTGAGGCCCGTGCCAGGCCCCTCCCCCCTCCGCAGGTGTCAGAGTACATCCACGCGCTTGTCATTCAGCCACAATCCCCTCTGAAGGTTATTATTAACTTCAATTACCATTATTATCATAATATGTTATCCGAGAGGGGGGGTGGGGGGTGGGGGGGGGGGAGCCCTGAGGCGCTGTCAGTCAGGGACTTTGACGCTAACCCGAATAGACCGGCGAGCTCCGATCGCAGCTGCGCCCCGACCGTCTCTGGGACACCTTCAGGGAGGGCTCAACGGTTCCTGCTTTTATTTGTTTATATATTTTTCGGTTTATTTATAGCCCCACCCCCCCGCTGTGTTCCAGATTGACGCATTGTTTTACTGTTACCCTGTTATTTTCAGCTTACGAAAAAGGCACCCGAACTCGGTGGTTTGCGGATAGTTGGGAGTCCATTTTGAGACCTGTGGAGGCAATAAGAGACACGGAGAAGGGAAATTTATCGACGTTTTTTTTTTTTTTTTTTTTTTTTTTTTGCCCTGTGAACCACCTTCAGGCATTGAGGAGAGAGCGCGTGCAACGGTCGCGTGTCAAACGGTCACGATTTCAGAGTGAGACGGACGCAAAAACGTCTTCCGGTCAAAAAAAAGGGAGGCTTATCGATCGCGCGCCAGGCAGCGGAAAGAGCGTGACGGCGCTGAAAGTGAAATTCGTTAAAAACTCGCGGCTGAACCGCGCGCGGGCGGCCGCATCTCCGCGCTCTTTCGCCCACCCTCCTCCGCGTGCCAATTCCGTGTCAATTCGGCGCGTGTAATCCCCCCCGAGAACGGGATGTAATTAAAAAATCTGCCATCACGCCGTAATGAACTGAGGCCCTCTCTTAATTGAATGGTGTGTCATGTTCTCCCTTTCAGCAACAATCCCAGGTAATGATTTAAGAACCTGCGGGGTTTTGCTCCTCTTATCACACACAATCGGGGGGTTGCCATGTTACGTAACTGATGTTATGCAATGGTGGAACAGTATGGATGCCCTGAATGTATCTGATGTGAGACTACAGTGGCAACCTCATTATGTCAATTTCTCTAAACAAGCAATCACGCATTTTTCTGTAGACAGCAACAGACAGTTTATCTTTATTTTTTTTCTAATGATATTTACCATTCGATCTAAGAATTAGGGGTTAGGTTTATTTATTACCCCTTAATTAACCCCTAGTTTTGTTTCTTTTAATGAGCAGTTGGGATTGTTTTGCACTGACCTCCAACCCAAGGAAGACTTACGGGTCTGCGTTTTCTCCGCCCTACACCCACTCAGTGTGGCCTTGCTGTCGCTTTCAAAGGCTGACAGGGCGGTGGGGGAAGCTCGCACCTGCAGTCATGATTGATGGGAGAGAATGGGGCTTTGTGACATAACAAATGGGCGGAGCCATCGTCTTCTGTCAGTGACTCGCCGATTTGAACCTGTCATGTTTTGCTGCGGTTTTAAATGAGCGCATGCAGCTTAATGATTGACAGATAACTGTAGCTCCGACCATTATGATGTTTATCAATCCTCATTCTCCCATTACTACTGAGAAGCACCGCTGTGCAATCTCTCTCTCTCTCTTTTTTTTTTTTTTTCCATGTAAACACGCTGCCCAGCTTTAAGATAAATGACTGCACTGAGCTTCAACTCCCTGGCCTTGCCTGCATGGACACTGCCATTGGACGCTCCGGGTCATATTAGAGTAATGGACACTGCCATTGGACGCTCTGGGTCATATAAGAGTAATGGACACTGCCATTGGATGCTCTGGGTCATATTAGAGTGTCCACTTTGAAGGCTAGAGATTTTGCAGAAGCTTCCATCCATCAAAGAACGCAGTTATTCTGTTCGTGACCGCTTGGTCAAGGCCCAGACCTCCATTACTTACAGCCAGCCCCAACCCCATAATCCACTTGTGAGACAATTGGATGTGAGACAATTTGCGTTACTCGAACAGTGACCTAGATTCAATCAACATGTGCCCTTAATATTGATTCACTACTCTTGGCAACTGTCAGGTTTATGATTTTCCTCCAGACACAGTTTGGTGAATTCACCAATCATCATTCATGCTGATGAAGAAATAAAAAACTTTCCAAGAGTAACTGTTAAGAGATTATTTCCAGCTGTGAATTTCTTACAGTCATCTTTATATCAAGCGTCGTAAATTGCAAGGCTGAAAAATACCCTCACGCGTGTAATACAACCATATTTTCAAGAAGATTAGCCGTTCAAGCTTTGAGTGACAGACACAAAAACTATAAATCAATACATGACATTCCACAGATAAGCGCACAAAAAAAAAACCTACACAAGCGTGTGTATTTCTTTGTGCGTTCTTTTCATGGAACAGCTTGTTCCATGAATAAATTGCGGCAGAGTTGCAGAAGGGCTTGCTCGGCCATTTGTAACACGTCAGAGAATAACGTTAATATCCTCCTAGCTTTCGGCTTTGTGTCCAAGGTGGCTGCTTGGAGAAGACCTGACCTTCAGTTCCCTCCAAAGGGACTGGCCAATCAGACGAGGGGGGGGGGCCCCTCAGAGAAAAACAAAGATGCTCGCTTATACAGTCAAGATCAGCAATGATAAGAAAGTGCGGGTTCAAGGGAAGGTGCTGGTGGGGGAGTATCACATATGCATACACAGAATGAGATAATGATCACAAGATACACAGTTCACGTAATCTGTTTACTCAGTAAGTTATCGGATTTCAATTCAAGAGATAAGACCAGTTTCCCATAAGATGAAACCTGAGTGTATTTAATATTTAGCATTGCAAAAGCCAGACAAGGGGATCGTGTCTGGGTCACCTAACTCTGCCAGTGAGTCTCTTTGAAGGTCCTTGAAGGTCCACATTCCTACAGGTTCATTAATGACATAAATGTCATTAACATGTGTCATGTTTTTTAATTTGAAGTATTTAATCCTTCTTAACCTTGTGGAGTCTTAAGTCACAGTTGATTTTATTGACCCTGTCTATACAGATTTCCCTCTGGGATGCTAGAGATTGACCTGACTTGACTTCATTACATCTGAAGCGCTTGCTAACCATTGCCTGCTGCTCAGATTCTCATAACGTCCTCCTCAAACCTCCAAACAAAGGGCAAAAGCACAGACAGAATACATTTTTGGCTGAAATAGACTTCTGGAATGGCCAAAATGTCCTGACAATCCGCTGGCAATCGTTATAAGCCTGACCAGAGGCCCGCTCACACTGAGAACACAAACCCAGTTATCCGTAGCCGCCGTCCAGCCATGACAACAGACTTCCATGAAATTTCCATGACCACACCTCAGTTACGGCCACATCTGATGCTGGCGATCACCTGTCATTAAGCCCGACTTTTCAGATCTAATTTTGATCGTGCTGAAAATCGGAAGCTCTGCAGGAAAGGCTCACGACTGGAAACCGCTGCTGGAAGAAGTAGGATCGCTTACGTTTCTGTACGTAGACCGGCTAATGGTCCTGTCACAGTTTGCATAGCGATGTTGCATACACGCTGCCCCTCACACAGCATTCATTCTGCATACGATCGTCTGCTAAATTAATGTAATGTCGGGGGGGGGGGGGGGGGGCGGGGGGGGCAATTGTTTGTAAACGTTTTTTTCGACTGGTTTCTCACCCCGCCGCCTACTTCCCTGACGAGCGTCACTGCAGCGGGAGGACAAGCAGGCAAAATAAAAAAGAAAAGCTGAGGTCACCAGAGAAAAGGGGGGGGGGGCGATGGCAGAGTTTATCGCTCGCTATTACCGCTAACCTCAGTCACGAGGAGCTACAGAAACGGCAGGAGAAGGCAGGACCGCGGCGGGGGTGGGGGGGTGGGGGGGTGCGGGGGGGGGGGGAAGTTGGCCAGAAGCAACAAAGGGATTTGGAGGTGAGACGAGGACAGCTGATTAAAAGGCAGTTTTATATGGGATGGTAGCAGCTGTGCTCAGATCTGTCGGGGGAGATAAGACGGAACCAGGCATTGGCCGGTGTTCATTTCTGAGCTCGGGGGGGAGGGGGGGGGGGAGAGTAGGAGACTACCGAAAGCCGTGAGCCAGTGTCACTACATATTTGACTCACTTTATACGCTGTGGACGTTGTGTGTGCATCTGCACGTACGTAGGCAACATGCTAGTTTGCGTAGCCCTTGCCAATCGGAGGATAATGGATTATGTCATGTTGAATTCTGTAAACCGGGCCTGATGGCATATGTCATTCATATCAAGCTTGGGCAGGTGACCGGTCATGCTAATGAACCTGCTATCATGAGGGTGTACTGACCATATAACAGAAAGCCTGACATTTCTTTGTGGCCAAAATTTGCTGCACCAAATGGTAAGATGACAATTCACATTTAAATATTCCACAGTGCCATATTGAAAATATCATCACTTGTTGTCAGCACAACATGGGCACACAGCACTGGCAGAATCACTGGTAAAATAACTGCAGTTATTGGGCAATAAATGCCTCAGGGCTTGTGCAGGGGTGGGGCAGAGGCAGGGGTGCCAGATGCCCAGTTTTGGACCGGAATGTCCAGTCTTCAAATTAGTTGTACAGGTCCGGTTTGCGGAGTAACTGAGTGGAATTTGACCGCTAGTTTGTAATGCGTTCCATCTTCCATCTGCACTGTTTTGCCTTTTTGATTCAGTCAGAACTAAAAGCATAATGGCAATGCGCAACAGGTCTCTACTGTGGAGAACAGCTCTTATCTGTCACTTAACAGCATGGCACTTCATCACTGGCTAAGTGATCTAATTAACTGTGAGGTCAATCAGGCTCTGTAAATTCCATGATAATATTTTCAAAAATTCTCTTGATTACCCCAATACGTCATGTCAAAGCACTGCTGCTTTTTTTTTACATACCGTGCACACACACAAACATCAGCAACACACACACATAGATATATCTCATACACACACACATAGATATATCTCAGACGCACACACACACACACACACACACACACATATACACCTAGATATATCTCAAACACACACACACACACACACACACACACACACACAGATGTATCTCAAACACATACACACACACACACACACAGATGTATCTCAAACACATACACACACACTCAGTTCACTCAGCCAGTACAGCTCCTGTTTCCGGTAGCGATAGGAAGTCTCCCACATCCGACCGCATCTGCCATTAAAAAGCCTCCCTCCCAAATCACCTCTCATGCCTTTAATTATGCAGCAGGCCCGTGTGATGTGCCTCACTGTACACTACATCATGCGGCCTCTCCTGGCTCCAAAGCTGATTATGGAGCTTTGGCAGCCCAAGTGCTCTGAATTATTTAAATCTCTGTTAAGCCCCCACGCATATATCAATGTGAGAAATGGATCAGGCGTTGTCATGTTTTTTTCCCTTTATTCGCATGACATCCATCCACCCATCCCCCCCTCCACAACAGCCCCGCACCCCCCATCACTGACCCCTGGGGGGCCAGTGAAGCGACAGCAGTCAGGTGTTGAGGTGTATTCTGCTACCGTGGCAACAAGGCGGACGAGATAACAACGGTCCTGTTTCAGATGTGCTGTTGACACTCTTCCCTGGCTGTGTTGCAGGGGGCAAGGAGGCGGGGGCGGGTGGTTCAGGAGGGGGGTGTTGCGCGTCCCAGTCTTGCGCTAGAGTGACATCGCCATTCCGATAACGAGAGGCTGAGGAGAGGTGGTGGGGGGGGGGGGGGGGTTCTTTCCCCTTTTCCGGTGGAGGCCTCGTTCAGGCAATCTTTGATGGGTCCGTACGCCCATGGAGAGAGAGAGAGTGCAATCAATAGCCGCCACCCCCCCCCCACCCCCCCACATCCCCCAACCGCAAACCACGAATAACTGAATACGACGCACAGGCCTGAAAAGATTCATAAATAAAATGACTCTTTTTCACAATGGCAGGATGGACCCTGGGACAAACGGGAGATTGCCTTTTTTTTTAAAAAGGGCCCTAACTGCCACTCTCTTTGCGCCGCGTTTTAAATTTGACCTGGACTCTTCACACAGCGGTCAGGAGAGAGGGACGAGTCTGGCGTAGCTGTGAGATTCACCACAGCCTCTCAAACGAAGTGCTTTTAATGAAACGTTTCGGGGCGACCGAATTATCCCCGGGTCTGAGATTTTCAGATTTTTTTTTTCTTTTTTTTCTTCAGTTAAACTGCTAGTGCGTCCAGGGTGTCTCGCCCCAGGTGAAGTCTATGCTGTACAGTCAAAATGTAGGCTCATTCCAAAGTGTGAAATCCTAGATTAAAAGAATTTTTTTCTTTTTTTTTAAACATTTAAAAGCTCAAAAAAAAAATTCACACACAAAGATATTGTTTTCTTCCTTGACATTAGTGGGGCTTCGCCAAGGCTGCCTGTCTTTAGCTTTGCCTGGGGTTTGTCAGGTTCTGGAATGTTCTGGAAAGGAGGAAATAGACCGGGGAGGGAAGGAAGAGGTCTCGCTCTCTCTCTCTCTCTGGGTTAGTGACAGAGATGAGAAGCAGGAGCGGAGCTTCTGAAAGAACCCTGATATTACTCTCTACTCTGACACCGAATAAACTCGCCCCCTCTCCTCTCCGTACCCTGGGAGGGCGGCCAGACGTATCCATCACACTTAAGTACCGGTCTGGGGGTCCGGGAGGAAGCTGCGGAGGTGGGTTTAAAAGTGAGCTCTCAACGGGGGCGCTAAAGACGATGTTTATATGCAACGATGATGAAGTCAGACCCGGGGACGGTTTCTTTGGGTCCTGTCGCAGTGAACAGGACTTTTTTTTCTTCTTTTTTTTTTTTAAAGCACAGCAGGAAGAAGTAGGGGCTTTAATCTGTTCGAAGTTGTGAAAAATCTGCCGCAAATATTTTTGTGTCAGCCGCATATTACCGGCACGCTGTATTTATTTTTTTATATCTCATTTGCATGCCAGTTTTTTTTATTTTATATTGAGGTAGCCGAAGAGAAGGGTTGTAAGCAGAGTCGCCATCGCCATGTATTTAAAGCCGGGGATTGACAGGTGATTGATAAGTATACGGCCCCTATGGTCCTTAATTATGATGCAAGCCCGCCCGATTAGTCAGGAAGCGGGGATTGATACGGGAGAAAAGGCTGAAACGCCGCTTCCAGGCAGACGTCAGCGAAATCCAAAAGAACCAATGATGGATTCTGAGAGCGAGAATGAGAGTGTGGGAGATTAGTTTTGCCAGGATGAAATATTGCTTTCTGGAGCTGTGGGGAAGCCGATTCATTTTTTTTTTTGACTCAGATTTACCTGCCCATCCTGGACCAATAAGACGGTGTGAAATCCACAGCCACATCAAACTGGGAATGTACCAAACGGCATTGCGATGAAACAACGACAGATCACATTCAGCCGTGTTTCAGTTACTCAGAGGACATCTTTCACCTTTATCTAGATCGGTGGTGGCCAATCATGTGCCTTGGATGGCCGAAAATATGCAGATTTTCATTCCAGCCAATCGCTTCACCAGCTGATTTCAGTAATTAGTTCCCTCCTCTCTGGCTGAAGGTGTGTTAATTACTGAAATCAGCAGATGCGGTGATTGGTTGGAATGGAAACATGCATGCTGTCTTTATACAATGTAGGCCTACGGTCTACAGTGCATGCTATCTATTATTAAACCTGTATATTTCATTTAAAACAATTCAGGTTGAGTACTCCGCTCAAGAGTTACAGTGGCAGTGGTGCCCTTCCTTTGATTTGAACCCGCAACCTCTTACACTCACTACACCACACTACTACCTGTTCAGCTTGTGGACTCGAATGGCAAATTTGAATACCGGTCATTGAGGCACTTTAATATTGCCAGCTCAAGTGTATGTCACGGTGGGTATTTACGGGGGCGTGCGGGCAAAGCGGCGAGGCTGGAGGAAGGCACGGCGAGTTTGCTCTCCCCCATTTTCCTCCCTCTCTGTGTTTTCGGAGCCAATTTCCACCGCGAGAGGGACAATTTATCTCATCATCCAGTTTGCCGGCAGTTTCTGACTCGGCCTCCCGAGCGGGTGGGGATGGAGTCTCTTGCCTTCGCTGGTGGGAGTGCAGCATCTCACGCTTGGCCTGAGATTTGAAAGCGGAGCTTTTCCCCGCTGCGGATTCGAAGAGCGTGATGTGTGTGCGCTGCTTCTGCCGCAGCGTCTACTCACAAACGGCTTTGTGTGGCTCCGGACAAATATTGAGCAGTCATGGTTAAAAACACTGCTTTCTGCCGCAGTGAGGATGTGTGTGTGTGTGTGTGTGTGTGTGTGCGTGCATGCATGCATGTGTGTGTGTGGTGGTGTCAGCTCTACACTACCGCTTAAAGACTTCAGAATTGCTTTCTACTGCGATTTGTTTCTTTAGTGAAGCACTGCAAAGAGAATTGACCGTGGAGCCCATCCATGTGCTAGAATGTGGGGCCTATTCATGTACTGTTCTAGTGCATCCATACCCCAACCATGGAGCCCATCCATGCACTGGACCATGGGGCCCATCCATTTGCCAGACTGTGGGTTCCATCTATGTGTCGGACCGTGGGGCCCATCCATACACCAGACTCTGGGGCCCATCCATGCACCAGACTGTGGGGCCCATCCATGCACCAGATTGTGGGGGCCCATCCAGGGACTCATACAACCCCTTCCAATTGCTTTCAGCAGCTTCCAGGGGCTGTAAATCAGTTTGGACAGAAAAATAAAGAAGCTAATTTCTCTGCACATTTACACTGCGAACACAATGCTGTCACAATTTCCAGAACTGCTTTCCAAGCTGGGCCACAGGCCAAATGAGTTCATTAGGAAATGTATAATCAGCAAAGGGCTCTTTTATTTGCACAAATTCATTTTTCAAACAGTATTTCTCTAAAAAAAACTTTCGCAGATCGCGTTTTAATGAACTGTGAATAAATCAGCATTTAACCATAATGCAACAGTAGACATTTGTAGTTATTCATTAGAAAGTCATTCAGCAGAGCATGTGTCTTGATTAGCGGCCTCCTATTAACATGAATAAAAACTGTATTTATTGGCTGGAGGCCAAATGCTGATGCAGCAATCAGCAAGCCCCTAATTTAAACAAACGGATCGTGCGCTAGAAGGCCGATCTTTAAGTTGGTTATGGGCACTCAGTTCTCATTAAACCCGACCAGGTTAATGTAAACGAGAAGCAGATGTCACAGTGACTCTATGCATCTAAAGCCCTTGTTTTACAGACTTCACTGTTACAACAGAAAGGCACTCTGGACTTGTCTGTTACGTCTGTATACTGACCTACAGATTAACCAGCAACCTAACAGGTTCAGAGATTACTGAGCTGCAGCTCTCGACCGTGTCCCGTGGTTTTTTTATAACCGAATCGTGGGGAGGGGAAGCGTGGCGTTCTCGGACCTCTTGCCGTTCTGCTTACTCGGCCTTCTGGGAAATGGTGTTTTAATTGAGTTACAGGATAAGTGACGCTGTTTCTTTGTCTAAAGCAGGTTTTGGTATTGATGAGCTTGATTGTGATGGATTACCACCGTAGAGTGGGGGGAGGGTGATGGGGGGGGGGGGGGGGGCGGTGGAGGAAAGCTGCATGCAGGGGTCTGACATGCTAGCAGGCCTAAGGGGGTGGGGGGGGTGGGGGGGGGGACTTTAATCGCTGTTCTGGAATAGAGGTTTAAAATGAAAACTTGTAGAAGGATGTGAGTCCATGGGGAGTAGGGATGTAGGGTGTTTGTTAGGCATGGGGGACAGGGGGCCTGGTCCCTTTGGGAATTACCCCAACCCCTGTCCCACCTTCTCTTTCTTCAAATGACCCTGATTGGGTTTCAGACGAGTGAGAGGATTGCATTGCTAGATCTGGAAAGACTTTTAAAAAAAGAGAAAAAGAGCACGCATGACCTGCACCACCAGGCACGGTCTACGCTGTACGAGCAAACGGTAGGCTTATTCTAGAGTGTGAAACCTTACAGACACAAGATTTTAATTATTTTTTATTCCTATTGACCTGCAGGTTTTCTTTTCTCTCACAAAACAAAACAGACACCATCTGGTGGGAATGAACAAGGCAAAGGGCCTTTTCGAAAATGACTAGCTACCACGAAATGAAAAATATCAACACTCACACTTAATGTAATGCGATGACAAATAAAAGACTTAAATGCAAAATCTTCCAGTTAACGCTCAGTCCACAGCCCATGTTGCACAACCCTTTCATTAAAGGAATTAAGCCTAATTGCTTCCCGCTTCGTCAGCTGAATGCACGAATAACAATGATTACATTTTCTGTCCTTTCAGATGCCTTTGAACATTTCGTTCAAAATCATTCTTTGGCACCCAGCCATGGCTGGGTTTTTTTGCGGTTAAATGCATTACTGTAGGATCGTCTCCGCGGGTCAGAACAAAAGCGGCGGTGGTTCGGTGCTGGGGGGTGGGGCGGCAGAAAAGGGGGGGTGTGGGGGGGGGAGGATTTTAGGAGTGACCTCTATCCAATTTAACTGTTCAGGGTCAAGGCCATGGCATAAGAGTGATCAGTCCAGCTGCTCTTTGTGTATTTTCTCTGTGATTGCTAATGAAAGGTGTAATTATCCCGGGGCAGTGTGTATTCAGAGGGAGAGGGGAGAGGGAAAGGTTCATTTAGCCGATTATACCCAAAAAAAAAAATGCCTCTGCTCCATTTGCTGCCAGGTCATCTGGATTACTGTCATTATCTTATTTTTCACATGTTAAGGCAAGCTGAGGATAAGCTTGTGGGAGGTCTAGTGTATTAATCCAATAACTCCAAGCAATTTATGCATGTAAAAATACATACATAATTCATATTTAAAGACCCTGTGCCATCACTTTTTTTCTCTCCTTGTAATAAAAGTGTTCTCTAAGCCACAAGATAAATATGTGTGCTTTACTGGCTCCAAATTTATACGAGGGGAAAATAACACAATTTTGCAAGTAGCGTTATTTATAAACGCGAGAGCTGGAGGCCTAACAGTGCGTGTCTGTTCTGCCCCTGCAAGTCAAATTCGGATTGGCTGCTCGTTAAATGGACGCGCTGCTGATTGGTTGAAATGTAAATCGCCCTGCTAATTATGCAAGTAAACTTGCCTCCGGAGGAAAAATACCAGATTGACCTGCAGTGGGCAGTGTTAGAATGTTATTACTTTCAGAATAATAATATTTTTTTAAAAATTGTGGTTTAATTGTGGTATTTGTTTACTTTGGCTCTTTCAGATTTTGCCCTTTGGCCCTTTGCCAGCAAAATTTTGATTGCACAGGGTTGTTTAACGATTAAATATCCCGTTTATCCTGTTGCTTGTCAATTATAGTCTTACTAAAGTGATGCTGGGTATTTTTAGTATGCTGTTAATTGTCAAACATAGGGGAACTTTAGGTGTGGATTTTCTTGTGTACCCTCTACCAGAATGATGATCATAAACTATAAGTGTAAGCAGTTGCATTGCTGCTTTAGCTTAGCATTGTGAGTAAAGCACATTAGATGCCTGTTAGCTTACATCAATATTTTTCTTGTATAAATGCAATTGTAGTCTTATTCCAGTAGAATGGTAGAATGATTAAATAATTCCTCTCACAAATATGCGCTTTTCTTTCTGACCTCAAAAAATACCAAAAAAAAAAAAAGTTTTTAAAGACTGCTAAGAATATCCTCAGCTAATTTATTCCTGATCTCCAGTGACCTACCTCTACTTCTCAATTAAAAAACGGAGGAAGCTTGATCTGGTTTGCTGTTCTCAGAGGAAGGATATGAAGAGAGCTTTGCTCTCGGCTTAGTTCGGATCACACTGAACTGCAGGGGGTGTAATACTCGCAAAACTGCCTCCAGCATTAAACATGTACAAAACATTTATCATATGCAGTTGTATTTGCATGCTATTACTGTTATGGCATAATGCAGTCTTGCAGCGCGCCCACGGAATTCTGGGTTATTTGATAATCACCAGAGGGAACTTCACGAATAAAAAGGGTGAATGAAATTACTTACTGAACCCTTTTTACGAAAGCGCTGAAAGCGGTGTACTTAAAAGTTGTAAAATGGCGTCTCCTGCTGAGGAACATGCACAGCAAGGAGAACTCCGGAAAATAAGCAGCCTCGCCTCTCCAGTGCGATAGCTATATTATCAGTGCAGCAAGAAAAGGGCCCAAAGGTATTAATTACAAAATCATCATCGCCGTCCTCATCATCATCATTACGATTAACGCTTCGCATTATATTATCTCACTTTCGGTCCTCTCAATTAATGACAATTTCATGTCAGTGTAACACAAAAGTTTAGCTGGACGTCGTATCAGTTACGTACATCCCTGAGGCATATTTACAATCTAATTTTCCCATGCGTATGTAGGCCTACAGTTTCACAGGGGGCATCGCTGTATCACACACCGCAGTGATTTTGTTTCCTTATTTGTTTTAGAACACGAATGTGTGAAATATGCTCATTTAATAATAAAATGCTTGTGCAGTTGGCTTGGTAGTTGTTTGAAGATGCACACAAGTGAGTTAGCCGCCTGGTTCCCTTTGGCATTGCAGGCTTTTCACATGTATTTAGTTGACATTTTCATCAAAGGAGCTGTTTCCGTTTTTTCAAGAAACGCAAGTATTACTGGAACCTAATCCTCCCCCCGGTGCAATACTGCATTAATCGCTGCTATTTAATACCTCCGCTGGTGTCATTTCTAGGGAGACGGCATTTTAAAGCATATTTGTCTGTCATCGTGTAGCAATAAACTCCGTTTATTAATGAAAGTGTCGGTTTGTGACACTTTGTGCCCATTGTTCTGCGGTATTATTGACAGCTCGCAGGGACCGTGTGCGTTTCACACTGCGGTGATTGAACACAGGACTGCCGTCTCTCTCTCTCTTTCTCTCTCTCCCTGAATCATATTATCTGAGTCACAAAGCAAAAAAGAAAAAGAAAAAAGGTTTTTTTTTTAAAAAGCCCCACAGAGCATTTTGAGCTCTGTCCCTGGCCTCTCTGAGTGCCATGTTTTCATTACTCCTCAGAGCGGCGCGGAGAGCATTTTGGAAAATTGGCTTTTTTTTTTTTGCTGGTGACCTTTCATTTGATTAATGGGGGGGCCGCGGTGTCTCCACGCCGGTAGCGGTTAGCGCATCGCTCCGAGAGTGTGGGACGTGACACACCGAGAAATCCCCCCTCGCCGCCCCCCCCCCCCCCCACCGTCGCCTCTGCCCATATACCTTCAGTCAGGACACACGTCAGAGACGCTGTTCGTAAAGATCCGAACACCCCTGGCCTCACGGAACTCAAGGGCCAGGACGTGGGCCTTTCATTCCGTCCGGTCAACACGTCTCTTTATTTGTCTGGAAGGCCCAATATATTCTCTTCATTCCCGTCCGCCTAAACTGGCGATGATGGAATGGTTTATTTGCCTGGGTCAAATAACTGGCCCGCAGCGGTCGATGTTAATCGAATTCCTTTCTGAAGCAGCTATTTGGTTTTTATTGAGTTACATAACTATATGACCTGCTCCAACAAAATGGTTGTGTGTCACAAGGACAGTGTTTTCAATAGCCAAAGCAGGCAAGATGCTCCTGAACCATGCCTGCCTACCATACCTTTACCTGTCAATGGCTCTCGATATTTTCACCTGCATGTGAATTGTTTTGCACTTTTTCTTGAAAAAAGGTAACTTTCCTAAGTGGCTACAATTTCACGTATTTCCTAATCAGTCTTTTTTTAAAATACTTTCAATGGCTTGTTGACATGAATTTTTAGAACACAGCTTTTGAAATATGTAGATGTCTGATGTGAAGTATGCTTGAGAATATTATTTACTTGTAATGAATTGTTCAATTGTAGAGCTCTTCAAATGAATATTTTCCTGTTCCTATACAAACCATATGTTCTCAATTTCTATAGAGAATAGAAAAAAATGATATCAGCTCATTGCTTTGTTTGTGTCACTGCTTAATAACAGAACACTTGTGGCACATTAGGGAGAGTGAGCGTGATTCGCTCACAAGGAAACGAAGCTATGGCCCAAAGCATTTCAACAGATTGTGTAGCAAATAAATAAAGACGTGGAAAAACCCTCTCAAACAACTTGTGAATGATTGTCTTGTTTAAGATTAACGGGTGAATTTGTCTGGCTCTGAAAAAATCCTCTTCTGCAGCCTTTACAGTGTAACTAAAATACACATTTGATACTCTGTGACATGAAAGGATGTTCATTTGCCACAACCAGTCGCACATGCGATTGGATAATAATGGATGATTTTGACATCAGAGCTGAGGTGCTAGCATTCTAGGTTGCGTATGTCATTTTTGCGAAGCTTTGCAGATCTCGTCTTTAGTGAATGCTTTCAGTGTCACTGGCAAAAATGCAAATGCTACACTTGTCTGAAGCAGCAGCCTGGGGTTTGTATGAGCAATCTAGCAATCGTCTGAAATGCCAGTGAAGTCGGTCTACTTACACTCAGGTAAACGCACATACACACACACACACACACACGCGCGCGCACACTCACACACGTCACACTGTACGTGTCTGCCCAATACGAACACAGGTGCGACCAAGTTTGTTTCTGCGGTTGTCAGACCGAAAGAGATTAGGGCAAATGAGGGCGTCAGATAAGACTCTCAAGAACTGCAACCCAGGGCAAAGCTTACGTCCGTGTCACAACCACAGGCTTTTCTAGTTATTATGGGGTTTGAATGCCAAGCAGGATGTTTCCTGGCCATCTACGTCCTGTTTTAAGCTAATGACAGTACGGCTTCGGAGAAATAACTGAAAGATGTAACATATGGATGAGCTGAAGATAATAGTGTTCTTTTCTGCATAATATAAATGACACATTCATTTAATATCAGCAAACCCACATCGCTATCAACTGTGTAATTGCAATACGCGACAGGGCAAATTTGTCCAAAGGACGGATAATAAATAATTAATCCCTGGAAGAAGTGAGCAATGTGCACATAGATCTTTTAGAGATGATATCTCAATGTTCTTTCAATAAAACATAATGTATTTTATGAAGAAGAGACCACACTACATTACCTTTGCGGTAATGACACCCCGGCTGACTCTAATAAAATGCATGAACGTCGTTGTCAGAGTTAATAACAGCAATAAAAAAAAAACCCAGGAGCTAGAATGACCCTTCAGTCCTCACACTCACCCCCCCAGGGGATGGGCACAGGTCCACCTCCCTGATTCGTGGTTTTCATCGTCTGTTATACGGTCCTTGACTTGACCGCGCGTGGAAACCAACGGGTCAAACGGAATAGGTATTCTCAGCTACCGCTGTCTTCAGACCAGGGGGTGTCGAATCTTATACGAACAGGGCCGTTGTGGCTGCAGGTTTTTTGTTTCATCCTGGTGTTGAAGGCACCTGATTCTACTTATCAAGGTCTTGATTGAAGTCCATGAATAGTTAATTAGTTTAATCAGGTGTCATGGCGCTAGGCTAAAGCAAAAACCTGCACCCACACCAGCGGTTTTTGGATAAGATTGGGCCACCCCAGCTTTACAGTTTGTGCCTTATGGGGGATCTCAGTGTGAATCAGGGTTTATTCAACAGGCATAACATAGTGTTATGTTTTGAGCATTCTGTCTGTTATACAGGAAGTTCACTCTGATTGGTCCGCTACGTTTTGCAACACTCCTCAGGTGATGATTGGTGTGCATATTGTCGGGGCGGAGCTATTGGCTTTGCTAGGTTGGTGGTGGAAGGAATTTAGGCCACAGCATAGACATTGTCGCCATAACGCTAACACCCATTTGCGTTCACCTAACGCTTTGCTCTTCTTCAGCATGCACTGAAGAAGTCCTCACATGCCCTTTCGATGAGTCGGGTACATTCATTAAAATAGCCGTGATTAATTATTAATTGGATGCTGCCTAATTAATGTTCCCCCCGAGGCTATTATGTGCAAAACAGATTTTCATTCAGGATGTGTGTGGAAAGTCACTGAGATCAGGGACTGTGTTGTTTCAGTCGCATGAGACATGTTCATAGGGCACCCCTGTTCAGACCTGTAATAAATTCACAATGTGCTCAAATGACACCCTTGCTTTTTTTTTTTTTTGCATATTTTCTGTTTCTCTGCTTTTGTAATGCAGAGTATGTTCTTTATTCATAATTTTTTAAATTATGGGCATAAACATTTCTTTTCTCATTGTCACGTTACTAAACAAGTGTTTAAAAAAATTCCTAAAATGTAAATGTAAGCAATTGAGAAAATGGCATTGAGAAATTGAAGTGCTGGAGGCGTTAAATGGCTAGCAGTATGATTGAAAAGCATAACCTTTTCACAGAAAGCATAACACCCTTTTAATGAGCAAATTCACAGTAAAGCGGAGGTTTGGAGACTCCAGCGTGGTTTGACTTGGTTGAAAGCACCTGTGTTTTACATTATGGTATGTTTTTTTTTTTTATTTGAAGAGCGAGACCAGCTACAGGTTACAGCAACAACCTGAGGGCCCAACAGCAGCTGCTGAAGAAAAAAAAAGCAACCGCAACTTTTCTTTCCAGCTATAATGGGCCTCCGTTGTGAAGATTTATCTTTTTTAATTACACTTCCCGGAACAATGTGGGATGCGTATCCCCGAAAAATGCATACTCCCTTGAATATTAAGATAAATTTGTTGCGGGATCTTTTGGAGGAAATGCTTTTTTTAAATGAATCTCTGTACTTCTGCACTTTTTTTGCGAACACGTTTTTTTTTTTTGCCTTCATTTAACCAGAGAGGTGAAGTGAGAATTCAGTTCTCTTTTTGCAGCGACGACCTGGAGAATGAATGTGCGTAGAGGAATTAAACTGGTGGAGCTAATCCAGCCAATAGAGCGGCCATTTTGGGAATTAGACCAGGGCACTGGGGTTAACACCTCAACCCTTCCGGAATGTTCCGTGGGGTCTTTAATGACAGCAGTGAATCTGGACTTGGGTTTAACGTCTCTTTATTAATGCCGAGGTGCAGAGGTCACGGTGCCAGGCTTGGCAAGCCTGTCTCTGAACACACACAGGAGAGGAGACGCCATTTTATTGCATTAATACCGACTTCCGGAAACCAGTGTGTAATATGCTTTTGCGCAGTGTTCTGGCACAGCACCAGTACAGGTCCGCGGATGAACTGCGGGATTAAAAGAGACAACGAGCGGCAGAGGGAAAGGGAGCCGTATGAAGGTATTAAAGATGATATATATATGTAATATCTCAAGATGTCAGGTGAAGGTTGTTGTGCTGTGAGCAGGACCGCCCTGTTCTATAGGCAGGATGGGGCCCTGTGTCCCTGGAAAGAGCCCCTTCTTGGCTTATGAACTACGGGGGGGAGACACTGGGACCTCAGCACCCCTGAAAGAGATACTGCACTTAGTCACAAGTGCCCCCCCCCCCCAATCCACAATCGCAGCCCCCCCTCGCCTTTGGTCCATGATCACAATGTTCCACTCGCCCCCACACCCCCCAACCCTGGTCCATGATTGCAATCTCTACCAAAAAAGGGCAGGGGCAGCCCTGGCATTGAGGCCATCACAGGCGCCTCTATGGGTAAAAATTCCACACTGAATTCACTTCACACAAAGTATAAAGTATTGTGGAAATTAACATTTTTAATGTAAAATAATAAACTTCTGCCATTCATTTTTCACATTTTCACTCTGGAATCTCTCCAGGTGTTTGGTGCATATGTTATCTCATTATTGGGTTAAATAAAGATAGAAAGTGTAAATAGTTATAGATGGACCACTGTCGGAAAGAACAGGACTGACATTTCAAAAAGTGAAAAGAAAAGGAGGAAGTTCCGCGTGAAAGCGAAAAATGACCAAATAGGGAATTATATTATATTTCAGGTGGCTCAGAGTTTCTCCGTGCCTTGAAGGATAACTAAATGTCATCTTTAGTTTCTTCTAGGATTAGCTGAATAGCTTGCCCTGTTATTAAAAGGATAGCCTTTCTCTGTCAATCATCACTCTCTTTCTACCCCTTCCCCCCTTTTGTACTTTGGATTACAGCCACCCCCCCCACCCCCCACCCAAAGACCTGAGATACGAAGCAAAGATCTACACCTGGTAAGGCCGTATCTCTACATTTCTAAATGTCACTGCTATGAGAGGGGAGACTTTAGGCGGACTTGCATAACACATTTATATCACTGCATAACAAAAGATAAGGTTCTGTATTTCCAGCTATCAGCATTATATGATAATTACTCAAGAATTGCGGCAGGAAGGATAAGTACGCTTTAAATAGCAATATGTTAATAAAGACAAATTTCAAGTAGCTTAACATCTTGTTTTTCATATCCTGAGACCCAGCAGAAAAAAAGTTTTTAAAGTATTTCTTTTTTTTTTTTTACATAATACAAGTGTCTGAATGTTATTTATTTTATGTGCCTTGTAGTGAAGACTCCAGCATAGCAGAATATATGGCTCTTGACTTTATGACCAGAGACTCATGTCCCCTGCCAGGGACGAAATGAATTGCTGGGTCTTAGGAGGATTTTTGAAGAGCGACAGTTTTGGCAGTTACACAGCTATGCCATTCATCTCAAATCCTCACCAATCACGTGAAAGCTTTCATTTAGGATTCTTTCCTTATGAATGGCATAATTATATGAGATAGCAGTACCTCGACTGGCCAATGAGGTAATACCACAGATATCACAGCGATAGATCAGCCCGGAGGTCACCTCTGTGTTCTTAACACTGAAACGCCCACCTGCCTTCCGCTGGTGCTGAAGCATCCCAGTTTGATGCATCTTCTGAAAATTCCCATGATTCCACCGATACCTCACATCACTGGAATCTCCTGTTCTCAGAAATGGCCGCCTGGGTGGCCTGGTAGCGCTTTACAGTAACCCCACACTTTGCGCCAGGCTGACACACAGAGACAGAACCGCTCCCTTCTCCGCGGCCAGCCAATAGTGTCCCGCGGCCCGTTCCGCCGCAGCCGCGGCCCGCGCGGCCACCGAGCTCGCCCGATTTACCATGGCGACGGCGACGGCGGGTGCAGGGACACGCACGCAGAAGGGCCGTAGCCTGCGCCGCGCCGCGACAGGCATTACATCATCAGGAGACGCGGCGCTGGGGACCGTCACGCGCGGTGAATGCAGATTAACAGACGGTGCGGACGCCGAGGCCTGCGCTCGCACGAGGCAGCTTTTCCCCTGAAGCGTTTAACTGCTGAATGCCTGGAGCACTGAGATACTCTCCACCCAGTCACTGCAGCCGTTAAGATATAATTACAATAATTTACCCATAATGCCTGGTAGATTAAATAATATTTTGTCCATATCCATATCAACGTTATCTTTGATCCATTCTGTAGTACAGAGGCAGTGGTGTTTAATTTTTTATTTTTTTTTGACAGCTATGAGAATTATTCAAGCTGAAACAAACGGAAAGACATTTTCACCCACAGCTATCCGTTTAGCTAACTGAAACTACCATATGTCCCATAATGCATTTCTTTCGCTTGTGCCTTCGACCACATGAAAGCCACACATGGTTGTTTGCGAAAATGGTAGTATCATCCGAGTCAGTAATAAGAAAAGTATATCCTTGAAAAAATCATAGGGTGACCATGCACATTTGTGGCCTGGCACCCTGATGAAAATTAATACAGTTGAATCTTTTCTATTATAGCGGCAGGCCATCTGAAAACAATCATGTACAGTTGGTGACAGGGCTTTGACAATGGGCTGATTGTTAAAATGTCACTGTTCAATAACAGTAGGCTTCACATTCTGAAAATCAATACCCCCTGTTCACTTTTGATGAATTAACACCAGACACCGACTGTGAAAAGATTAATCTGTGTTTCCGCCAGAGCGGTTTTTTTTAAGTAACACAACACGGAGGGGAGAACACCAGCAAAGAATCTGGATTACTTCATAAGTACGACTCCTTGCACTTAAATCAGGTATGAAAAAATGCATTATCAAAATATTGCACTTCACAAAATGTGGAAAATTTACAAATTATTGCCATGTTCGGATAAGGCAATATATTTTTAAAATATGTTGCTTTGAAATACATTTATCTTTATGATGTGCACATATTTAACATAAAATGCAGTATATTCTGTTTTCATTAAAGCACAAGCTTGGTCCTGTCTCACAGCTTGAAGCCTTTCCAGGGTCATAAATTTCCATGATCGGGAGCGTTCAGCGGTAAAAAAACATTAACTTTATTCTGCCAGGGGAAAGGAGGGTTGAATTCCAGAAGCTTCCGCAGGGTACTGCTACAATCCTTCCTTCCCCATAGGCTACCAGCTGCAGTCACAGAGAGACGCTAGCTCTCCTGTAGTACTGCGTGGACTGTTATACAGTCACTGCACTGCGGTTGAGTTCATTAAGGGGAGTGATTGTGCCTTGATGGCTGCGCTCCTTGCTTGAATTTTAGGCCCCCACAGCGGTAATTTGAGAGGCGATTCTAAATTAGAGCGAATAAACATTAAGACGGTACTCGCTGCTAAAAGGCAGCAGCGAAACTACCCGAGGCTGACTGTGTGTAAATCCTGACACTGGTGCCAGTGCTCAGTGAGTTTGTAAGTATCAGTGTTAAGCGGCGTGTTAATTGTGTTAATATTCTCCACTCCCTGTTACCGACCGACTTAATTCCTGCTTGCTGGAGAGGTGGCAGCTGTCTGTAGGGGGGGGGACCGTCGGCGTTAGCCAGGACGTCCCGTTTGTCCGTCAGGTCATGGCCCTCGTATTTGGGGAAGGGGAGAGAGGTCGCCCCTGATCCCGTGCCCTGCCGCAGAAGCAGAAACCCGAGCATCGGTCCGCGTGCCCGCTGTGCTTTTGGATGTGTGGGGCAGCTGTGCCCAGCACTGTGTATCTGTGCCAGCTGTCCCTGCCCATCACTCAATCAAAGTACACCCAACGAATCGAGGAATGCGTTACGGAAAGAAGGAAAGCCGGGTGGAATTATAACGAGCAGAAACCCCTGGAAGAACAAGCCGTTGTTATACAGAGAGCAAAGCGTATGGAGCAGCAACATTTTTAAAAAATGACAGGATACAGGCAGTGTAACGTTTTAGCACATCAAAATTTCACAGGTCTGTGTTTGTTGCTGCTCACACTGCACTAATGATTGCCTTTTTTCATTAAGTAGTGCCTCAGCCTCCCATTTCTGTGACTTAAAATCAACACGTCCTTTTCACTTTATAATCTATAGAGCAGCACACTCGTTTGTCAGGGTTTGGCTAATCTAGTTCAGAGGTGGCCTGTCTCATTCAAGACCTGTAGCCCAGCACTAAAACACCTGCCGTCCAATTAATGAAACCTGTTCTTTAATCAAGACCTTGATTAGCAGAAACAGGTGTTTCAGTGCTGTTAGAACAAAAGCCTTCACCCTCCAGGCATGTTCTCTGATAAGACTGGACACCCCTGGATATATGCAGATAGGTCCTCATGAGGAATGTAGGATTTAGACTAGTGTGATCATACATTAGATTTTTTTTTTAAAGAACGAAGGTGGGCAGAGGTTATGAACATAATGCTAGGCTATTTGTTTATATACAGTCTATGGAGTGAGCTAATTGTACATTTTTATGAATTAAAAATCCAGCCTGGATGGATATTTTTGGTCCCAAACAGAAGACATGGCCAGTAAAAGAAGATGTCAGCCTAATCTAGGCCCCAGATCTAAGGATCGAAGGTAGGATCTAAGTCCAGGTGGCAGCAGAACAGGTCTCCTGTTGCACTTGTCCCGTCGTGCTCCGAGTCAAGTTTTTAAGATGTCTGGTTATAAAGTGAGGCCCATTCTTAGAGCTCCGTGAACTGCGGTAGTCGGGGGACTGGTACTCCAAAGCAGAGAGCAAACCGATGGTCACGGCACAGCCGAATTTAACCGAGCGAATGAGCTGGTCCACACAGACACGGGCTGTGATGGTCTGCCCCTGCAAACTCACCCCTGCTGCAGTGACTTCAGAGAATCGCTGCTTTATGAGAAGCTGTTGTGATTCATAATTCATTGAGTTTTCATTGCTCGAGTTTTCAAATGGTCGCTGCTGAGTTCATCCTATCGAGCTACTGCAGTCTCTCTCGGGTTTAAGTTTTCATTTTTTTTTATTTCAAACAAAAGAGCTTTGATTAGTCTGGGATGGCAGCAGGGCGCATTTAATGCTATGAAGCTGTGTGTGTGCATGTGTCTGTGTGTTAAAACCTATTTTATTAGCCCAGGCATTTAATTGCTGACAATGCAAGTAAGCCCTGGCGTCTGTTGGAAGGCAGCTGTACAGTTAGTCTATTGATCTACATATACTGCTAGTGTCATTGTGAGGCTGTATCATTAGAACTTGTCATAGTTGCTCAGGCTGTATAATATTTAAGATAAGATCTTTTCATGCACACCCCGAGGGCGCATTCCAAATGTTCCTCACTTCCCCTGCATTTCCATTGGCATATTTCAGAACTTCTCATTTGAATTCAATGAATAAAATGTCTCTGGTGCCGTACAGGTGACATCTGTGAGCTAGCTGGCTTCCGCATGTTAGCTGCGCTCGTGTGGAAAATTTACAATATGTGTGCCTGTTTCAATGACAGTGTGTTTCTGTTAACCAGCTATTGCTGAAGACCTGCTGTTTGGTTTTTTTTTTTTGCTTTCAATTACCAGTAGTGATTGTGACATCAGCATTAGAATGTTCGGTTAAGAACATTCTAATCATATATTCGTGACCTTACATCTTAAAAGGGTTAAAATGAAACTAGCTCTTTGTAGGAGATTTGGCATCTAATGGAAGCTCTGTGGTTCACATCAAAGCTAATCCACTGATCTAAAAATTGAGTTAAGCAGGAAGCCTGGTTTCCCTCAACCAGTATGGACATCCGTTGCCCAGAATCTCAACTTTTTTTACCTTACCTTTTTACCGGGTTCTAAGGACAAACATACCTGAGCTTGACTGGAAACAAATAAGATTTGCAGCGGCGCAATTTCCAAATTGGATCTTCCCGGAGTGGAGAGTCTGCAAAAGGGTGCGCGCTGTTCCTTTAAATTACCCTCACTTCCTGCCCCTTGTGTCCGCCACGGATGAAGAATTAGGGACTCAGGGACGGATAATCTCGTTTGGCTTTTCTCCCCTTGTATTATGACAAATTAAAGAGGTCTGGAAAGCATATTTTCCGAGCAGCTTCTAAGCTTGTTATTACCTAACGGACTCGCAAATTGATTAGTATCGATTTCCTGCCGCAGGATGGCGGCCGTGGTGCCCTGCTGGTAGTTCATCGAGGAGCGGGAGTAAAGGTCGAAGCGTGTTCTCCGCAGACGAAAAAGGATTTTCGGGCAGCTGAGAAGGGAGGTCAAGTAGTCGGTATTGAAAAACATCTTTCTTCGGATTTCCTTTCAAATTCATGAGCTATTGTCCAAAATCCATGAACTACGAAGGCACAGATTATATTGCGGTCAGGTTGTTACTTGCATTCTGTATATAAGAAATATGTAGCTGGTTTTTTTATGTACACGCTACTACACAGTGCTTACGGCATAAAAAAGCTTTTACTGTAAGTAACATTTATTGAAATTACACACGTACTCAGCGGGGGATGGAGGTCAGGATGATTCTAAGGGCCCTACCTGACAGGGGCCTTCAAAACATATGGTGTGGGTCCAGTATTTGTGCAGGGATGGGGTGGCCTGGAGTGGTGGGGCCCAATGTGTGATCTTTTCATGGGGCACAAAATCGTTGGCGGTGTCCCTGCATGTACGCACACATATGTATTCTTCTATCCTTCCTCATCCATCTTCCTTCACCAGTCATGTAAAATTTGGTTGCTCTTAGCTGGATCTGAATACAATCCAATGGGAACTATTCCCAGTGAAGATTTTTGTGGTGAAAATTCACATCCAGGTGAAAACCTGGCTACCCTTGAAAAGTGAGTTTTCCGGCTGACTAGGATGCAGCCAGGCTATACCTGGGTAAAACCTGAGCTATATTGGGTTGTCCTCGTCCATTTGTGTCAAAATGTCCCTCAAAGCTAGATTTCCAGCCCTCTGTAAGTCAAGATTCTGGCTTTTGCTCACTGGGTTGTTCAACATCATTGTTAATTGCTACACAATTCCCAGAAAATCATATTTAGGTTATATTTTAAATGAAAATGGGTGTATTTTTTAGCTGAGAAACAGAGGTATACAGACTAACTACACTTCAAACTAAGTCAGTGACTACACTCATGAAAGATCTACATTCAATTCCTTGTTGATTTTGCTGTCCAAAGTATTCAGTTATAGCTGACCTGAAAATCGAGGATTCGATTGGTAACTGCTCTCTAATTGATTCGTACGCTTGTGAAGTTTTACTGTTAGGTTATAAAATGTTGCCATCAGCACTTAACACCATTTCACTGATGAAGGCAGTATGCCAAAATGTTTAAATCTTTTGCCCCATCTTATCAATGCTCAGTGCAGACTTTTTTTATTAAGGTAGTTAAATTTTTAATACATGAAACTTATGTTTCAGGGGATAAGAGAAGTATCTACTGGGTGTATGAGCACAAGATTTGGCTGGCATGATTATATTTTGAGGTTTTATGTACTTTGTACTTAAATGTACAAACATTAAAATAGCTGTAACAGGAGAGAGAACATATGTTTGGCAGTAAACTTATTTTTAGGTTGAATGTAATGACACACTGCAATTTCTTGTCATGTAGTAAATACTGCAGATGTATAAGCAGTCGTATCCTACAATAAATCAAAACAGTTGTACCTGTCTCTAGTGCACAAGTTGTTTGTTTTTGACATATGCTACTGACAGTGACTCCTTTTTGTGTTCATACTAATCTGATCTATGTAATCCTCTGTAAACCTTTGTATGAAAGGCTGACTGAGAGATGTACACAACCTACATATTTTTTGTTTCAGAAATTCAAGCCGCCTGAGGACGGAATGTCTCTGCTGATCTTATCTCTGCTAAAGGGAATGAAAAGTATACTTCTCAAAGCCATGATAATGTGGAGAAGAGAGGCTGGCCTTCAAGCTAAAGTAGTCTAAACCATTACTTTTGTCAGCAGCCTTTAGACAACAAGCTCACTGAGTACATTCTGTTACTGTTCCAAACCATAACTGATAGTAGTTGTCATAATATTAATGTACCTTGGATTTCAGGGCAGGATGCAAGAGCAATCTTTTCATCTACATTTGCTGTGCCCAGGAACAATTTGGGTGAAATCTAAAACATGCTGGTCCTTGGGAGGGGGGGGGGGGCAGGTGGGCAAGTTGTCCCCCCAACTTTTGTTCCTCCCGAATATTATCGTGTTGTATTGCATGGTATTATTTGACCCCCCCCCCCCCCCCAAAAAAAATCTTGTTTGTTAGAAAGATATCTACATCCTTGCGAGTAAGGCTGCAAATTTCCTTCTTTGACGCAACTACAGGACTCTGAAAGATAAGAACACTCTTGCTGATATGTAAAAATACTAATGAAAGAAACAGTTGAGATGTATGAGGCTATGCGTATAGCTCTAGATGAGGAAACTGCAAAAAAAACACGTCTATAAGTGGATAAAATCCGATAACAGAGACAAAGGACTCCGGTCTGGTGGAAAGTTTACCGTTAGAAACTGTTAAATGAGAACGCTTCCCCAGTACGGGTAATCCAATGCAAAAACTGCACACAGCTGGCGGTGGAGATGAAGCAGGGGGGGAATTGCTTTTGTCAATATTAATATAAAACACCCTTCCCTGGCAGCGCGCTTGTGTCGGTTTCACATAAAGTGCTCTGGGCCGAGGGGAAATGGCGTTCCCCAAAGTTATTACGCGGAGCCGGAAGGTGGCCGCAATGCACCATGGGTTAAAACGTGACTATTAATTGATGTCACCGCTGGGTTACGTTCAGGCATCACGCAAACACGTTTTTTTACATCGTAAATTCCTGTGCTTAACCGCGGGCATTGATTTTTTTCTGTTTCGCGGGCACTCCAGATGGGTTATGGGAAGCATGTAATCTGCCTGGGGAGCGTGTAATCTTCCAGGGAGAAGGGAAACCGTGTAATCCATTAATAGCGAACGTAAACACGCTTAATCGTACACACGTATTTGCATGTCACTCCGTAAACCGTAGAGCTACTATGAGTGTTGTCTGATTTTTGACTGGACCGCAACAGCGGGGCCAAGCCCTACGAACGCGAATGTCTGTGACTGAGTGAGTGACTGAGTGAGTGAGTGAGTGAGTGATGAAGTTACACCATTGGTCGGCCGGATCACGTGTGTTAGGTATACAGCCATATACTAGGTTTTAACCTGGTCTTATTGTAATAACAACGTAGGGGTGTTTCCTTCGGAAACCGGCAGGATCCTGTTTCCGATTATCGAAGACGGCTAATTCGTGGAAAGGTATTCTCAACTCATTTTTGCAGCAGATGAGGGATCCAATTAACTCCTGTGGCTGCAAACCAGGGAGAGCGCTCCACCAACATACTAATGAACTGAAAAGTAAAGGTTTCATTTATAACTTACAAGCTCATCGACAATAAGTCCTTGAAAATGAGCCCCAGGGAGAATCACAGTGGTTATGAACCGAGCGCACTCTTAAATCAATGCCTATTAAAATTCCGATTGGTTAATCCTTGTTAAGTACAACCAAGCACTTTTACTGGGTTTTATTTCTTCAGCTTATTTGCAGGAGAATAGGAGTTATGTTCATGACAGTAAGTTCAGATAGGCTAGTCTTTGACTGCCGAATCACGTCATTGATTCTGGTTAATCATTTCAATTGACTCTGCACAATTTGCAGCTCAAATTCACCAATGTCACATTTGAAGTCCTTTTTTTTTGGGTCACCAACCGACTGGCAGCTATGTGGACAGCGCATAATAAAGATGTGCAATATTGAAAAGGGGGGATGGTATTTAAATATGTCCCCTTTCCAAGATTCCCAATTCACAATGACCAACACCTTTTACAGTACATCTATTTTTTTTAATCAACCTCTCATTCATCTTGGAACCCAGATGATTAGAATCTCAAGAGGCCTCAAAAAAAAAAAACCTCTTTCGTTACCGTCTGGGAACAGCCCGTACTGGAGCGGTGACGGGTACACCAAGGACGTGCTAGCCTAGCGATGCACCCCCCCCCCCCCCCCCCCCCCCCATCCATATCACCCGTCTCCCCCCGCGTCTCGCAGCTTGTCTGATTCGCCTTGGAGCATCCTTCAGCTGACGCGATTGGTTGGAAAGGACTCGCTCAGCACCGCAACCGTTTTTTTTTTTTTTGCCAGGCTTGTAGCCGCGATGTCAAATCGATCATTAATTAAGGCGACGGAAAATAACGATTCAGACGGTTTTGTGCTTTTTTTTTTCTTTTTTTCCACACCACGTCTATCACCACATCTCAAAGGGAATCGGAGGCAAAAGGCTCCATCTTCCTGTGAGGTGTTAGACAAATTGCACCTTCACAACTGAACAAGTGTTTTTTTTTTTTTTTTTTTTTACAAAAAAAGAAAAAAGCGGGGGGGAAAAAAGGCGTCTTTTTCTGAGGGCTGGTGGGACAGGTACTCCGATCCCGCCGACGTTTTCGCAGCAGACAGCGAGGAAACACCTCTGGGAAATGCCGCGTCTTGCTCACAGCTCGGGAAGGGGATGTCAGGGGGGAGCAGTGGTGTGTTTAAACTGCGAGTAATCCTGCGATGGAGAGCCAAGGGAAACTGCGTGACTCATGAGTTTCTTTTTTTTGGCTGCTTCACAAAAATATATTTCCAAAACCCACTGAAGTTTTCCCACGAAACATCTTACTTACTTTTTATTTATTTATTTATTTATTATTTGTCTGGGTTTTTTGGTAAGAAGGTAGTACATGTGTACTAGATGGTAAATTAAATTTAATTGCCAGGGTTTACAGGTACATCCACTGTTTTCCTCGTTCTGATTGGTAATGCGTATAACATCCGTCTCCGCGGCAATGCGAATGCACAGGAGATTAATTTTTGGGAACATTTAATCTCAGTGAAAGTTGTTTCATGCTTGGTCGTTTTTATTGAAGATGGATAATCAGATTGAAGCGGCTCTTTTTTGCGGTGAGACCCGGAGAGGGGAGAATGAAAGAGTGGCCGTCCTCCGTCCAGGGAGGGTCTCCAGGGAGAGCCAATAAGAGGGGAAGTTAAGTTAATCTAAGCAAGTTGTTCACGGCCGTTTATCCACACTGTATTTTTTCTTGTCTTTTTTTTTTTACTGGCACTCCATCCCCAGAGTTGTTATGATGACATTTAGCAGACACTCTCATCCAGAGCAACTTACGGAACTTTTTGCACAGCATTTGCATTGCATCCATTTATACAGCTGGATATACACCGAAGCAATGCAGGTTAAGAACCTTGCTCATGGGTATAACGACAGGGTCCTAGCTGGGACCTTCGGGTTACAAGAGCAGTTCCTTACCTATTATACTACGCTGCTGCCCTGGTACTGCTGCATTACCCCTCCAGGGCTTTTTCGGAGACTAGCAGCGGCCCTGGGCCCATGGTGGCTCTATGGTCCGGGACGCTAGCTGTAAACATGGCCCGGTCAAACCCCCCCCCCCCCCTCCAACTGCTCTGTTAACAGAAAGCCATAGTCAGAGCTCCTGGGGTAGGAGTTTGATGGTTAAAAAAAAAAGCCTGGGGCCTTTCTGCTGGGTAAATACCCGCTCTTTTTACGGCAGGCGTATATTAAAAACAGAGTGTAAGCGACTGTGTCTCCATGTCATTATTTTCTTTTTTTTTTTTTGGGAAACCAGGGGCGGGGGGTGTGTATGTGTGGGGGTGAGTGGGGTGGGGTGGGGGGGGTGGTTGTGAAACAGCAGACGATCGCAACCCCAGGGTTTAGCTTGACTGAATCGGAGCACCTTCCCCTGGGCTGCTCGGGAGCTGACAGGTCTTGAGGGAGTCATCGCTGCTGGAGCACAGGCGGGTATCTGAGGTCAGCTCGTCTGTGCGCTCCTTCACATAAAGCCCCCGCCCCCGCAACCCGCCCACACACACACATATATACATATAAATATATGCATATATATATACTGACTGCCTTAACTGCACACCGCTGACATCATGGCTGCGCAGCTCAGGTTGCAGCCTGTACAGTGAAAAAGAGGCGACTGACAGATATGCCTTAAAATACGCCTTAATTGCCTGCTAACCCTCTGTTTAAGTTCTTGCGCGGTGCATCGTTTTGCTATAAAGAGGTAGGAGGGGGAAGGAAAAAAAACCAAGTGTGTTTCCCAGCAAATTGTGCTCTACCAAAATTTAGTTGTTTCCAGGCTCAAGGACAATGAATTGTGTCTTGCGGGTTTGTTTTTTTTTTGTTGCAGTGACTGGAAAGTGCACGCTTGGCTGAGAAGCTGTTCTCCCACTAATGACTCTTTAACCTCAGTCTGTCTTGCGGAGGGCCGCTGCAGACTTACCCCATTGATTTGTTCGCTCGCTCAGTCGTGAAAATGCACAGGAAGGCCCCTGTGCTTCCTCGCTACATTTGGCCTGGCTGTTCTCTTACTCCCTTGCTCATGCTGGCTCTGTCTTTAACACTTTAAGGCGTGAGGTCACAGATGTGCGATTGGAATGTTCTTAACTGAACATTCTAATGCTGATGATGTAACAATCACTGCTGGCAACTGCAATACTGCAATCACTACTGAGGAAAGCAATGGAGTTCTAGAACACTGACTTAGAATTTTGAAAAAACATTTCCAATAATCTACTCTTCAAAAGGTTAAGTTTTATATGGATTATGATAATTGTATTAGGGGGCAGTGTAGTATGACGCGCAAGGAACTGAGCACATAATGTGAATGTTAAATGTTTGATTCCCAGGTAGGACACTGGTTGTACCTTTGCACAAGGTAATTAATCTAAATTGCTTTAGTATATATCCTGCTGTGTTGCTCTCGATAAGAGTGTCTGCTAAATGTCAGTAAAGTATTAGATTATTATGAAGGTAATATGATGATAATAAAAAACTTATGAAGGTTAAATAATGATGATCAAGAACTTGTATTCATATCTACCAATATGCTATATATGACAATATGAGAGGTATAACACTTTAAAGATAATTATTATCGGAGAACTACAGTATTTGCTGTGATAATTAGTGTAATTATGTTTATTTATTATATTATAATAATTATGTTCATGAGCTGTCCACTGTGATAATGTGTTAACAGACACATTTAAATGCACTCCTGTGACACCAGACAATAGAGTAAATTTGGAAATCTTAAAATCCACAGGGAGTTTTTTTTTTTTTTTTTTTGGCAAAAGTGAATGTCCTATTTTCTCCTGTGAGTGATCGTAACTGATCTGGCAAAGAAAAAAAAGCCTTGAGTGTGTTTTGAGCCATGTACTGCTCAATACTTATTGTTCAGCACCAGCTTGATATATCTGGTAAGCTCTGGCTCTGGCAATACAATCACGCTGAGCAGTGGATGATCCAGCCATGGCAGCATCCTCTCGTCTCCATGGCAGTCTTTGATGAGGGAATAAGAGGATCTTGGAGATGCCAGAATGACCTCGCACACAGACCAACCGGGGTACGACAAATTTGAGCTGACAGAGTCTGGTAAAGGGTCTAATCTTTTAGATTTAATCCTCCGATATTTTTCGACTTGTCTGGAAAGCGCAGACGTTGAGTTTCGTGCGCTGAGAAATGCCACTAGTTATTTTCAGCCACCTTATTTAAAGCAATCACGGCGTTTCTTTCTCGGCTCTGATTACTGTGTTTTTTTAACTTGATTGGCTATCCATGGTCAAACATGCAAAAATATGCCCGAATTTCCATGATTGCATCTACATTTGTATGTCTTGAAATCCTTAATACCGCATATGGTGCGTTATAAATATGTATGTCGCTGATTTTTCTTTCACATTTTTAAAAATGAATTGTGGGGAAGTAACGAGAATGAATATTATTTACTCTTTCTTCGCAAATATCTGCTTGTGAAGACAATGGGGAACAAATTAATTTGCTGCATAATTAATGCCTTCCAGTGTAACGTCTGGCATTGCTTACAAGCATCTTTTAGTTTAAATGATGTTACATGTTGACACAATTACACGTAATTGTGATTGGAACAAAGGGGTCACATTTTGGATGCATGAAAACGCATGTAAAAAATTTAAAATGTTGATGAATATGCAAAAGTTTGGAATGAAACATAACAAATGTGTAGAGCAGACTGTGTAGTCGTTTTTGTTGTTTGCAATTTTACCTTTTTTTCCTAATTCAGAAATGCCAACTGAGTAAAAACTGTTGTTTTACAAGGAAGGCTGCAGCTCAAATGTGTTTCCAGTGAGAGACTGGACATTATTAAACAAACTGGCTGCACTTGTAGTGGCCAAAACAGCTATTTTTTAATCTCTTTTTTTGTTGTCTTTTTTGACATTTTAAAAATGGTTGTGAACCCTTGCAATGGTTGTAGCTACAATTCGCCCATTAATTATCACTTAATTTAATCATTATCTCTACTTGTCCACTTACAATGGCTTACATTTGAGATACAGGGTTCTTATTAGTAGAGGCACAATGCAGCTTCAATTGTGTTAAGCTCCACAGTGGTAATTATGTAATTATGTATGTGCACCATGTGTAATTAGAAGGAAAATTGCTACAAATTAGGAAATTATCGGAAAACAACAGGTAGGGAAAAAAAAAATCCCAGAATATTGAGCTGTACACTACAACCGATGACTGCTGGTAACTGCATTCAGTGAAGAACATGGAAGCGAATGCAATAACCAGGGATGTTTTTTGGGAGCAGGGGCACATACTGTACGTCCTGCCTCCATGGATGTAGTATTAATGAGAGGGGAGATGGGGTAGTGGTGGGGGTGGTGCAGACCGTCAGTCTCAAGTCTGACATAACTTGAGTCCACCATTGGGGAGACGAGCTCGTCTGAGCACCAGAGGACCGGTGGAGATTCTCCCTCGCCTCTCGCTCGGTCTCCGGGGGTTGTCATGGTGACAGAAAGTGGGGGGGGGGGGGGGGGGCACTTCTGAGCCCCGGCCCCACGGCCAACAAAGCGTCTCGAGGGTTCGGCGTGGCGCGTCCGTTTGGAACGGGAATTTTCCCGCACGCTGTCGCCGGGAGACCGAGAACGCCAGCCCGCTGCCGTTGCCGCTGCCACCCCGCTGGAGTACTTGGCGGGATGCAAAAATATCCCCAAAAAGGAACTGTGCAGGCACATCGTGTCCTCTTTCAGTCCCAACACTCTTTGATGCTGTCAAATTTAACCCTTTGAGGTATAAGATCGCAAATAGTTGATTAGAATGCTCTCAACTGAACATTCTAATGCTGATGTAACAGTTGCTACTGGTAACTGAAAGCAATGGAGTTCTAGAACACTGACATACAGTAGTGTTTTGAAAAAAACATTCCAAGAAAGGCACTCTCCAAAGGTTTAGTTGCTTTTCACAATCACCGCTACATTTAGCTGGCGGAAGACATTAATTGTTCTATCACTCATTGTTTTAGTTGATAATCCAGTGATTTTCTCATTGGTCACTGCATTTCACAAGCACAAAAGTCATGAAACCCCTTGGCAAGGTTAGATTTGGATCTGGCAACAGATTTTCGAAAAGGTCAATACTCACACCACAGGGAAAAACTCCCTCGGAAGAAAAACACAAGGAGCCTGTTTCCAATTAGTCATTAGACTTGTTAATACAATGCTAACTAAAAGGATCTGTTTGTTTTCATAGCAGGGTACGTCCCAGTAATTGTCCCTAAAGAGGCAAGAAGTGGCTCTCATCGGATTGGCAGCGCAAGACAACATCTGAAAGCGGTTGTGTAGCGGTCTGGGGAGGTTGCCATGTATGAATCCGATACGAGACTGTTGCTAAGCGTTCGGCGCCAAAGATTCTTCTCCGTAATCTGAACTGAAGGGCCGTACTATCAGTACGGTGACAGGGCCTTGCATGTAGACACCATTTTGTCTTCCGACGGCCTCTTGCAGTTGCCAGCTACTGTACAATAGCCCTGTATCAGTTTTTTCCCCCCCCCGAGGCATCTGTAAATGAACAGGCTGTCACTGCAGCAGCTACCTCAGGTCTTGTCACATTTAGCAGTATACTTCTAGCTCACTTGTAAAAAATAAAAAAGAAAAAAAGAAAAAGAAAATACACACCTTTTTCTGTGTTTGCGTTGCAGCAGAACAATTTAATGGCTGGGAACCACAAATCAAAATATGCCCTTGAACGCGTCAGAAAGAAAAAAAAGTTGAAAGCTCACATCCTCAACAGAAAACATAAATCTTGCTGAAATACACATTGTTAAACTGCGAATGATTTCACACACAAAGCATGAAACCAGGAAAGATATTTGTAGAAGTTTTTAAAAAAGTAGACTCGGCTTATGAGAGAAAAATAAACCTTTGCTTCTTGCATCTCCCTAGATGTTGATCAGAAGGAGGCTTTCCATCAGTTTTTTTCAAGTAGATATACTTTTTTTACTGAACACTTATGTGCCAATTACTCTACTATAAGGCCTGGACATTCATGAACCCAACAAAGGGTTTAGGCTGTCCAACGATGACTGGTCTCTCCAGCACTCCTGTGTTCAGTGTAGCGAAATGACCTGCGGTCAGACACAGAATCCAGGGATTTCAAGTCCCGCTGTGTGAAGACAACTGACAGGTGTCAATCAGAGAAGGAAGCAAGGCTTCAGGCAGGCAGAGTTGTCCCTGTGTCAATGTGCAAGAGCTATCTTCTGGCAGCAGGGGTGTCGTAAGGGGGAAATGTTAGGATGATTCAAAGAGCCCTGGCTGATAGGGGCCCTCAAAAAATAGTAGAACAGAATTTTCTGGGGTGGTGGAGCCCAAAATCTCTGGTGGTGCCCCTGTCTGGTAGATCGGCTGCCTGCAGTCTCCTTGCACAACTGTGCACCACACTAAGTGTGCAATGATGCAATGACTGAGAGGCGAGGAAAACACACTTCGGAGGAAAGCAAGAGCTTGTCCATGCCCTCAAATGTGGGACGGGCTTATTGATTTGATTTGGCTTTCCAAAACTTGAAGTAATATATATTTTGAAAAATCGAGGACATGAACTGGTTAAAAAAAAAGTCATTACAAAGTTCCTTTCCAGCTTCTGCAACAACACTCCGTGGGGAGGTGGGCTGACGTACCATCCTGTAATGCATCAGTCTGGAGAGGCCTGGAGAGACAGAGGCAAAAAGGCAAGAACGTAATGTCTTTTTTTTAAAATAAACACCAAACATGGACTCTCGGGGGGGCCTGAGGAACATGACAGTGCTTTAGCACACAGTGTACCTGCTCTCCCCCCCCCCCCCCCCCCCGCCCCCCCCCTCCGCGTCCAGGGGCCACGCTGGTTCAGACGCAGACTGTGGCATTCTCCCGACGTCACCTCAAAAGGGAAAAGGTTTCTCTCCCAGCCAGCCTCGGCCCTCATTACGAATTCCTTTCATCCTCCGCACCTCTACGGGGGGACACTGCCACTCCGCCGCTGCTGTTGTTTTTCAGTCTCATGAACTGTGGCTGCTTTCCTATTTTCATAATCTTTTTTTAAAAAAATAATTCTGTTTACCAATCATATGTTTTCTTCCAGTGGCTGTTGAATATTAATTGCCTCCGGTTGTTCCGCCCGTGTCACTGGTGGAAAGGCTGGTGACATTCAAACGCCTAGGGATGCCCTGCGTGTCAATGGCACCGGCCGTCGTGCGTAGGATCGAGCCCTCGGCGAATCGCTTTGCCTCGATCGCTGCAAAATAACGCGAACCGACGTTGCGTTGGGCGCTAACGCTCTTCTTCTTCTTCTTCTTCTTCTTTTTTTGTAATAATTAGCTTTCGTCTCCCGGAGACTAATGCTAGGCGCAGGACTCCACGGTTGCCAGATATCCGGGGAGACACAGCTGAAGGCTGACAGCGTTGTGCTACCGCAACCGTAAATGAAGGCTCGAACATTGCGGTTGACGGGAAACGCTAAGACAACGTGTCACACGGTGCAATGCCACATTGATCCCCCCCCCCCCCTTAAAAATATGTGAAGACAATCAGCAACTTATAATTAGACTCTTTCTTGCAGAGAAGAGAGGCAAAAATCTCTGGCCAACGAGTTTTGGAATTAGGAAGCCTGGTGATCTGGGTCCAATGGCTCTCTATCCTTTATGAAACTGATAATTGGCGGCGGTGTAACCCTAACCCTAGCTGTAACCCTAACCCTAACCCTAGCTGTATCCCTAACCCTAACCCTAGCCTTAACCCTAACCCTAGCTCTAGCACTAACCCTAACCCTAGCTGTAACCCTAACCCTAGCTCTAACACTAACCCTAACCCTATCTGTAACCCTAACCCTAACCCTAACCCTAGCTTTAACCCTAACCCTAATCCTAGCCCTAGCTGTAACCCTAACCCTATCTGTAACCCTAACCCTAACCCTAGCTTTAACCCTAACCCTAACCCTAGCTGTAACCCTAACCCTAGCTCTAACACTAACCCTAACCCTATCTGTAACCCTAACCCTAACCCTAACCCTAGCTTTAACCCTAACCCTAGCTCTAGCACTAACCCTAACCGTAGCTGTAACCCTAACCCTAGCTCTAACACTAACCCTAACCCTATCTGTAACCCTAACCCTAACCCTAACCCTAGCTTTAACCCTAACCCTAGCTCTAGCACTAACCCTAACCGTAGCTGTAACCCTAACCCTAGCTCTAACACTAACCCTAACCCTATCTGTAACCCTAACCCTAACCCTAACCCTAGCTTTAACCCTAACCCTAGCTCTAACACTAACCCTAACCCTATCTGTAACCCTAACCCTAACCCTAACCCTAGCTTTAACCCTAACCCTAATCCTAGCCCTAGCTGTAACCCTAACCCTACCTGTAACCCTAACCCTAGCTCTAGCACTAACCCTAACCCTAGCTGTAACCCTAACCCTAGCTCTAACACTAACCCTAACCCTATCTGTAACCCTAACCCTAACCCTAACCCTAGCTTTAACCCTAACCCTAGCTCTAGCACTAACCCTAACCCTAGCTGTAACCCTAACCCTAGCTCTAACACTAACCCTAACCCTATCTGTAACCCTAACCCTAACCCTAACCCTAGCTTTAACACTAACCCTAACCCTATCTGTAACCCTAACCCTAACCCTAACCCTAGCTTTAACCCTAACCCTACCTGTAACCCTAACCCTAGCTCTAGCACTAACCCTAACCCTAGCTGTAACCCTAACCCTAGCTCTAACACTAACCCTAACCCTATCTGTAACCCTAACCCTAACCCTAACTCTACCTGTAACCCTAACCCTAGCTCTAGCACTAACCCTAACCCTATCTGTAACCCTAACCCTAACCCTAACCCTAGCTTTAACCCTAACCCTAACCCTAGCTGTAACCCTAACCCTAGCTCTAACACTAACCCTAACCCTATCTGTAACCCTAACCCTAACCCTAGCTTTAACCCTAACCCTAATCCTAGCCCTAGCTGTAACCCTAACCCTACCTGTAACCCTAACCCTAGCTCTAGCACTAACCCTAACCCTAGCTGTAACCCTAACCCTAGCTCTAACACTAACCCTAACCCTATCTGTAACCCTAACCCTAACCCTAACCCTAGCTCTAGCACTAACACTAACCCTAGCTGTAACCCTAACCCTAGCTCTAACACTAACCCTAACCCTATCTGTAACCCTAACCCTAACCCTAACCCTAGCTTTAACCCTAACCCTAGCTCTAACACTAACCCTAGCCCTATCTGTAACCCTAACCCTAACCCTAACCCTAGCTTTAACCCTAACCCTAATCCTAGCCCTATCTGTAACCCTAACCCTACCTGTAACCCTAACCCTAGCTCTAGCACTAACCCTAACCCTAGCTGTAACCCTAACCCTAGCTCTAACACTAACCCTAACCCTATCTGTAACCCTAACCCTAACCCTAACCCTAGCTTTAACCCTAACCCTAGCTCTAGCACTAACCCTAACCCTAGCTGTAACCCTAACCCTAGCTCTAACACTAACCCTAACCCTATCTGTAACCCTAACCCTAACCCTAGCTTTAACCCTAACCCTAACCCTAGCTGTAACCCTAACCCTAGCTCTAACACTAACCCTAACCCTATCTGTAACCCTAACCCTAACCCTAACCCTAGCTTTAACCCTAACCCTAGCTCTAGCACTAACCCTAACCCTAGCTGTAACCCTAACCCTAGCTCTAACACTAACCCTAACCCTAACCCTAGCATTAACCCAAACCCTAGCTCTAACACTAACCCTAACCCTATCTGTAACCCTAACCCTAACCCTAACCCTAGCTTTAACCCTAACCCTAATCCTAGCCCTAGCTGTAACCCTAACCCTACCTGTAACCCTAACCCTAGCTCTAGCACTAACCCTAACCCTAGCTGTAACCCTAACCCTAGCTCTAACACTAACCCTAACCCTATCTGTAACCCTAACCCTAACCCTAACCCTAGCTTTAACCCTAACCCTAGCTCTAGCACAAACCCTAACCCTAGCTGTAACCCTAACCCTAGCTCTAACACTAACCCTAACCCTATCTGTAACCCTAACCCTAACCCTAACCCTAGCTTTAACCCTAACCCTAGCTCTAGCACTAACCCTAATCATAGCCCTAGCTGTAACCCTAACCCTACCTGTAACCCTAACCCTAGCTCTAGCACTAACCCTAACCCTAGCTGTAACCCTAACCCTAGCTCTAACACTAACCCTAACCCTATCTGTAACCCTAACCCTAACCCTACCTGTAACCCTAACCCTAGCTCTAGCACTAACCCTAACCCTATCTGTAACCCTAACCCTAACCCTAACCCTAGCTTTAACCCTAACCCTAATCCTAGCCCTAGCTGTAACCCTAACCCTACCTGTAACCCTAACCCTAGCTCTAGCACTAACCCTAACCCTAGCTGTAACCCTAACCCTAGCTCTAACACTAACCCTAACCCTATCTGTAACCCTAACCCTAACCCTAACCCTAGCTTTAACCCTAACCCTAGCTCTAGCACAAACCCTAACCCTAGCTGTAACCCTAACCCTAGCTCTAACACTAACCCTAACCCTATCTGTAACCCTAACCCTAACCCTAACCCTAGCTTTAACCCTAACCCTAGCTCTAGCACTAACCCTAATCATAGCCCTAGCTGTAACCCTAACCCTACCTGTAACCCTAACCCTAGCTCTAGCACTAACCCTAACCCTAGCTGTAACCCTAACCCTAGCTCTAACACTAACCCTAACCCTATCTGTAACCCTAACCCTAACCCTACCTGTAACCCTAACCCTAGCTCTAGCACTAACCCTAACCCTATCTGTAACCCTAACCCTAACCCTAGCTTTAACCCTAACCCTAACCCTAGCTGTAACCCTAACCCTAGCTCGAACACTAACCCTAACCCTATCTGTAACCCTAACCCTAACCCTAGCTTTAACCCTAACCCTAGCTCTAGCACTAACCCTAACCCTAGCTGTAACCCAAACCCTAGCTCTAACACTAACCCTAACCCTATCTGTAACCCTAACCCTAACCCTAACCCTAGTGTTAACCCTAATCCTAGCTCTAACACTAACCCTAACCCTATCTGTAACCCTAACCCTAACCCTAACACTAGCTTTAACCCTAACCCTAATCCTAGCCCTAGCTGTAACCCTAACCCTACCTGTAACCCTAACCCTAGCTCTAGCACTAACCCTAACCCTAGCTGTAACCCTAACCCTAGCTCTAACACTAACCCTAACCCTATCTGTAACCCTAACCCTAACCCTAACCCTAGCTTTAACCCTAACCCTAGCTCTAGCACTAACCCAAACCCTAGCTGTAACCCTAACCCTAGCTCTAACACTAACCCTAACCCTATCTGTAACCCTAACCCTAACCCTAACCCTAGCTTTAACCCTAACCCTAGCTCTAACACTAACCCTAACCCTATCTGTAACCCTAACCCTAACCCTAACCCTAGCTTTAACCCTAACCCTACCTGTAACCCTAACCCTAGCTCTAGCACTAACCCTAACCCTAGCTGGAACCCTAACCCTAGCTCTAACACTAACCCTAACCCTATCTGTAACCCTACTCCTAACCCTAACTCTACCTGTAACCCTAACCCTAGCTCTAGCACTAACCCTAACCCTATCTGTAACCCTAACCCTAACCCTAACCCTAGCTTTAACCCTAACCCTAACCCTAGCTGTAACCCTAACCCTAGCTCTAACACTAACCCTAACCCTATCTGTAACCCTAACCCTAACCCTAACCCTAGCTTTAACCCTAACCCTAATCCTAGCCCTAGCTGTAACCCTAACCCTACCTGTAACCCTAACCCTAGCTCTAGCACTAAGCCTAACCCTAGCTGTAACCCTAACCCTAGCTCGAACACTAACCCTAACCCTATCTGTAACCCTAACCCTAACCCTAACCCTAGCTTTAACCCTAACCCTAGCTCTAGCACTAACCCTAACCCTAGCTGTAACCCTAACCCTAGCTCTAACACTAACCCTAACCCTATCTGTAACCCTAACCCTAACCCTAACCCTAACTTTAACCTAACCCTAATCCTAGCCCTAGCTGTAACCCTAACCCTACCTGTAACCCTAACCCTAGCTCTAGCAGTAACCCTAACCCTAGCTGTAACCCTAACCCTAGCTCTAACACTAACCCTAACCCTATCTGTAACCCTAACCCTAACCCTAACCCTAGCTTTAACCCTAACCCTAGCTCTAGCACTAACCCTAACCCTAGCTGTAACCCTAACCCTAGCTCTAACACTAACCCTAACCCTATCTGTAACCCTAACCCTAACCCTAACCCTAGCTTTAACCCTAACCCTAACCCTAGCTGTAACCCTAACCCTAGCTCTAACACTAACCCTAACCCTATCTGTAACCCTAACCCTAACCCTAACCCTAGCTTTAACCCTAACCCTAATCCTAGCCCTAGCTGTAACCCTAACCCTACCTGTAACCCTAACCCTAGCTCTAGCACTAACCCTAACACTAGCTGTAACCCTAACCCTAGCTCTAACACTAACCCTAACCCTATCTGTAACCCTAACCCTAACCCTAACCCTAGCTTTAACCCTAACCCTAGCTCTAGCACTAACCCTAACCCTAGTTGTAACCCTAACCCTAGCTCTAACTCGAACCCTAACCCTATCTGTAACCCTAACCCTAACCCTAACCCTAGCTTTAACCCTAACCCTAGCTCTAACACTAACCCTAACCCTATCTGTAACCCTAACCCTAACCCTAGCTTTAACCCTAACCCTAATCCTAGCCCTAGCTGTAACCCTAACCCTACTTGTAACCCTAACCTTAGCTCTAGCACTAACCCTAACCCTAGCTGTAACCCTAACCCTAGCTCTAACACTAACCCTAACCCTATCTGAAACCCTAACCCTAACCCTAACCCTAGCTTTAACCCTAACCCTAGCTCTAGCACTAACCCTAACCCTAGCTGTAACCCTAACCCTAGCTCTAACACTAACCCTAACCCTATCTGTAACCCTAACCCTAACCCTAACCCTAGCTTAAACCCTAACCCTAGCTCTAACACTAACCCTAACCCTATCTGTAACCCTAACCCTAACCCTAACCCTAGCTTTAACCCTAACCCTACCTGTAACCCTAACCCTAGCTCTAGCACTAACCCTAACCCTAGCTGTAACCCTAACCCTAGCTCTAACACTAACCCTAACCCTATCTGTAACCCTAGCCCTAACCCTAACCCTACCTGTAACCCTAACCCTAGCTCTAGCACTAACCCTAACCCTATCTGTAACCCTAACCCTAACCCTAACCCTAGCTTTAACCCTAACCCTAACCCTAGCTGTAACCCTAACCCTAGCTCTAACCCTAACCCTAACCCTAGCTTTAACCCTAACCCTACCTGTAACCCTAACCCTAGCTCTAGCACTAACCCTAACCCTAGCTGTAACCCTAACCCTAGCTCTAACACTAACCCTAACCCTATCTGTAACCCTAACCTTTACCCTACCTGTAACCCTAACCCTAGCTCTAGCACTAACCCTAACCCTATCTGTAACCCTAACCCTAACCCTAGCTTTAACCCTAACCCTAACCCTAGCTGTAACCCTAACCCTAGCTCTAACACTAACCCTAACCCTATCTGGAACCCTAACCCTAACCCTAACCCTAGCTTTAACCCTAACCCTAATCCTAGCCCTAGCTGTAACCCTAACCCTACCTGTAACCCTAACCCTAGCTCTAGCACTAACCCTAACCCTAGCTGTAACCCTAACCCTAGCTCTAACACTAACCCTAACCCTATCTGTAACCCTAACCCTAACCCTAGCTCTAGCACTAACCCTAACCCTAGCTGTAACCCTAACCCTAGCTCTAACACTAACCCTAACCCTATCTGTAACCCTAACCCTAACCCTAAACCTAGCTTTAACCCTAACCCTAGCTCTAACACTAACCCTAACCCTATCTGTAACCCTAACCCTAACCCTAGCTTTAACCCTAACCCTACCTGTAACCCTAACCCTAGCTCTAGCACTAACCCTAACCCTAGCTGTAACCCTAACCCTAGCTCTAACACTAACCCTAACCCTATCTGTAACCCTAACCCTAACCCTAACCCTACCTGTAACCCTAACCCTAGCTCTAGCACTAACCCTAACCCTATCTGTAACCCTAACCCTAACCCTAGCTTTAACCCTAACCCTAATCCTAGCCCTAGCTGTAACCCTAACCCTAGCTCTAACACTAACCCTAACCCTATCTGTAACCCTAACCCTAACCCTAACCCTAGCTTTAACCCTAACCCTAGCTCTAGCACTAACCCTAACCCTAGCTGTAACCCTAACCCTAGCTCTAACACTAACCCTAACCCTATCTGTAACCCTAACCCTAACCCTAGCTTTAACCCTAACCCTAATCCTAGCCCTAGCTGTAACCCTAACCCTACCTGTAACCCTAACCCTAGCTCTAGCACTAACCCTAACCCTAGCTGTAACCCTAACCCTAACCTTAGCTGTAACCCTGTCTCTAACCCTAGCTGTGACACTAACCCTAACCCTAGCTGTATCCCTTACCCTAACTCTAGCTGTAACCCTAACCCTAACCCTAGCTGTCACCCTAACCCTAACCCTAGCTGTAATCCTAACTCTAACCCTAGCTGTAGCAACCTCCTAGGACACACTAGCAACTGCATACAAGACCCTAGCAACCACCTAGAACATCATAGCAGCCTTATAGAACATCTTAGCAACCACCTATTAACACCCTAGCAACTGCCTAGAACACCATATCAACTACCAAGCATACGAACCTGAAATATGTCATCTTCTTCCAAAATAGTTATAATGAATACTTATGTAAGAATAATGTTTACATAATGTATAAAGCTCTGTTCAGCACAAAGTCGACTTTGCATTGGCAGCTAGCTGTAACCCTAACCCTAGCTCTAACACTAACCCTAACCCTATCTGTAACCCTAACCCTAACCCTAACCCTAGCTTTAACCCTAACCCTAGCTCTAGCACTAACCCTAATCCTAGCCCTAGCTGTAACCCTAACCCTACCTGTAACCCTAACCCTAGCTCTAGCACTAACCCTAACCCTAGCTGTAACCCTAACCCTAGCTCTAACACTAACCCTAACCCTATCTGTAACCCGAACCCTAACCCTACCTGTAACCCTAACCCTAGCTCTAGCACTAACCCTAACCCTATCTGTAACCCTAACCCTAACCCTAACCCTAGCTTTAACCCTAACCCTAATCCTAGCCCTAGCTGTAACCCTAACCCTACCTGTAACCCTAACCCTAGCTCTAGCACTAACCCTAACCCTAGGTGTAACCCTAACCCTAGCTCTAACACTAACCCTAACCCTATCTGTAACCCTAACCCTAACCCTAACCCTAGCTTTAACCCTAACCCTAGCTCTAGCACAAACCCTAACCCTAGCTGTAACCCTAACCCTAGCTCTAACACTAACCCTAACCCTATCTGTAACCCTAACCCTAACCCTAACCCTAGCTTTAACCCTAACCCTAGCTCTAGCACTAACCCTAATCATAGCCCTAGCTGTAACCCTAACCCTACCTGTAACCCTAACCCTAGCTCTAGCACTAACCCTAACCCTAGCTGTAACCCTAACCCTAGCTCTAACACTAACCCTAACCCTATCTGTAACCCTAACCCTAACCCTACCTGTAACCCTAACCCTAGCTCTAGCACTAACCCTAACCCTATCTGTAACCCTAACCCTAACCCTAGCTTTAACCCTAACCCTAACCCTAGCTGTAACCCTAACCCTAGCTCTAACACTAACCCTAACCCTCCCTGTAACCCTAACCCTAGCTCTAGCACTAACCCTAACCCTAGCTGTAACCCTAACCCTAGCTCTAACACTAACCCTAACCCTATCTGTAACCCTACTCCTAACCCTAACTCTACCTGTAACCCTAACCCTAGCTCTAGCACTAACCCTAACCCTATCTGTAACCCTAACCCTAACCCTAACCCTAGCTTTAACCCTAACCCTAACCCTAGCTGTAACCCTAACCCTAGCTCTAACACTAACCCTAACCCTATCTGTAACCCTAACCCTAACCCTAGCTTTAACCCTAACCCTAATCCTAGCCCTAGCTGTAACCCTAACCCTACCTGTAACCCTAACCCTAGCTCTAGCACTAACCCTAACCCTAGCTGTAACCCTAACCCTAGCTCTAACACTAACCCTAACCCTATCTGTAACCCTAACCCTAACCCTAACCCTAGCTTTAACCCTAACCCTAGCTCTAGCACTAACCCTAACCCTAGCTGTAACCCTAATCCTAGCTCTAACACTAACCCTAACCCTATCTGTAACCCTAACCCTAACCCTAACCCTAGCTTTAACCCTAACCCTAGCTCTAACACTAACCCTAACCCTATCTGTAACCCTAACCCTAACCCTAACCCTAGCTTTAACCCTAACCCTAGCTCTAGCACTAACCCTAACCCTAGCTGTAACCCTAACCCTAGCTCTAACACTAACCCTAACCCTATCTGTAACCCTAACCCTAACCTTAACCCTACCTGTAACCCTAATCCTAGCTCTAGCACTAACCCAAACCCTATCTGTAACCCTAACCCTAACCCTAACCCTAGCTTTAACCCTAACCCTAACCCTAGCTGTAACCCTAACCCTAGCTCTAACACTAACCCTAACCCTATCTGTAACCCTAACCCTAACCCTAACCCTAGCTTTAACCCTAACCCTAATCCTAGCCCTAGCTGTAACCCTAACCCTACCTGTAACCCTAACCCTAGCTCTAGCACTAACCCTAACCCTAGCTGTAACCCTAACCCTAGCTCTAACACTAACCCTAACCCTATCTGTAACCCTAACCCTAACCCTAACCCTAGCTTTAACCCTAACCCTAGCTCTAGCACTAACCCTAACCCTAGCTGTAACCCTAACCTTAGCTCTAACACTAACCCTAACCCTATCTGTAACCCTAACCCTAACCCTAACCCTAGCTTTAACCCTAACCCTAGCTCTAACACTAACCCTAACCCTATCTGTAACCCTAACCCTAACCCTAACCCTAGCTTTAACCCTAACCCTACCTGTAACCCTAACCCTAGCTCTAGCACTAACCCTAACCCTAGCTGTAACCCTAACCCCAGCTCTAACACTAACCCTAACCCTATCTGTAACCCTAACCCTAACCCTAACTCTACCTGTAACCCTAACCCTAGCTCTAGCACTACCCTAACCCTATCTGTAACCCTAACCCTAACCCTAACCCTAGCTTTAACCCTAACCCTAACCCTAGCTGTAACCCTAACCCTAGCTCTAACACTAACCCTAACCCTATCTGTAACCCTAACCCTAACCCTAACCCTAGCTTTAACCCTAACCCTAATCCTAGCCCTAGCTGTAACCCTAACCCTACCTGTAACCCTAACCCTAGCTCTAGCACTAACCCTAACCCTAGCTGTAACCCTAACCCTAGCTCTAACACTAACCCTAACCCTATCTGTAACCCTAACCCTAACCCTAACCCTAGCTTTAACCCTAACCCTAGCTCTAGCACTATCCCTAACCCTAGCTGTAACCCTAACCCTATCTCTAACACTAACCCTAACCCTATCTGAAACCCTAACCCTAACCCTAACCCTAGCTTTAACCCTAACCCTAGCTCTAACACTAACCCTAACCCTATCTGTAACCCTAACCCTAACCCTAACCCTAGCTTTAACCCTAACCCTAATCCTAGCCCTAGCTGTAACCCTAACCCTACCTGTAACCCTAACCCTAGCTCTAGCACTAACCCTAACCCTAGCTGTAACCCTAACCCTAGCTCTAACACTAACCCTAACCCTATCTGTAACCCTAACCCTAACCCTAACCCTAGCTTTAACCCTAACCCTAGCTCTAACACTAACCCTAACCCTATCTGTAACCCTAACCCTAACCCTAACACTAGCTTTAACCCTAACCCTAATCCTAGCCCTAGCTGTAACCCTAACCCTACCTGTAACCCTAACCCTAGCTCTAGCACTAACCCTAACCCTAGCTGTAACCCTAACCCTAGCTCTAACACTAACCCTAACCCTATCTGTAACCCTAACCCTAACCCTAACCCTAGCTTTAACCCTAACCCTAGCTCTAGCACTAACCCTAACCCTAGCTGTAACCCTAACCCTAGCTCTAACACTAACCCTAACCCTATCTGTAACCCTAACCCTAACCCTAGCTCTAGCACTAACCCTAACCCTAGCTGTAACCCTAACCCTAGCTCTAACACTAACCCTAACCCTATCTGTAACCCTAACCCTAACCCTAAACCTAGCTTTAACCCTAACCCTAGCTCTAACACTAACCCTAACCCTATCTGTAACCCTAACCCTAACCCTAACCCTAGCTTTAACCCTAACCCTACCTGTAACCCTAACCCTAGCTCTAGCACTAACCCTAACCCTAGCTGTAACCCTAACCCTAGCTCTAACACTAACCCTAACCCTATCTGTAACCCTAACCCTAACCCTAACCCTACCTGTAACCCTAACCCTAGCTCTAGCACTAACCCTAACCCTATCTGTAACCCTAACCCTAACCCTAGCTTTAACCCTAACCCTAATCCTAGCCCTAGCTGTAACCCTAACCCTAGCTCTAACACTAACCCTAACCCTATCTGTAACCCTAACCCTAACCCTAACCCTAGCTTTAACCCTAACCCTAGCTCTAGCACTAACCCTAACCCTAGCTGTAACCCTAACCCTAGCTCTAACACTAACCCTAACCCTATCTGTAACCCTAACCCTAACCCTAGCTTTAACCCTAACCCTAATCCTAGCCCTAGCTGTAACCCTAACCCTACCTGTAACCCTAACCCTAGCTCTAGCACTAACCCTAACCCTAGCTGTAACCCTAACCCTAACCTTAGCTGTAACCCTGTCTCTAACCCTAGCTGTGACACTAACCCTAACCCTAGCTGTATCCCTTACCCTAACTCTAGCTGTAACCCTAACCCTAACCCTAGCTGTCACCCTAACCCTAACCCTAGCTGTAATCCTAACTCTAACCCTAGCTGTAGCAACCTCCTAGGACACACTAGCAACTGCATACAAGACCCTAGCAACCACCTAGAACATCATAGCAGCCTTATAGAACATCTTAGCAACCACCTATTAACACCCTAGCAACTGCCTAGAACACCATATCAACTACCAAGCATACGAACCTGAAATATGTCATCTTCTTCCAAAATAGTTATAATGAATACTTATGTAAGAATAATGTTTACATAATGTATAAAGCTCTGTTCAGCACAAAGTCGACTTTGCATTGGCAGCAACCACTCTTCACAATTTCTGCAGGAATTGTCTAGTTATTATTATTATTCTTATTCATATTATTATTATTATTGGATGTTGCTTGCACTTAGCCTATCTGGTAAAGGGTTCAAAAAAAAAAAAGAAAAAGGACAGCCTTTCATCTGAATCCGAGCTCAAACAGACGTGGGGCGATTCAAAGAGCCGGGTCCTTTTGTGTCTACGAGTCCCTTTCTAGAGCGTCCGCCCCCGGGCAGAATAATGCCGGCGATACGCATCTCCTCTGCGCTCGCGCGGCGCTGCCACCTGCCCCGTGATTGAGTGGGCCGAGATCTGAAAGGGTGAAAGGAGCCCGCGCTTGACTAATCGAGAGCCTCTCTCCTCTTCAGCGGTGACGCCGCCGCCGTCTGTCGCTGCTCCATTTCCCCCCTTTTTCTTTTTCAAGCGCTGCGCCCTCAATCATTTCTCCCGTTTCGTTTCTTCCCCCCTTGCGCCGCCCTGCCCGGGGACGGGGGGGAAAGATACGGCCGTGATTTATCAGACGGGCCTCGTCCACCGATGTAGCGCGGGAGGGTTTTTAGGAAGTCGTTCGTCTTCCCGTTCGCAAGTCCGAACTTGGCGTTCTTCCTGCATTGAGACGCGGCGGCAATGTTTCGAAAGCTCGGTACGTACTCCTAACGCCAAACATCTGTAGCGAGTTGAAAATTTTAAATAAAATAAAAAACTATTCTTTGTGTTTCTTTGTCACGGTTAATTAATTCCACCACATCAATGGGTACATTTAGTACAATCTCTTTCTTCAAAACAAAATCACAATTGAAACATTTCATGCCTCAAACAAGGTTTGAGCCACGTAAATGCAATGTTACCACGTTTCAACTCTCCTGACCCAAGCCAGGAGGGCTTCACTGAGCTTCTTATGCGTCATGAACAGGGCAATAGCATGAACCAATCGGTGACAGGTTCAAATTAAGCGGGCGGGGGGAGGGGCCTTGTGTCTACCCCGTACATGGGGTTCAGGTGAAATTCGACTCCAGATTCTAATATAGGAACATGTATTTTCATTAGGTCTGTTCAATCTGTATTTTTAAGGCCTGCGGCTGTATGTAAATGTAGCGATGTGAAATTCATACGCTGTATCACCACCCACTTTTCTTCGAGTAGGGATAAAGTACTGCATAGCGCCACCGATGAATTACTTTTTGAGCCAGGATATTTTAATCACAGATGATTTCGCCACCCAAAATGCTGTGAATTATTTCTGCTTGGAGAAAAAAAAAAAAAAAAAAAAAAAACTATCGCAATAAAAACCGATTTACAAAGTGTAATAAAAAATGTTCCTGAGTAATGCGTTTTTCAGCCACATACATTAATATCTCCGCAGCCCGGAGGCAATCTGCTTGTTCCCAGCGGAGGCCATCTTCAGCGCACGCCCGATGGCGTGCTGTTTGTTGAAACGCTCCGGAGCTGAGCTGGAGATTATAAGCGGTTGAATAAACGGAAAAAAGCAGCACTAAAAAAAAAAAAAATCGTCTGAGCGAAGACGACGGCAGGCAGGCTGGCACATTCTCCGCCTCGCTTCGCTTGCACGTCGTTTTGGCGTACTGCGGCAACCCCCGCCGATTCATTCCGGTTTAAACCAGCCTAAACTGGTTTAAGCTGTGTCTGCAACACTTCTGGCTGGTTTTAGCTGGTCGACCAGCTGTTCATCAGCTGACCGGCCTATAGTCTGCTAGTCCACCAGTTTGGCCACCAGCTTTAATTCTACCAGTTTAACCAGCTGCACACCAGCTAAGACCAGCCCAGAATCCCAGCTGGTTTTAGAGCTTCTGCAGAAACATTTCAGCTCGGCTGCCTGAGGTAGTTCCAGAGACACATGGAAAGACTGCAGACAAGCGAACTAAGAAAAAATAAATATATAAAGAGTGTCGCTGAGGAAAGTCAAAAGCTAATTGCAACCTCATCTCCCAGACACTGCACTGTGTCAGAGTTCCTGATCAGGGCCGTTCCTCTAATGCGGACAGGAAACGTCTCATTTGTCTCTCGCGACAGGGTGCTTCCTGGAATCAGCACAGGGAGCTGCTCACCGTAAACTTTATCTTATTTAATCAGCTTTATTTAATCAGCTCTTCCTTTGTTGGTTTTTTTTTTTACTTTTTCACCAAAACTTTGGATTTTTCTTGTCATTATTGCTCTAGGATCAGAGGTGGGTAACCCGGCTTCAAAAAGTAAAAAGACCGACCATGTATTTGTTCCACCACCATGCACTAAACCAGCTGATTCTAATTAGCATAACTCTTCAGCATGATGGGAGAACTAATTATTGTAACCAGCTGGTTTAGTGCATGTTGGTGGAGCAAATACATGGTCAGTCTTTTTACTCTTTGAAGCCGGGTTACCAACCTCTGTCTAGGATTCATAATATTGCCGACTGGTGACTCCATTAGAAATGTCTGGAAAAGCCCTGTTGTTTTTGGGGAGCATTCTTGGCCGGCACCAAGAGTTCATTTATTGCTTTTATAGTTGACCTAGGAAAAAACATGGCCGCCAGTGGAGTGAGTGTGTAGGTGAGCTGGCAGGGAGCACTCGTCGCTATGACCCCATAGAACAGGGGCGTTCAATCTAATCCAAAAAGGGCCGACGTACAGCACTGGCACAAATTATGGAAACTCCAGTCAGATGATTGGATAAACATTACTGGTGCATGAGGTCTAAACCGCTGTGAGACCGTGTGGAGAATAAGCCGCCGCAGTTGATATTACGCTGTCAGATATACGGCGGGACTGTAGATCAGTTTTCCCCTCATTGACTTTCCTGTAACTGGAGTCTCTGTTTAGAGGTTAACCACATTTCTTGGCTCGGCGCGTAAACATTTGCTTAATGAACGCTTTGCCTTTTTCGCAGGTGGAGAGGAGGACAGGCCGCTCATTTGACTTGCAAAGGCGGCCGCTTCCCCCTCGCCGTCGTCCTCTCCTCGCCCGATGTCGGGAGGGTGAAGGTCAGAGGTCAGGCGCGGTGCCTCGGGGGCCAAATTAAATTACAGCGATCGCCTCATCTTTGGTAATTAATCTGCGGCGGGCTTAACAGCCTTGAGCGAAGCGAGCTTGAAGGGCTCCCCTAATTAAAAGCACCCGCACGTCGGGAAGACTCCGCAGCGCTGGGGGGAGTGGGGGGCAGGTGGGGTGTGTTGTGCCCCGACTTTGATCCTGATTTCTCTTGAACGGCCCCCGGCAGCCACCTCTTTCCTCGTCCAGCCTGCTTCCTGTTTCCCACGTGTTCCGGAAACGCGGCCTTTCCCTCTCAATCGGTCACCGTTGAGAAGCATTTGTACTTTCCCCGCTGATGTTTGCTGTCATTGACATAAAGGCGATAAATCAAGTAATCAAGTAATGTCAGCTGCTAACCAGGTCACAACATAATGAAGGAAAATCCATCCACCATTATCCATAAAGGGGACGGCCCACACATCCACCATTATTCTTAAAGGGGATGGCCCATACATCTAGCATTATCCTTAAAGGGGATGGCCCATACATCCAGCATTATCCTTAAAGGGGATGACCCATACATCCAGCATTATCCTTAAAGGGGATGGCCCATACATCCACCATTATCCTTAAAGGCGATTTCCCTTATGTCCACCGTTGTCCTTAAAGGGGATGGCCCATCACACATCTTGCCTGCTCACCTGTCACTCCCAAAATTACCGTACGTGACATTGCTCAGTTCATCGCTTCTATATTGTCTTAGTCCAGTAATTAATTTGATATGTATTATCATCATTGCATAATATATAAAGCCTGAGCCTTCACATAAGGATGTTCATTTAATAAACAGGATTTTCAGATCAGATAATGCTTTTATACTACTATGGATTTTTTGAAAAAATCTATTTTAAGTGAATTACATATACATTTATACGAAGCACAACGTATATTTAATCAGCATTGCATTTTCCCATTCCCCAGCTGTCCCAAAGGCGAATGAAATTAGAATACATTAAAGCATGTCCTTGACGATTCAAAAGCACGGTTCAGAAGCAAATAATAACATGGCTGGCTTTTGTTACCCGTGACATTAATGAATGTTGTTCTTCCCGGCCAGCCCTCGGAAAGGAACAATTGGCTCGCATTTGTCATGGATGCCGGGAGGAGACCAGCCGTGGCCTAAAATACTGCCTGCAATAACACACTTATTTATAGAGCATTTGGTATGTGTCTAAGAACCTGACCGCCAAATTACATCCATAATCCTTTCTTCGGGTTTCTGCGGGAGGCCAAGTACCACTAAAACCATTTACTGGGGCGGGGGGGGTGGGGATTGGGGAGGATGGGGGAGGCGGGGTGAAAGAAAAAGCATTTTGTCAAGAAGGTATACGGCCTTGCGAGCGACGTAATGCTTCCCATATGAGGACATTTGTTAGAGAAAATCGGAGCGCGGTTATAAAATTCCGCTTAGCTTACATCTCCGCCTGCATCGCGGGAATATATGGCTGAACTACTGAAACCCCCCCCCCCCCCAGCTGTGGAGATTAACTTCTTCTATGGTTTTTTAAGTCTAGTCCTCTGTAACACTGCCCCCAATGGCCAAAGGCTGCAACTGCAGCCAGAAAGGGCTTCCAAGGGACATGGGCCTGATTAGTATTGGCAAAGGAAAGGGTAATGAACCACGCTTGTTTTTTCTTTTCTTCTTGTTTAAGTGCGATAGCTCAGTTAAACACACTGCTGCTTTTAATTTGCCCCTTGCCCCTGTGTGTCTATCACACCAGATCCACCAGCCAAGGGTCACGCCTCTCTCTCTCTCTCTCTCTCTCTCTCTCTCCCAAACCCAGCATCACTATAGACTGAAGGGACGTGAATGTTAGGGGATGGGGGGGGGGGGCGTAGAAGGAGCTGCGTCTGGGTCCGGTGTCCCAAATCGTCCCATGACGACCAGCCACGATGGCGGCAGCTGCGTCCATCCCGGGGGGGCAGGGGCGGGGATGTGGGGGGCGGTGAAAGCCATTCGGTTTGGCTGGCTGGTAAGCTCCAGTGCTTCGTGTTTAGCCGGCTCAAACCGAAGCACTTTGCAAACACCGAGCCGCTCAAAGGCTGTGTGTCGCAGGGGCCGGGCCTAGGCTGCTGCCATCCTCTTTTTCCTGAATGGCGCTAACGTGCTAAAATGCTTTCATCCGTGACACATCAGGCCCCGGCAAGCAAGCAAGCACCTATCAGAGCGCCGTTAGCAACAGCTGTCAGCACCTTAACGCTTTCCCAACGAAGCGCTACAGCGGGTCACCAGCAGCAGAGAGTAAAAGCCCTCTCCAGTATTTTGTTCCACTCACCTGGATTTAGCTAAATTAGCGCAATTCTTCAGCCAGGAGGTACGACTAATTAGCGAAATCGGTTGACTGAGTACATCACGGGATCGAAGAAACAGATGGCTGGACGTTTACTTTCTGACCCCTGGACCTTCGGTGGTATAGTGACCGGTGTCCTGTACTGCCGAACGTCTGTACACTGACGGGTGTGCCGACAGAGGCCTGCTAATTGGATGTTGTGTCCACTACACTAGCCAGGTTGGTACGATAGTACGGTACACTAGCTGGGTTGGTACGATGCACTGATCTACATCAAACTCCTCCAATCCCTATGGAAACACATCAGAGACTCCACCGTAAGCCTGAGCTGAGCTGTTCACAGTGTCGCTGGTTGAGAGGCCTGTGAGTTCATGCGAGGGTAACCCAGCCTCCTCGGGTCATAATGGGCTCAATCAATAGTGAGTTTAGTTCAAAGAATGTCTGATAAAAGCAATATTCAAAATCCAAATTTGGTTACTGAGTGCGGGGGCTGGGGGCGGGGGGGGGGGGGGTATATTGATTGTTATTGGCTTGGCAGCGCTCCAGTCAACACAGAACTCGGCAAGTGGACACAGCCGGCATTCTTTAAAGAGGAAAGATAATCAGATATCCGGGACGGCTCGAAATCTATTCAAATAAATGCACTGCTTGGTGGCATAACTGTAAATAATTGAGTGTGACGGAAATTTGCTTGCTTTTGGAAGACTGGAAGTACAAAGGCCCATTTACAGAAGTTCAGATAAGTATCGCTCCTATCCTAAGAACAATTAACGGCACTTGCTGGGAGCAGACTACAAATAAAATATATATCAACAGGAGAAAAAAACGTACAAATAAGGAGAACTGTGAAGGTTTATACATCAGTGGCGTACTTTCTCCCACTGCAACCCTTTTAACTGGAAATATCTGCACCTTTGTAAACAAGGGTAAATATGTAGGGTCTATACAATACCTGGTTTAAGGATGTCTGTCTTCTGGGATTGGCTGGAACTCAATTATTTCCTCGACGGGAACGTTTCCCCGCGGTTACCTTATCTTCTGATATCGGGGGCCTGGAATTGAACTGGGAGAAGTGGAGCCGTTTAATTTCACAGGAGGCAAGGAGAGCACATGTACATAACCCCACCGGTAAAAACTAAAAACCCGTCGCCCCCCCCCCCCCCCCCCCCCCCCCCCCCCGAGGCCGCTGGTGGTAGTTACTCTCAGTGAATCCGAGGGCCTTGCTTCGACCGGAGGGCCAAACGGGCTCGTGGGGCCCTCGCCGTTGAACCGGATGTCGGTTGGGCTTGATTGAGGGGAAGAGAAGCGCGCGCGGGGACAGATCAAAGGATTTTGCCGCGCTCCCCCCCCCCCAACCCCCCCCACCCCCCCCCCCCACCCCTTCTCGAGGATTTATGGCATCGCTGTACCCGGGCTTACACCTGGCGCTCCGCTCTCCCCCCTGTAAATGAAAAAGACGCATCGTCGGACCATCGGTAGCATGTTCCGTGAGCCGGATTATTGAAAGCCAGGGAGGCTTCGGGAGATGTGTGCCTTACACAGGGTCTGGAGTGCGGCCAGGCTGAAACAGCTCACTTGCGCTGCGTGTTTATTTGCATTGAGAGCCATGGAGCCCTTCTTTCTTTCTTTCTTTCTCTCTCTCCTTTTGTTTTTCTTAAAGCTGTAGCCGTGGTTCTGGGAACAGGTTTCCCTGGTAACCCCAAAGCAAGAGTCAGAACAAATTAAATGCTTTGAATATATGAAATTATGCAATTTCCTTCCCTCCATTTACATACGTCTCCAGCTGAATGTTGAATGTGAGCCATCAACCCCTTGTGATTTTAAGCAGGCCATTTCTTTTTTACTTATGTTATGGTAAAAAAAAATTTTTTTTAAACTGTTATGCCTTGGGCCCTTCCTTTCCCAGCACAGAAGTTTGTTCGACAAGATCTTATAAAAGCTGCACCCAGCTTGACTGGGACATTGGAGCTGGCTTCGAATACTGGTAACTGTATTGACGGAAAGTTAGCCTTTTTAGGTGTGAGATCACAAATATGTGATTAGGACGTTATGCAGTGTGCCTATCCCCACGCTTGGCCATGACGTTTGCTTGGTTCACGAGCAACACATGCTCAAACACAGAGACACAGAACTGAAAATGCATCACTGCAAGTATGGGGAATACTATATCATCAGTCATGTAAAGTTTGTTTAAAACAAACTGAGTTTCAATTACCCTCGTGCATCAAACTGAGCAGCACCGTTGATGATGAAAACGGATACTCATCTTCTGTCCTCACGATTCACTAGAAAACGCATCTTCTCAGGCGTGCGGTAGCTCAGACACGTGCGTGTTCATGCCGCGTTTTCACAAATTAAACGGTGAGTCAGAGGAGAGTTAAAGGAGGGTTACAGTTGTAAAATCACTTACCGCGCGTGTTACGAGCATCGAATCAGTCTCCGGATTTCTTACACGACCCCTGCTCCCCACGCAGAGCTCAAGTGCCGTTTCTTTAAGCAGCACTTGCACTTCAGTGACCCAGGTGTCTCAGTAGCTGAAGAGCAGCACCAGAAAAAAGAATGGGTTTATAATGCAAGGACTGCTGTGCGTGTCCACATGATGAATTGCACATTATGTTCACTTTATCAATACTGTTGGCAGGGCTAGCAGCAATTACATATTATTTATAATAACTTGCACTGCTGATGATTTTTTCTTCCATTCTTATTGTATGTACTACACACACATGCATGCACACACACACAGTGCGAAAGCAACCAAAGATTTTTTTCAAGGCCAAATAGCGGAATGTGACTAGCCTAGTCAATCACCTGCAATAAATCCAACTGAACATGTGTTTCACTTGCTGAAGTCTAGATTGAAGGCAAAACATCCCAGAAACAAACAGAAACTGAAGATGGCCGCAGTACAGGCCTGGCAGGGAATCACCAGGGAAGATACCCAGCCTCTGGCGATGTCCCATCTTTTCCCCATGCCACAGAAGTTGGTTATGTACAGTTAAATAATGGCCATTGTTAAATAATACAGTTTGAATGGTCCATTGTATTAATTATGTATTAGCAGTATGGTCCATTGGCAGTATTAATATAATGGTGGAATATGATTCCACCTCTGGGTATATGGAATGGACAAATTTCTGACATACTGTCTACAGTCACATCCATCCTCCCTAACGTACTCATGCGTGGAGCCAAAAAAATTTAGGCAGAGATTCTCTCGGTCTCTGCTGGGATTCTGTGCCCCCATTCTTTTCCTGTGGTGAATTAAATTTAAAAAAAGGAAAGAAACTCCAATAAAAAATGTAACATCCCTTCCTGTGAAAATGGATGGTCTCTGGGGTCCACTTCCTGTCATGCTCTCTTGAACTGCGGGGTGTCTGTTCTCATGTCAGCCGGGAAGAAAGAAAGAAAAAAAAGCCGTGCGGCTGTTCGGGTATTCCCAGCAGCGCTTGTTTACCGACGTCGAACAAAACAGCCGAAGAGTTTCTCCGATTTACACGTAAGTGCCGTGAATTCCACCAAGTCCGCACTCCCTCAACAGCACTCTGGAAAAAGTACCGTCTAAAAAAAAAGAGCCGTGTGTATATGTCACGGCAATGCGTGCTAAATGAGCCGTTAGATGCTGCTGCTAAACCATTCTGAACTGTATCACACCCCTACTGTATGTTGATCGTGAAAAACTATTTCAGTTGGTATAGCGTTTTTTTTTTCGGTTTCAGAGACCGTTATAAAAGGTGACTGCAAGTGTACTGTAGGATACACTTTGAGAATAGCAAATAAACAAGTATATTACAAGTAACAGCAGAGTAAACAAATGTGCTAGTTAAATGCCCGTAAATAAAAACAATAATAAATTAAATGCCCAAGTCACAAAACAGTAGATGTAGCTTTCAAAGTCCCCCAGAGTAACACATTAATAATAATAATCACATATTTGTGATATGGTATCGTGTTGGAAATGTGTCATGTGTGGGTATTCTACTCCGGCTAAATTTAATGGCCTTCCTTATTACAGTGAAACAGGAAATAGGAAGTGTCAGATTTCCTATGCAGCTTCCTGTGTGGGACTGTTCAACAGCTGCTACAAGCCAGCGGGAACAAAACAAGCGCATGGACCACTTTATTTAACAGTTCCATTTCAGTCAATTGCACATTATGTGCGCTTATAAATTATATTGATGGAGCATTCACAGACAATAACTTATTGATCAATTGGAGTAGCAAATCAATAACATATTATTGTGTCAATTAATGCAACACATTTTGCTTTATTGCACACATAATTTAACAGGAAAAGGATCTTGGAGGGCTTATTTTATGATGGAAAAACAGGTTATAATATATGTCGGAAAATAACCTACTTTTAAGTGTGAAAAATGAACCCTATGAAAAGCCTTCAATAAAGAACAGCGACTGCGACAACAGGAAAATTGCAGCTTAGTGGTGATTTTTCCTGTTTAAAAGAGAAGTTATTTTCACTAAAAACACAGTTAATAGATGTCCTGGGGACTTGTTTTTTTTAAAGAAGCAGGTCACAGCAGAGATAATGACATATGGAACAGATTGTAAAAAAAGACTGTAAATGCCAAACAGACGATGGAGGACAGTGCTGGGGCGATGAACAGAACTGCAGACCCTCACCCCCGGTCCCACAGGTGCCATTGTAGAGCTGACAGCCAGCAGTACGGTAGTCACTGTCTCATCAGAGGCAGTTCATGAAAATGAATAAGTTTCGCTCAATAATGCTCTCATTTGAGCATCCTGGGGTAATGGGAAAAGATTGGGTTTCTCTGTTTTGTTTTGTTTTTTTCTTGCGATTCATCATTGAACTCATTGATAGTCAGCAGTCTAGTAATAGGAATAGCTTGAGCACCTGAGACAAACCAGCCTAGCTCGTTCCAAGATGGCTGCATCCTACTGCTAGTTTTTAAAAAAAAACTAACTTTAATTTATTTTTCTTGCAAATATGGGTCAGATTTGAATGCTAGGCCACGTCTTATCTAAGGCAAAAATCGAATGACTCATACTGTCATATGACCGAGTTCTTCGTGTCCCCTTTAAGCACCACATGGGTGAGAGGGTGCTAGCTGTAGCTCAGGCCAGGGCCTATTAAACACATTATAAATGCTGCGGAGATGCAGGTGAGCTCTCAGCCTGTGGTGGCGTCTGCGAAAAAAAAAGGCACTGCCTAAAAGCGGCAGCCGTTAATCGATGTCACGATCACGCCCACGGCGAAAGTAAGTGCCCACTCGAGCCCTGATAAAGGAGACAATGGGCACCGGCAGCGGGGGCAGGTGGGGGGGGGGGGGGGGGTGGGCGGGCAGGGGGGGGGTTAGAAATCAGCGGCGCGCCCCATTGTGGTGCGTAATGTTCCCGGCTGGCCCTGTTATCGCCCCATTCAGGGAGAAGAATGGATTCAGCCTTGGCGGTGTCAGGAACCCGCGAAGGAGCAAAAAATAGCTTCTCGCTGGCGGCGCGGCGGTGGCGGTGGCGGTGCCGCGGCGAGCTCAAGGGACACTTATGTCCCCACTCCTGACGCGACTCTCACCACTCACTCACTCACTCACTCACTCGCCTTTAGCCGCGGCGGCCAGGCCCGCAGGCCTCCGCGGTTAAAGGCGGCCGCTAATTGCTCACGTCTTCTAAACTCCCTGTCAGCGTACGGCTCCCTGTCGGCTGGTACCTGCTACCGGCTGAGGGCATTTCTCTGAACCTAGCCCTCCTGGATGACACATCAAGATGGCTCCTAATGAATAACAATGAACAGTGAGTAACTGCTCCTTTGAAGGTTTTTTTAGAATGTGTTTTTTTTTTTCTTTTTCAAAATTCTAAGTGTTCTAGAATTTTCAGAGGCATTAGATGTCAGCATTAGAATGTTCAGTTAAGAACATTCTAATCACGTATTTGTGATTTGACATCATACAGTATATTGATAATGGAAGTCTACGGTACATTAGAGTATGCTATAACGTCCCGAACAGATTTTGAGAAGAAGGAATATAGGCAGAGGAGCATGGATTCAGAAAATGTACACAAAGACAGACTGACAACGCATCATAAATATGACTGAACATGGTTATTTGATAATATTTTATAATATTTTTAAAATCCTGCATAGTATGCCTTTAATTAGGCACATTTAATGCCAGTAAATGTTCTATATTCACATCCCAGGACGTTCAATCAGTCAGGCAACCAATGTTTTCATTATCGGTAATATGCTATTTGAGAAATTGTGCTGGTAGAAGGCTGTTACATTTTTAATTGATTCAATTATAGCCTGGCAGGTGAAATCACTGGGGTCTTAAAGAGGTGCTCACCTGAAGAAAATTAAGTTCAAAGACAAAGCAAGTGACAACAAGCCAAGCGTGCCTTGTGTTAAATTAAATTTAAGGAAAAAATTATGGTGGAACTTACACATGTTTTCAAAAGCTTCAGCTGACCAAAAGATCGGTTGTAACCAAAACCAGAATATGCAACAGGTCCCCTGGGAAAGTTTTAAAAGTATTTTAATTTTCATGGCATGATACAAGTGTCTTGGATAATAGAAACATGTTGCAGTGAAAATATTTTTAGGAGTATTATTTATTTTATGTGCCTTGTAGAGTAGGTTTCAGTATAGTACGATAAATTATTCTTGAGATTAAGACTAGAGACTCATGTTCCCTACAGGAGACAAAAAATGAATTGCTGGGGGTTTAGGAGGTTATGGGGAGCAGACTTGAGGCAAATTCTTTATTTTAAATATTTTGTATATTTTAAAATATTTTAAATCTCAGGAGGCTCATAAAATTCCTGTAAATTACTAATTTTAGAAGAGGCATCTGTTTGCAAGTTTTGGTTTCGTGAAAGGTTTCGCTGAAAATTCTCAGGGATCTGCAAGAGGGTTTTCAAATTTTCGTTGCGGTCTAAAGTAATACAAGTACGTATTTAATCCAGGTCTGTTCAGAAACCCATCGGTCTCAATTTTCTTTCATTTTTCAATATTTTAATGTCACCCGTTACCATATTACAATCTAGGAAAAGCGTAAAATTATTAATACAGTTTTGACAGTGACTGTCAAACAGATGTGAACAGATGGTCAGACGGTGCGACCCTGCCCAGGATAAGCGGGTGTAGATAACGTATGGATGGATGGCTGGTCAGACAGGCATCGCACCTATAGTGTGTTCAGTAGCCTATATTCTGTTATTGTCGGCAACACAGTGTGATGTTTTTCCCCTGAAGAGATTTACTGACCTCAGCTCTCAGGATAGAGCTCAGGCCTGAATCTGTACATATTAGTGTGTGTGTGTTTGTGTGTGTGTCTGTGTGTGTGAAGAGGGGTGTGGGGGAGGGGTATAATCGTGTGAATTATGGCTAGTGCCTTTAGCTTTTGCCGCTTCAAATTGCCGTTCCCGGGACCGTCGACCTCCCGGGATAATTGAATATCTGGGCGAGACCGGGAGCGAAAGGAGATTAACGACCTCCCTACGCTCCTGGAATTTCACCGGATTTCAGTGACCCACTTCCCGCCGCCAGAGAAACCTTCCTACCGCATGTCCCGCGTTCCCCGGATGGGGAAATGAAATGAACAGAAAGTAGGGTGGCCTTTCGTTTTTGGTTTTTGGAGAGAGCGGTTGCTGTCGGTCCTGAGGGCTCGTAACGCGAACCGTTGTGCGGCCATTTTGTTTCTCTCCCTGTCAGGCCAACTGTAGCTTCCATCAGACTTTTTCTCGTTCCGAGTGCAAAGCAAAGTGTCGCGGTGTAATCCGAGCGGCCTTCCCACTCCAGATCTGCCTCCTTTCCCAAAATGGAGGCTAATTTGCTTGAATGGTGGACTGGAGACCCAGTGGACTGCTCATGCACATTTTTTGGGAATTAACTCGATTAGTTCAGCCATTCAGAAATTTTTTCAGCGTGCAGTCAGCTGAGGAACTGACTGGAATAGCTACACAGAGCCAAATGGATCCAAACTGGCACAATTATGCTGATGACTAAAACCTTTCAAAGCTGAATTTTGGCTTTCAAAGCTGCATTACATACTATTACATTGTCAAAATGCGAAATAGCGATTTAAAAAATAATAATGTTGTCACAATATATTGAAGTATGTGAAGAGTCTTGAATACAGTTTTATCGCATGTTGTAAATGTTCTATATAATAACTAAATTTTTAATGGACCATTTTTACATTTGTATGTTTTTGACATAGACACACTGTGGTGAAATCTATTTTTATTGCAATGTTTTTTTTCCCGGATGTGACTTGTAGCTGTCTGTGTGACTGTGGAGCAAATAATGGGCCAATGTGGTTAGAATATTACACCAAAACGCTGAGAGAAACACTCCATCCATACAAAATGCTCAGACTTACCACATCAAAAAAAAAGGAGCATGACTACTGTACGTTGCTTGAAGAATGTAAAATCCAAAGATCATCAGTAATATCACTAACTTGTGTTCATGTTCAGAATGTAAAAATATTATTCTCATAATGAGCATAGTTGTAAACCCATAATGTAAAACATAATGTACATGTTTATCATCTAACAAGTGCAATTTCACATTCAATAACACTCTGTCACCATGGTGATGTATATCTATCACCATAGAATTCGTTATGATGCCATGTCCCAGTCATGTACGCGGTCGCTGATTCCATGGGAACCAGCGACTGCGTTGCGTTCCGGTTTGGATAATTACCGATCCGTCGCCTGACAGTTCGCCCAGCGCCCGCGTTTCAACACGCTAAAGACCCTGGAGCCATCGAGGGGCTGATTACACACCCAGGGCCCGGCGTCCAGGCGCAGGAAACGGCCCCGCGACGTCTCGACAGAAACGAGGACCCATTATTTCCCCGTCCGAGTGATTCCCCTTCGCCCACAGGTTCCCAGGGAGGCCGGCCGGCCCTGGTGTACAAAGAGAGAGAGAGAGAGAGAGCGGTCTTTCTCTGCCTCCTCATATCTAATTACAAGTGGTGTCTGGTGTAGTGGAGACCACAGGAGATAAAACGCTACCCCCACCCCCCCCCCCACCCCCCAAACGCCCCCCCCCCCCCCGCCCCTCGTCAGAGGGCTCCGCTGATGCTTTATTCCGTTCTGCCAGCCATTTATAAAACGAGGCTCTTCCGTGAGGGCTCGCCCACGTGCGTGAGCCGCGATCTCGCGGTGCGGCCTGCTTTCCCTCTGCCTCTCTTTCTTTCTCTCTTTCTTTCTCTGCGTCTCTTTTTCTCTGTCTCCCCATCTCGCTCTCTCGTTGAGGTCGAGAGCCGCTGTCTCTGTCTTTCTCAGTCGCTCTCTGTCAATCGAATTCAAATGTGTGAAAAGTGGACTGGCCTGCAAGAAGCACAATTCAGACCGTGGCAAGTGTGCTTAGGCCGAGGCCAAAGCTCTTACAGCTTCTGGAAGCTTCTGTGGAGTGCCATGCAAGCAGCAGCTTTATGTGCATTTAGCTCATTTTGTTCATCTTCATTCAACATTTATAATAACAATGTTAACATATTTGATAATAATTTTATATATTTAAATATATTTTGACATATCTGAATATAATTTTTATGTAACTCCCGTTGCATTTCTCAATTTGATGTGAGCAATTTGTTGAAGGGGCCATCAAGATCAGCTCTTCAATTAGCTCACCAGTCTGAATTAAACACAAGAGAGAAAAAAATCTGTAAATCATCTGCTAATTTCTCTTCTTTCATTTCTCTCTTTTTTGCGAATGACGCCAGCGGAGATTGTCTGCTGTACTCCATTATGCTCGCGTGGCACGGTTCATCGGTCAGACGTTCCAATTCGTCTTTTTTTTCCTTTTCGGTCGGTTGTGATTAAACGTTAAAAAGAAGACGGTCCCCCCCGAACGCAGCCCCCTCCGCTGCCGGCTCTGCACGCCAGAGTGAATATCGCATAACTTCATATTTTACTTTTCATTACGCCAATTACGCCAGTCAAGCTATGAGTTATTGAAGCGCTGCACGCGGGCGCGGCGGCAGGACGTCCGCGCGGTACGCTCTGCGGTCCCTATGGAAACCACACACGCGCGCGCGCGGTATATCACGCTCGGCGGACGGCGACGCCCACCACCACATATTTCCTAATAAAACAGATTTCCCTCTCCCTGGGGTACAAAGATGTGGACAAACAACACAGTAAATCTGTACAACAGGAGGAAGTTTATGTCTTACCAAGCTCATGGACAGAAGCCCATATATATATATATATATATGTGTAGTGTTATATATTTATATATATTGCGACACGGGTTGCAATGTGGGCCGTTTGTCAGACCTGACACGCTGGAGAAGAGCGACGATGACGCCGCTGCCGCTTGCACGGCGAAAATTAAGGAGATTAAAGCGCCTCGCGTCGCGCCTGCAAATCTGCGTGGCCCGTACGGCGAGCGGGGGAGCCCTCCGCCGCGCGCTTGTGTACATATTAGTTTCCCCCGAAGACATAACTCTTCCCGACGGCGGCGGCGGTGACGACGCTGGGGACGGGAGCCGCTGATTTGTGGCTCGCTGTCCGGCTGCCAGCGGGCTTCGTGTTTGTCGGGGGGGGGGGGTTTGGGGGGGGGGCGGTGGAGGGGTTGGGGCGGTGGTGTCCCGCAGAACGACACACACACACACACACACGCTCCCGGCGCGGGCCGTCTCCTTCAGGTCCGTTGTAAATATTGGAGTCCAATCCCCTGGCGGTAAACGGCGGCCGTAAAGCATGCGAGCGGCCATTCGTCACGCGGGAAGGGTGCCACGCCCGGCGTCTCTCCACTCGTCTTATTTAAATGGCGCCTTGACGCGCGACGCGCCACCCCCGTCTGGAGCAGGCGATTTATCGTCCCTGTTAGGACTCCCCCCCCCCCCCCCCCCCGGGCCCAGGCAGCCGTTGTTTTTTGGGGCGAGAGCGGCGGAGGAGCCAGTGACCCGACGCCCCCCCCCCCCCCCCCCCCCCCGAGCCGACGTCACGTTCCTGATTTGTCGCTCGGCTGAGAATAAATTAAGAACCGAGGAAAGGAGAAGTGTGGCCACCGCCTGCCTCGCACTGCAGGATTACTGGAGGATACGCACGTCCTTGGTCTCTCTCAGGTCACAGTCAGCTACGCTTCATTTTCATTTTAAAAAACTGCAGAGGAAGGTGCTGCTGGGTGGCTTATCCTGTTAAGGCACTGATGTAATGTGCGGACGGGCCCCCAGAGTGGGGCAGTGGGGCTGAACTGTGATTAATCGCCACATTTGTCAAGATTAACCCTTTAAGGCGCGAGATCACAAATGTGCGATTAGAATGTTCTTCGCTGAACATTCCAACGCTGATGTCACAATCGCCACTGGCAACTGAAAGCAAAGGCGTTCTAGAACACTGACTAAGACCTTTGAAAATAACATTCCAAAAGACCTACTCTTCAAAGGGTTAATGAAAGGGAGGGGGAGGGGGAGGGGGAGGGGGTGGTGTAGATAAACAAACCTCTCCCATAAAAACCGGGAGGGGACGTGATCCCGTATCGAGGGGCCTGTGGGACTGGGAGTCAGGCTGGGCAGCAGCACAAAGGAGCGGCGGCGGCGGTGGCGGCGGCTTTATTCATCATTCCCGCCGCGGCGGAAAGGTGCCGCTTATCGGATGCCCCGTCGCCGCGTGTGGAGATGGCCTTTCTGTGTGAGCGATCGCTCACGGCGCTCCACCGCGGCTCAAGGTGAATTCCGGATGCGTCTCCTCCTCCCTCCCCCTGCGCCCCCCCCCCCCCCCTTTTTAACCGAGGCCTCTCTTTGAACCTTTTTTGAAATGAATCTTGACCCTAGTCTCATTCAGATGGGCCTTATCTCCCCACCGCTTTCACCCCCCGGGCCCATCTCTCTCTCTCTCTCTCTCTCTCTCTCTCTCTCTCTCTCTCCCTCTCTCTCTCTCCTCTCTCTCTCTCTCTCTCTCTCTCTCTCTCTCTCTCCCTCTCTCTCTCTCTCTCTCTCTCTCTCCCTCTCTCTCTCTCTCTCTCCCTCTCTCTCTCTCTCTCTCTCTCTCCCTCTCTCTCTCTCTCTCTCCCTCTCTCTCTCTCTCTCTCTCTCTCTCCGCTCCTGTCGTTTGTCAGTCCGCACGCGGAGCGCAGCCGGCCGATAAAAGCCGCCTCCGGTCTCTGGCGGTCCGCCTCGGCGCTGGAGGGTAAACAGCGGCGGTCTCAGCGGCCGCCCCGGCGGCTTTTAACCCGGGTCATGTTCTCGCCCCGCGGACACGCTCCCGAAAACGATCTTTAGAGGGTTTTTTTGTCGAGTGTCTCCGGCTCCCAGTAGGGTCTCATCGCCGCGGCTGTTGTACTTGACCTCCTGTTGTTGCCAGGCCACCGAATTGCTGCCATAAATTCCGCTATTTTTCCATCCCCCAGTCGTTTGATCTTTCCTCTGGCAGTTTGTTATCTTGTTTTTATGTGTGCCCCCCCCCCCCCCCCCCCATATCTCCAAATTTGGATTGCCCAGTTGTGTTCGTCATCAGCAATTTGTTCGTCGCCACAACCTCCGCTCTCGATTCAGGAGGGCGTGGAGAAGCGCGTCAAACTGTCCGCCGAACACGTGACGTCGGCCGTCGCTTGCTATCGCACCGCGGTGTGGAAGTCGGGCCGACGCAGACGCGAGCCGGACGAAGATATTTCAAACTAGCGCCCTGCCCGCGGTGCGAACACTGCACCGGCCCTTCTGTCTTTAGTGAGAGAGCTCCAGCCAAAGTACCAGCAAGAGAACCATCGCGGCATTTTAGTGTTTGGAGCAATAAGGCAAAAATAAAGTCTGCTCACTCTGGGATGTTGGATGTTGGGTTATAAAAATAAATCCTCGCCATTGCCAGTGTTTCTGTGTGAGTCCTTTAAGGGTTGTTTAATTGATGTGCTCTTGGCGCAGTCAACCGACGATACCTAAAGGCTTGTTTTCAAATACTCCTGCTTTTGATAGCTTTTTCAGGAACCTTCTTGTTGATCCCCTGTTCTTTTTAAATAACATTACATAACAGTTATATGTAAGTTTTAAATTGTTTAATCCCTTTTCTCTCACCAGTTTGGAAAGTCATGCAGATGCTGCAACTCTTACTGCAACCCCCATTGTCAGTTCAGCATTATGTTACATTTATTTGGCAGATGCTTTTATCCACAGCGACGTACAATAACTGCATACCGAAGGTCATTGGAGCAACTGCAGAACCCGGGTCCAAAACCAACTGCGTGTCACCCTACAGGGCTGCCAGCCAATCAGCACCGGATTCAATACCTGAATGTGGGGCCTACTTCTGCAGGAGAACAGTGCTGTAACAACATGAGCCACCCAACAGCCAGACATATACACTTTATAATTAATATAGAATTGTTGTGCTTGGGAAGTCAACAATGGGTCTAGGAGCAAGATGTTTTATGAACACTTTGGTTTTTAATACTGATTTTAAAAAAGAATTGTGTCAGTTATGTACACAATCTTTTTTTGTTTTTTGTACACATTTTTTTACATTTGTCCTTACAGAAATGCAGTGGGGAGCCAATTAGCTATTCTTTATTGTTCTATTGCCAAAGCAGCACTTTCTCAAAATTACAGACCAGCATTGTGTATGATGAATGCACTCATTTAAGAGTTTAACTGTGTAAGTGGCTTCTTAAACAAATGCAGTTTACCCTCATTTAACATACTGCTAGTTCAGGCCAAGTTCACCCATCTTCTACAATAACAATCACTTTTCTCTGAAGATTGCGAAGTGTGATCTGAAAATGTTGTGTAGATTATCTCTTTCCTTTTGTCCTATTCTGTCTGGCAGTACAACACAAACATGAGTAACGATGCGTTGGTTACTGCGATGTGCCGTATGTACAGTACGTTCCACTGGAGGCTGGAAAGCAGTTAGCGTCGTCGTTATCTCCGATGATCTCGCGAGATTGAGAAACGCATTAAATGTTAAAAAAAACGGAAAAGGAGTAAAACAAGTGCGGGGAGATAAATAGTCACTTATGAGTTATGGCTGAAGGAAGCGTTGTGCTAAGCTCTTTTGTGAGCGCTGTTATCTGTCTTATTGCGGCACGCTTCATTTGTCCTCGCTCGGCTGATGGTCCGCGTGGGAAATTCCTGTTTAAATAAGGGATCCTTTAGCACCGGTTGGGATTAGCTGTGCCAGTTCCCTATAGGGGAGCAGCGTAACATGCACACTTTAATGGGATGTGCTGTAGGACGCAACAGGAATTCAAATCCGTTAATTAAGTAGGGCAGTCGTTAATTTACTGTGTTCTGAATTTTTGGGGAGACCTTTGTACCAGCTACTCCTGAAAAGGGGCGCGTAGTGTTTCAGTCAAAGACCGAAGTGTAAGGGTCAATCATTAGCCCTATTAAGGGTTCAAACATGGTTCTGAGTGTTCAAGCCTGGTTAGCGCTTCTCAGAAAACCGTTCAGCCGTGCCGGTTAAATGTTCTCCAAGACCAGCGGAAGCCTGTGCTGCGTCGTAGTGCTCAGGACACACAGTAGCGGCTTCGTTTGGCAGTCACGGATGCCGGATTGTGCTGGTGAGGAAGCGGCAGACAGTATCAGCAGCCAAACACGCAAATAGATAAGGAAGCTAATTCTGTGTACTTTCACCTTATGCTCGTGTCATCATAAACCCTCCCTGTGGTGTGCTAGCGGGAGATGCAGCTCTTGTGGTGCTCTGGGGCTGAAAACTGTAATGACTTAACCTCAGTCGTTGTGCATGCATCGGTATACCCCGACCAGGCCTTGCTAATATTAAGATTCAAAAAATAAATAAATAGACAAATAATATCATCGTGAACTACATTACATTACTGGTTTAGCAGACACTCTTGCCCAGAGCGACTTACACCACTTTTTACACAGCCTTTACATTGCATCCATTTATACAGCTGGATGTATATACTGAAGCAACGCAGGTTAAGTACCTTGCTCAAGGGCACAACTGCAGTGTCCTACCCAGGAATCGAACCTGTGACCTTTTAGGTTGCCAGACCAGTTCCTTACCCATTATGCTACACTGCCGCCCACGTGCAGCCTTTCGGCTAGACTCCTGTGCTCGGTCCGTACAGCGCGACCAGACTAGACGTCTCAAATCTGTGAATGGACCGGAATGATAGCCGCCACAGGACCAGCTCCGAAAAAGGTGAGTTTCGTGGGTCGTGACGTGGCTCCTGCCATCCCTAAGCGCAGGGTTGTGGAGTCTGACGCGGCTCCTGCCATCCCTGAGCGCAGGGTTGTGGAGTCTGACGCGGCTCCTGCCATCCCTGAGCGCAGGGTTGTGGAGTCTGACGCGGCTCCTGCCATCCCTGAGCGCAGGGTTGGGGAGTCTGACGCGGCTCCTGCCATCCCTGAGCGCAGGGTTGTGGAGTCTGACGCGGCTCCTGCCATCCCTGAGCGCAGGGTTGTGGAGTCTGACGCGGCTCCTGCCATCCCTGAGCGCAGGGTTGTGGAGTCTGACGCGGCTCCTGCCATCCCTGAGCGCAGGGTTGGGGAGTCTGACGCGGCTCCTGCCATCCCTGAGCGCAGGGTTGTGGAGTCTGACGCGGCTCCTGCCATCCCTGAGCGCAGGGTTGTGGAGTCTGACGCGGCTCCTGCCATCCCTGAGCGCAGGGTTGTGGAGTCTGACGCGGCTCCTGCCATCCCTGAGCGCAGGGTTGTGGAGTCTGACGCGGCTCCTGCCATCCCTGAGCGCAGGGTTGTGGAGTCTGACGCGGCTCCTGCCATCCCTGAGCGCAGGGTTGTGGAGTCTGACGCGGCTCCTGCCATCCCTGAGCGCAGGGTTGTGGAGTCTGACGCGGCTCCTGCCATCCCTGAGCGCAGGGTTGTGGAGTCTGACGCGGCTCCTGCCATCCCTGAGTGCAGGGTTGTGGAGTCTGACGCGGCTCCTGCCATCCCTGAGTGCAGGGTTGTGGAGTCTGACGCGGCTCCTGCCATCCCTGAGCGCAGGGTTGTGGAGTCTGACGCGGCTCCTGCCATCCCTGAGCGCAGGGTTGTGGAGTCTGACGCGGCTCCTGCCATCCCTGAGCACAGGGTTGTGGAGTCTGAAGCGCTCCTGCCATCCCTGAGCGCAGGGTTGTGGAGTCTGACACGGCTCCTGCCATCCCTGAGCGCAGGGTTGTGGAGTCTGACGCGGCTCCTGCCATCCCTGAGCGCAGGGTTGTGGAGTCTGACGCGGCTCCTGCCATCCCTGAGCGCAGGGTTGTGGAGTCTGACGCGGCTCCTGCCATCCCTGAGCGCAGGGTTGTGGAGTCTGACGCGGCTCCTGCCATCCCTGAGCGCAGGGTTGTGGAGTCTGACGCGCTCCTGTCAGACGGGCTCTCCTTTCGGCCGCCGGCGTGATGGATGCTGAAAACCGGCTCGGGTGGAGAAATCGCGGAGGTGGAAGTCTCCGCTAAATCTGTCTGCTCCGCGGCTAAGCGGCGGAGGAGGATCAGAGACCCCCAGCGACAGGCGGGCCGCGCCGGGCCGCTTTTTTCGGCTTTTTGAAACCGTGAAAATCCGACGACAGCGTGTCGCAAGCCTTCGCCGGAATTCCCCGGGAAAAAAAAATGTAATAAAAAATGCGGACCCAGCAGGAAAAAGCAGACAGCGCTGCCCTGTTTTATCGCGGGTCTTTTTTCTTTTTTTAGAGAGTGTGTGTGAGACAGGGGAACTTTGCTTTGACTCTGTGTGGATAGATTACTCCGGATTGTGCCAGACACCATGTAACACAGCAGGCAGTGGCTCCTGAGGTGAAAAATTTGATGCCCCCACCCCCCCCCCCCGGACTCTGCCGGGTCAAGGGGGGAGAAACCGATTCATCCTCCCAGTGTGGTAGACTGGTGCCCCCCCCCCCCCCCATCACCCCCTCCGCCTAGAACTCACCCACCTGTCCTTCACTGGACTGAAATTGATCAGCTCTGTCTCGACTTACTTTTGCCCGCGGTATTCTGACTGGAGATTACACTCCCCCCCCCACCCCCCCCATGCTCCAACCCAGAACGCCGGGAACACTTTTTGATTAATAATGCTGACAAGCCGGCCCATTATTACAAATTAAAAGTGCGTGACGGCCGAACTTCGCATTATCTCAGACTGAATTTTTTTTTTTTTTTTTTACAGCATTAAACGAGGCCGTGGCTCGGTGGCAGGGACTGATTGTGGAGTCGCAGACGCCACGCTCGCCCGGGCTTCAGTCCGTCGCTCGATTCGTCTGCGGCCGGAGTTGCGCCGCCTTTCGCCACGGGAGGGACCCGGGAAACACGGACGTCTGAGGCGCTTTACAATCAGGATCACGCGCCCCTGCTTGCTCCCATTTTACACGCACCAACAAAAAAAAAAAAAAAAAAAAAAAAAAAGCAGCATTAAATCAAACATGTGGCCCTATGACTCAATCGTCACATGACCGGGAAATTAACCGAACGACGGCTCTCGCGCACGGCTAAATCAAAAAAAAAAGTTGAACCGGAGTCAGCGCACTGTAACCGGAGAGCAGTCAGCTGGAAAATGTGGCGCGGCCCCCCGGGTCAGCAGTCCGCATAATTCCCCGGCATAACTGATTTTCCGAGGAAGGGATTTTCGGAGCTGCGCTTAAGTGGCCGGGGGGGCCGGTCGTTACGCCGGCTTCCTGCGGACCGCCTCGGCTTCGGCGCGAGCCTGCGGTCGCCGCTAACCGCTCTGTTTCCACGGCAGCAAAACAAAAGAGCGGGAAAAAAAAAAAGGTAAGCGTCCACCTGCAGCTGCGCTAAAGATAACGGATAACAATGTTTTATGGCTTTATCAGATCTGCCCGTGATTGCTCTGCAGGAAACTTAAATCAAAAGATTGCTTCATTTTTTTATTTTTTTATTTTTTTATTTCATCTTTTCTTTTGTTGTGTGTGAATTGCAGCAAGGAGGAACTGGCATAATTTTTAGTTTTCGTGCTCGTAAACGGCTATCCCCCACTAAAGTTTTACATGCACAAATCAACAGGAGTATCCACAGAGACAGAGCGAGAGGAGGATGGCTAAAAGATTTAGCTCCTTGCCAGAAAAAATAAGAATTTTTTTTTTTTAGACATAATGAAAACACAGATGCAGTTTCCAGAGCAGATGATATCATTTACACTGGATTAAGTGTCTGTTGTAGATTTTGGATTTGTACAGATACAGTGCAGACAACATGGAATCAAACATGATTCATATCAGATTTTTTTTCCCCTTGTTTTTTCGAACGTCCCTCTTTAGAGTAGGGGCAGGTACATATGTAGGGAAGCAGTCCAGTCCAACATATACATTTAACCAGGTCTGACTGAAGTGTAATGAAAATACATTCTTGGCAGTAGCAATCACTACTGCATACACTCAGGCACGCACATGTGGGGGGTGGGTGGAAAACTTTCAGGGGCCCTGTCACTGGATAGGGCCCAAGAGAGAGAGAGAAAATACCCCCCCCACCCCCATTCTGTGATCGCAATGCCAACTCACCCCCTGGTCCACATTTACAACTGCACCCCAATCCCCCCACCCCCGGGCCGACAATTGCAAGGTGTCCCCCCACCCCCCCCAATCCATCCAAGGAAGGACCCAAAATTTTGCACAGGGTGCACAAAATGTTATAGATGGCCCTCCGCCCTCTTACACACGCATATTTGAAGGAGAACACATTTTGTTTCCTCCCTATAAGAAGCACAGGGGTGGTTATTCTCCGATGTGTAGTTAGTCTGCCAAAGTTTGACCCAAGCCACGGTCAGCTTTTGCTACATCCTGCTAACTCAGCCCGTGCGCGCGTATCTACGGTACGGGACGGAGTGAGTCGAATGTTTCCACAGCTCGGCTGCGGGTATTTGGATTCCATCCGCTAATAAATAACAGCTTCGGCGCAACGCCGCTCGTTGTTTTGCTTGCTCTGACCCAGCCAGTGTCGACACTCCCCGTGTTTTACGGTCTACTGGACAATCCGCCGTCAAGATGGCGTCTTTCCTGCGGCTTTTGGGGCGTCTCTCCGCTCTTCAAGCCCGAATGGTTGACGCGTGGATCGCGCCAGAAAACGCCTGTCCCGCCGGCCCAACGGAGCCTCGACCCGCGTCGATTCAGACGGCTAACTAGCCGGGAGAGCTAGCTGGCTGCCCGACGGTTCTGGGGAACGAGCGCTCGCCCCCGCCAAACCCCCCCCCCCCCCCCACCACCCCACCACCCCACCACCCCCCGGCTTGTACTCGCTGACGGATCTATAATTAATGAAACCCCCCCCTCAGCCCCGGACTAAATTTAGTGCATAAACTGCAGCCGGAGAGGCGAGCGGTGGATTGATGTGGCGTACAGGCCTGACTGAAGGCTCAATAGCCGCCTGAAATGTGTGTGTTGTGACATTTCTGCTTTAGTGCGGCTCCAGCTGTCTGAGAGAGAGAGAGAGAGAGAGAGAGAGAGAGAGAGAGAGACAGACAGAGAGAGAGAGAGAGAGAGAGACCGCATTGTACAAGGGGAGAGTGTCTCCCGGTCGTTACTCACCAGTCGTTAGCCCGTGACTAATCTATAGGAGATGGCAGTCCATTTAGTAAGGCAAGGTTTTCCTTAATTAAGCCATTCGATATGTCACAGTTGTAGAGCACTCTGTGGTCTCTGGGCTAAAACCTGTGCAGTAATAGGTACTCTATGTACAGCCACATTGTGTGGTGGTACAGATATTAGTCCCAATCAGGTAATTTTTTTAATTACCTTAAACTGTAGATATAGGAAAACATAAAATCATATGAGGTAATAAATGTGTTTTGAGTATTTGTGAAATAATTTTTTTTTTTTTTTGTTGTAGATAATCTGCAGGAATTTGATTGCCATCTAAGGGGTTTGAAAGTATTTCAAATAATTATTTGAACTGGGTCTTCTAAATAACTGCTGCTTTTATACAGACAGGATGAATACAGCAAAAAGCCTGAGAAAATAAGCCTGAAGGCTATGGGGAACTGTAGCATCACTTAGCTTGTGTTATTGTGTTTTTGTAGTGTGCATTAAAGCTTTATGTGCAACGCATAGTTCTGGCTGCTGTGGGTCAAGGAGCATAGCTGTATCTGAGCGCTCTGTCTGACAGAGAGTCAGGGATCAACGCGCTTTCGCACCTGCGGACGGCGAACGTATTGTCAGCCCTCATCGCCTTGGAAACCCCTCTGGCTTGCCTCAGGTGTAGCTACACCTACAGCTCGCCGGGGGTCAGCGCCCGGAGCTTGTTGCCACGGCGAGAGATGAAACGCGCCCCCCCCCCCCCCCCCCCACGGTCCAGCCGCGAGGTGCAGGGCCCGCGGACCGCGGTTTTGAAAGCGTTCGACCGGAGACGCGCCGCTGTAGCCTCGTAGCACGTAATCACGTAATGCGGGAAAAAAACGTTTTTTTTTTTTTTTTGTAAAAGGCTGGCAGACTTCAGCTCTGAGGAGCGGGTAATTAGAATGGAAAATGCATCTTTCACCTTTAGGTTGTACCGCCAAGGGACAGGCAAGCCCGGAATGCAAAAGGCGGGAGGAGGAGGGGCGGGGGTGGGGGTGGGGGTGGGGAGCCCACTTCAAGACAGAAAGTGAATGAAGTATCAAAGCAAACAGTCTGCAGGGTGAATGGGGAGGTAGCGGCAGGAGCGTTTGATCTGACTGAGCCGTGTGTTCTTAGCTAAACGCTCTAAAGAAACCCTGAGGGCTCGAACAAGTGAGCAGGGGGTTGTTTTGGGGAGGGGGTGGAGGGGGGAGACTGCGACTCCTTATGAACCTTAAAGCGTTTCTAGAAAAATCTAAGAAGTCCTTCAGTGATGCCTGGGATGACAGAGTAGTGGTGCGGGGGTGGGGGCGGGGTTGTGGGTGTGAGGGGGGTGATGGTAGGTGGGGGGTCGGGAAGACAGCCAAAGGCCAATTTCATCTTTGTGACATCACTGATACCTGAATGGTGAGGGTTCCGGGACCTTCACGGGCCGTCTGTCCCGCTAGGATAAGGTTTTTGGCACCGCGAAAACCGGATGAGAGCTTTTTGAAGGTGAAGCAAAGAGCCCCTTTTTCCTTTTTTAAAAGTGCCGCAATCAAGATGCTAAGCGTCTAGAAGAAAGGAGACCGGCTGGAACTTTCCCTCGCGTTGAACAAAACAAGAAGAAGAAAAAAAAAAACATCCTTCCTACTTGTGATTTCCCAAAGGAACCTAGATTGAACTCCAGTAAAAAAAAAAGAAAAATTCAAAAAAAGGCAACAACAAAATCCAGATCAAACAAAGAGTGCTTGCGATTCAGTGACACGGTAGCTTTGATGAAGGCTCCGCTCTCTGTGGATGCAATGTTGGCACAACAGCATCGGAACAGGGAAATTTCTGCTCTGATTTTTACGAGTGGGGCCATTGGTACTGCACCAGTGCCCTGTAGAGCACTCCGGAGTTTCCCAGGCCTCCTCGGCCTCCATCTGTTTTTAATCTGGACGTACAGTGCATGCACATAAACCATAATGTAATAATATACCCTAAAGCACCACAGCCGATACCGGGGAGACAGAAAGAGGATTGACTGTATCTGCCCGTGCATTAATTTACAACAATAAGTCAGAGAAATATGATGCAGTCCTCCTGGAAAGAAAGAAAGAAAGAAAGCAAGAGGAAAAAAAGACATCAGATAACAAGGCAGCTAAATGTAAGAGCTATTTTTCATGACTGACCTATTTTCAGTTCTAGGTAAAGCATTGGGTATGCTTCCTTCTCTTTCATTTTTTTTTTTTTTTTTTTTTTGTAGCCATGCCAGAACCGCAGTGTTCCGGAAGCGCAGTTGCTTTCTGAAAAAAAAAAAAAAAAAAAACCTGCAAAAATGTAGCATTCTCTTTTTTTTTTTTCTTTATGTGAAAGGTCACTTTTTCTCACACTGCAGGATCGGAGGGTAAGAGGGCAACCGGCGCGGCACAGGCCATATATTTTCGGCGGCTGGAAACCCTGGTGTCGGCTCGCGGAATGTACCCGTGGACGGCCCGGGGGCACCATTTTTTTTTCCGGGAAGGAGGAGAGAAATCTCGTTGTGGCGGCGGTGATTCTGTGATCCGAGGGGGCCTGCCGCCCGCCCTGCCACTGAATTTCCTGCCGAATGATAAAGGGCACTAATACAGCCGAGGCAAGCAAATCACAGAGAGAGAGAGAGAGAGAGAGAGGCAGAGTGAGAGAGAAGGGGGCAGAGAGAGAGAGGGAGAGTGTGTGTGCATGAGAGAGGCAGAGAGAGAGAGAGGGAGAGGGAGAGGGAGAGGCAGAGAGAGGCAGAGGGAGAGAGAGAGAGGCAGAATGAGAGAGAAGGGGGCAGAGAGAGAGAGGGAGAGAGAGTGAGAGTGTGTGTGTGCGGGAGAGAGGCAGAGAGAGGCACTCTAATGTGTTCTAGAATGGAGCTATCTGGCTGTTCCAATGACACACTCCAAGCTGACAACAGGTCATTACCCCCCATGTGAAAGAGACGAATGGCATGGCTGCAATCCAGATCCTCTCACAGCCCCCCCCCCACCCACACTGACTCTGAAGCACGGCGGCGAGGAGCTGAATCCCATAGGCTAATAGCTCGGATCAATCAGCCAATTAGCCCAGTTCAAATCATCTCAGCACTGAGCGGGAGGGGTGCACCGTGGGGAATAGACTCTTCTCCAGATACCCGTACAGTGGGGAGATTTCCCCCTCTGAAGTCTAATTGCGCCCAAAGGTTTCTTCCTTGCGAATGGCACCCTGGCTTTTGCGGGGATTTAGGCCAGGGTCTATTGTGAAGCACAATGCGACATGTTTGTATATTGTGCTATACAAAAAATTTTTTTATTAGATTTGTCCACAGTTCCAGAGTGAGTGGTTTGAAGCTCTCCAACCAGCTCAGCCAGGTCAAAAGTTCCCTCCAAGCAGGGGAATCAAATCAGGTTTCTCTTTCACGAAATGAGCCCTGTAATTCTCCAGACGGCCTCAGCAGGCATTAGAAACCCACACAAACGCAGGCAGCCTAAACAGTTTATCCGCAGGGTAACGTAATGGTTTGCTGGGCCTTTTGAAGTCGGCCACTCCCGCTTGCGGAGGGCAGTACGAGCCCCTTGTGCGGCTCAGCTCTTTCTTCTCGGCGAGCGGATCTTCTGGGCGAGACCCTCGGCGTCGCGGATTATCGCCCTTCCAGCGGCGGGATCTCCGGTTGCCGGCGGCGACGGCAACGGCCCCGCCCGGATCGACGAGTTCTCCGCCGGCTCCAGACCTCGCCCCGGCGAGAGATACAGAGGCGGGGAGGAGGAGGCGGAGATGCAGATTTCGGCATTGAGCTCGTAAAGACATTCGCCGCTATGTTTGCGTGGCGGGCTCGCACCGCCCTCTCACACTTCCCGGGGCCAGCGGTAACGCGAGGGCGTTTTTTATCTCTTCGCTTCTGTTTGCTAATCAAGCGCTCGTGAAAGCCAGAGGACCGTGATAAGACCCGGGACATTACCAGCCTTCTGTTTGAACGGTGACTAATTTTACAGGCTTTTAATTTTCAATCGGCCGCCTTTTCGTTTTTTTTTTGTTTAAAAAAAAAAAAAAAAAATCATTTGCATGCTTGCGTCACCGCCTTTTGTTATGGCCCCGCCAAATAATACCCACAAATCGATGCGTTCAAACGAGCCGGGCGAAGCAATCCCCCCGAGCTTTGTGCTGAACGGGACGGGCAGGTGCCGAGCACGTTCTCCGTTTTTTTGAGAGGAAAGCTTTTTGGCCGTAAAAAATGAAAAAAAAAAATTTACAAAAGGAAAAAAAAAAAGAATAGAATATGATTCCTCCTGGCATTTGTGATTTACAGCTCAATCAGATTCTATCAAACGCCCTGATACATCATCGCGGGTCTAGATGGAGACAGCACGGTTCCCCAGGGTTTCCCTCGCACCAGATGCCTCTGGATTCCACCATTGAGTGGGCAATGCTGAACAGACAAGTACCAACCAAGATAGACTGATAAGGACAATGGCTAGACCTTGACCTCTGAGAGCGCAGGCTGAAATTGGCTTGGAGGACGAGAGCGAATGACAGACAGAAAGAAAGAGGGAGGAATACAGAGAGAGTGAAAGAGAGAGAGAGAGCAAGTAAGAGCAAGAGACAGTGAGAGAGTGCAACAGAAGAAATTTCCACCCTCAAAAAAAAAACTGGCTTTTTTTTTTATAACAGACAAAAATAGAGCAGTGCTTGTGAACTGTTCAGTTTTACTGGGGCCTGCACGAGGCCTAACCTGTTTAATGTTTATCCACCGAGTGGAATTTTCAGCTGGAGTGCTGACACACATACAGTACACACAAACACACACACACACACACACACATGCACACAGCTGAATGCTGAACCTCAGGGTGTGAAATGCAGCGTGACAGCTTGTCATAATCCGGCAGCGCGCTGAAGTGTCACTGTGTAAATACGGTCCTCGCTAAATGCGAGGCTTCGCCTGATATTGTTTGGAGTGGAGGGAACCTGCCGCTCGCCCACAATTACGAGGCGTGTCGCCGCGTCGCTCACGCTGGTGTGCGCCGGGCGTCAGGATCCGCGTCGGCGGAAGGGGGGAAAAAAACACGACGCTTTTTTTGCGCTTTTTACCCCCGTTTTTTTTTTTCGTTCCGCTCCGCGTTTGGGGACACCGGGAAGAAGGCGACGGCGTTCTTCTTCGTGCCTCCAGTGCTAATTACGGTCAGATTGAGGGGAATTAGTGTCAGTCAGTTCCCCCCGCTGACTCTGAGCGGCCCCCAGAGGTCCTGGGTTCTGAAATGCTCTGTCTTGTGTATATTATAGTCATATGCTTCATATGCTATGTTGATTGTATCTAGTAATAATAATAATAATAATAATAATAATAATAATTGTTATTATTATTATTATTATTGTTGTTAATAATAATAATAATAATAATAATAATAATAATAATAATAATAATAAAATAATATTATTAACAATAATAATAATAATCATCATCATCATCGTCGTCGTCGTCGTCGTCATCGTCATCAACAGCATTTAATAGGGGCATTTAAGGGGCTCTGCAGTTGAATTCTAGGTACTTAAGCGAATGGAGTATGTATTTATGTAATAAATATACAACTATAAATGTGAAATATACAGTTCATCTGTCACGCCTGGAAAAGGGTAGCTGTGTCAGGAGATAAATGGCAACCTGCTGAATAAAAGTAAAACGTCCAGTGTTAAATTATCTCTTACAGAGTACATATGGGTCCTGCTTTGGTCCACACTAGACATTGTACTGTGTGGCCCTTCCCTGACATTGAAGCAAATTTGTTAATGGTTGTCATGTGGAGTTTTTATTTTGTTGTTGTGTCCTTTCACTATATAGAAGTGGCTCTGTGTCCCTTCCACTGCAATCTTGGTGAACGGCCTTCATTGTGTTTAACGCGATCACTCAAGAGTACAAATGAGACCCTCCGTTTATCCCCCTACTGCAAGTAAATCTATACAGTGCGGAGGATAAGTATCGATCCCTCCATATCTTTTATGAAAAGCTGAGCTGGCATAACATCTCTTGATAAGATTTGTACGGGGAGAGTGTTGTTGCTGCTGCTTTGTATGGGGGGGGGGGGGTGGGCGGGCGGGGGGGATGAGAGTGTCGGAATGAATCAATAAAAACTATTATTGTGCTTTCCAAAAAATATTGAGATGTGCCACATGTATGCTCAGAATGGGAGGATTTCTGGAATTTAGATCTTAAACAGGAAATGGAAAGGGCTAAGATATTTTCCCGCCTGATTCACACTCGCGACACCCTCTTTGTTGTGAGCTGAATAACTAAGCAATACCACTTCTGCAACTTGGTAAATCCACTTGCAGTGATACCACTGCGCTTTCCTGTTGTTCGGTCTTTCACCTTAATGAATCGAAACAGCACTGTGGCCCATATGATTAATTTCACCAAGAATAGATCCTGTAATAAAAACTCATGTTGGCTTACAAAGGCTAACAATAAATTCCTCTCGTTTTTTTCCTTTTGAGTGCTCCACAGCCAAAAAAAAATTTTTTCTAAGTGCTTTTACACTGTTATAAACATTCATCCAATGGCCTTCCACTTTATAGACTGTTCATAAAATTACAGACTTTTGGCAGCTTCAACACCTATGTTGCAATAACAAAATGAGAATATAGCACACAGTTAGTACAGTTAGTATAAGCATCACCGAACAGAAACTAGTTCGAATCATTTGAGTGAATGCAACGGTGGACTGTAGCACATTTCAACACATTCAGCTGCTGATATCTTGCTCGGGCAAATTCCAGCTTCTGTGGCTACATCTCTGAGTAAATTGTGAACATGGTGTGACTTTCAGAAGGCTGATACAGGGAGCACCATGAGCGTGACGCTAGGCACGTTACATGCGTACCCGTGTGAAGGAAAATACAAAGGAACGCAAAGCTGTGGAATTCAAGCACATAGATAACAACTCTGGAACATATCAATTCAGAAATGCATTCTGGAACATGTAGTTCAAGCTCATCTCGACTGTCATAATCCAATTAACAGATATATAGGCCTACATTTAACCATTTGAAAATGAGGTTTTTTTTTGGAATATTTTTGCAAAATTTCAAGTCAGTGTGTTCTAGACCTCCATTACCAGTAGTTATTGTAACGTAAGCATTAGAATGTTCAGATAAGAACATTCTAATAACGTATTTGTGATTTTACACCTTAATGAAAATGGAATGTTTAATTTATTTACTTATTTCATAAAGCACTCTAAACTACGTATCATTCAGTTGTCATCTGCGCCACCTTTGCTTGCGCTCAACACAGACAGTTTTGCGTGTAGTACGATCGAACATGACAGGGATGTTGTACTCACATGGCTCTCCCGAACGCTATTGATTTTTAAATCACAAGGTCAATGGTCAAGGTCACAGTACCACGTGTTTAATAAAAAATAGATACAAACACGGGTATATGTGAATTTACATATGTATGTGTGTGTGTGTGTGTGTTCTCTTGTATTTAATACAGCCAGTTATTAATGGATTATTATGGAAATTCAAACAAATATTCTGGCTCCTTCCCCCCTCTAAAACCCTACACTTTTCCAAGACGCGGTGGTGAAATTATTTTTTATTTTTTTATTTTCCTTTCTCTAACTCACACTGTCGCTTGAGCATAGATATTCATGAAGTCAGTTTAGGCTAATGGTCTCATCACAGTCCCCCAGGACCCCTATTGATCCTCAAAAGAAAAGGTCAAATGTCAGGTTAAGGCTGATAATGCATGTTCAATAACATGCTTTTTATTAGTTGGGTATTTACAATCCCCCTGTCAACTAATGACTATGTCTGTTCATTATGAATTCCATTAACATATTTGCACTATAAACATTATAATTTAATAACATGGGTTTAGTGCCTCAATGGTGAATCGCATCCAGCAGTTTGTAAAGGGCTCCAAAATCCATGGAACATGAAACATATTGATTGATTTGAGGTTTCAAAAGATGCTAATGCAATCTTTTGGTTTAATAACCTCTGGGGAGCCCAGGGGAGTTGCAGCCTAAGATAAGATCCAAGTTAGCCACCATCCCAGTGCTAGTGAACATCACCCCACATACAACTTCTCCATAACTCATTATACAATGCAGAATCCTATGAATCAGTCATAACACTTTTCATTAAGATGGCTATCCTCTGGACTACAAGCACAATATTAAATATTTCCTGCATCAGGTCATTGTGATTCACAGTGAATTTAACGCCCCCACCCAAGTTAAATTTGCATAGCTGTTGTGAGTTGTTTTTTTATAACACATGTACTGTCACCTTTTATTTTATTTCTGTGCCCATTCTTCCTCTTTCTCAGATCCACCATGACCAAGGAAGGACTGCCCCTCCGCCCTGGTATCGGATCTCGTTTCTATGCGGTGCGTCTGGCATTGTGTGACGAGCGGTACGTTCTGTACGCTTTCCTCTGGAGCCGGCGGAGTCTACGCGCCAGCAGAAAGACGCAATTAAAAGGGTCCTGTTGACGCTGAATGAGGCTCAGCGGGAGATGACCTTCTTCTGGCAGCTCTTACGCTTCATAATGAAACTATCTTTCATCCGTATGTCTCACGCTAAAAAAAAACATATATATGCCTTTCCCTTTCAATCCGATACACTGCAGCAGGTGGGTTGAGGCCAGAATGAAAACCTGACTAGCATTGACGTTCTCCCAAGAATACAGTGAAGTCCAGTTTTTTCTGTTGCTCATTTAAGTGGCTTTTAAGGTGTACAACCCGACTTTGCTTATTGTTGGCGACCAAGCATTTCAAAGGGAGTCTAGATTTGATTTGAATGAGCTGAGTTCTTTGCTTTTTGTTTCCTGCAGGTGGATTATTGTCTGGAAGTCACCTGAGAAAAACAGAGATAATCCTTTGCTCTTGATCACAGGCTCCTGTCATACCTGACTCTCTCTAAACCCTGCACTGTATCATCCAACCCTCTCTGTGCTACGGGGGAAGTGGAGAGGTGGGGATCTTCCCACCTGAACATTTTTGTGGTGAAAAGTCGATGAAAAAATGTGTTCAGGCTACATTAGGTTGAAAAGTGACATTTTTGTAGCCAACAAGGACAGTCAGACTATATCCAGGCAAAACCTGAGCTTCGGTATAAGGGTTAACCTAGTCCTTTTTATATAAAAACATCTCTCCACCTTGATTTCCATCCCTCTAGATGTCAAAAATTCTGGCATTTACCCACAGGATTAAAGTTTTTTTTTTTTTTTCCTGTTCGATGTACATTCTTAGACCCCTACAGAAAGAATCATTAGGAGGCAAAAACAAACCTGGCTTTAGGGTTTATCAACCTAAACCTTTTGCTCTCCTTACACCACTATCATCTTGAAGATACTGCTTTTGCAAAACAAATAGATTTGCACTAAACTGGTGTCTTTTCTAAGGGTCTCAAAAAATACAGAGAAGGCTTTTCACACAACTGCAGAAAACGTAATGGCTTTTCTCTTGGTGAAATGGCTGTGCAAACATTACGTATTCATAGGCAATGTTTTCTATCACACTCAGAAACAGAAATTGGAAGCACATTGAAAGAAAAAGGGAAGAAATAACCCTGAAGTATGCACATGTGCATCAACTTTCCCAGCAAGATCACATTTTCCTCACTCTCTCACACTCTCCCTTTTAACAGTAGTGGGGTTTGTTCATATTGCTGAGCCACACACATCCACATAATCCAAGCCTGAAGGCTCTTTTGCTTTTGTTATCCTTGTTGTCATTCTCCTGCAACTGAATTCAAGGGTCGGGGCAAGGGGGTAAATACTGTTGCAGAGGTTTAAATGTAATCGCAGCCAAGTGGCTAATACATGCATTAGCAGTCGCTGAGGTGCCAGGTTTTGCACATTGTTTTACAACAAAAGTGGATTAGTGCAATGACTCAGAGTGTGTGTGTGTGCGTGTGTGTATGTGTGTGTGAGTGTGTGCGTGCATGGGCACATGTTTGTGTCTGTCTGAGTATACATGCCAATCTATGTTTGTCTGGTGAAATCTTCAGCTCAGGGCAAGTATCCAGTTTGCACCAAGCCAAAAACTATTGTTTTAAAACACTCACTGTAATACAGATGGTAAAATCACTTCCAGATTGTTCAGGCTGGCCTTTAATCTCACTCTGTCTTTAACAGGACCAGTATCAGTCTGGGAAAACACGTTGTGGGTGTCCATTTTGGATAAGCTTTTGGATGTAAGGGGGGGGGGGGGCGGTTTCTCGTTACAGAACCCTGAAGTAGCAACACTGAGCACAAATATTAACAAAATCTGTTAAATCCCCGAAGAATAACCCTGGCTTACTCTAACCACTTCAGACTGGCTGTGCGCGGGGTTCCCTTTTTTGCTGGCAAAGGACCCGTATTATTTGCATTTATGCAACGCAGCTGGGATCCTTTTGCTAATGAGAACCAACCTTCCCCAAACAAAAGAGGAACCGGAGCCCCCGATTAGCGCGAGCAACCGCTGCCCTTGTGAATGGCGCCGCCTGAAAGTGTGGGGCTCAATTCAAAAAGGCCTTAATGCCAGCTTTCTTTCACCGGACGCCGTGCCAGGGGCGAAACAACGCCGCACTCTACAACATACCTGTTGGGCGACCATTGTGAAAGATCGGGGTTCTTCTGGCAACTGCAGGATTGTATTTTTGAAGGGAAAAAAAAACCCCACTGTTCTGTGGTCAGGCTGTCCTCAGGGGTAGACCGTGTGCCTGTCTGCTTGTGTAGGGTGTACCAACGGGGGATTGATAAAGATCCTCAGAATAGCAATGAAAATGTGCAATTTTAAAAAAAATATAGTTATGTTAAAATTAAGCTTTTGCTTTCAACGACTCATCACCCTCTTTCTAACCCATTAACCGAGCAGTGTGGCCAGATGCACACACACGCCGCCGCGTTTCTGTAAATGTTGCACTGTGCAAAGAAAATGATTACAGAAAAAAAGCTGGTGCCCTTATGCGCTTCTGTTTCAGTGAGCTGGCCTGCCCTCGGGGCAAGCCTGACCCCAGAACGAGTGCAATTTCCAAAACACAGGCCTGTTCCTGACCCAGCCTCTCTGTCCCACATAGCAGAAGAACAAACCGGCATTACAGTGTAATTAAATGCAGGGCCAAAACACAAACCCTTACCAGAATCGAATTTGGCAAAAATTCATACACTGCTGGTGCTGGCCAGCCCTTCCCATGCAAACTTTGCTCTGAGGATAAATATTAATAATAGGAAAATACAAAGTTTTTAAACGTGCATCAATGTTTTGAGAGATGTACTGGTTGCATATACCAAATGTTGTTTCAGTAGCACAGAGTGTTGTTTTTCTGAACAACGCAGCATTCACCACTATAGCAAAATAAACAGTTTTTTTTGTTTGTTTGTTTTTTTTTTTAATTAAAAAAAAAACAAAAAACAAATCCTTCACCCTGTCAGCTTGAAAATGCATGTCGGACCAAAATCCCAGTATGGGATCTGGTGCAACAAAGCAACAATGCCCTGGATTTCAGTAGTCATAATAATGCAATTCACTGTATTAACCAGACCATGAATATCTGAACATTTCTGAGTAAGACGTGCACAGCTTTTTTCCCCCATACTTCTAAAAAATCAATGTGTTGAATCCGGCTGTGATCCACCTGCAGGCAGCTTGTCACAAAACACGAGAAGGTGAATCATAAAACCAAATGGATGGCAGTATAGTATAATGGCTAAGGAATTGGCTTTGCAACATAAATGTTGCAGGTTTGATTCCCAGGCAGGACACTGCTGTTGTACCCTTGAGCTAGGTACTTAACCTGCACTGCTTCAGTATACTATGTAAAAAAAAGCTGTGTAAGTTGCTCTGGATAGCAGCGATTGCTAAATGCCTGTAATGGAATTAATTTACTTTAAGAAATGGTGTAGTTCCTGGCAAGAAATCACTGTAGCACTATAGCTAAGGGCAAGGCTACCATGAGTGAACAAATTTTGTTTCTGTACTTTGTGAAAGCAAAATGAATATTGCATGATTTATTTATTTTTCTTACTCAGGGTTGCCTCTGCTTCCCAGTAGCATACATGAAACAGAAGGGCTTTGCATTCCAATTGTCATTTCCAAAATCGCATCAACTCAGTGGTGGTGAGGGGAAATATTTCATTCACTGTTCTTATGAAAGGGCTTGTATTTATGATCAAAATGGAGGCGTCACTAAGGAGTCTGTGATAGCTGGCATGGTTGTGATGGGAAAATCAGGCAGTACAGATCGAATGAATGTAACATGAGAATACAACCCTGCATTGTGCATTTGAAACAAATCTTTATTTCTCTTGCTGCAAAGGGACAGCTTCGATGTCCTATGCAGATTATTGTTTGGCCAGTACCCCTAACAAACCTTTATGGGATATAAGATATGAAAACCAGTTTTTGGCTGGACCACAACAGTGGGGTCAGCCCTACAAACGCGAATGTCTGTGACTGAGTGAATGAGTGATGAAGTTACACCATTGGTCGGTCGAGTTATGAAGTTACACCATTGGTCGGCCGGCCCAGCCATATACTAGGTTTTGACCTGGTCTTGTTTGCATTTAATCCCAGTTTATTTTCTTGGCATTTTCTATGCGGAAATAAGGACAGATCAAATCTAAACACATAAGCATAAGTATGGTGATAGGAAATTATAACAGGTGTAAAATTAATTTCATGTAGGGCCACATGTATGCTCTTAGGGAAATTTTTTGCCCAAACCTCAACTTTTTTTTATTTTATGCAAATCGCAGGTGAATGTTATGACGTGTGGTTTCTGTTCCTACTGTCTAAAAAAAACTTGTAGGTCTGTGTTTTGGGAAGTCCACAGTTGTAAATATTTATTGAACAAACAATGACCTAATTGAACCAACAAAGCTAAGAGAATTGGCTGAAACAACAACCATCATACAAGGGTGCGTGGGCCAGGAAATGAGATTGACACACCTAAATTAGGATGTGTTATTGTGCCAAATTAGAAAAATTATTGGTAAAAAGAAATACAACAGGACCACTTCAATAATACTGCGGCAATGCAGATACAGCTGAGTATCACAAGTTATGTACAACAGTTAATATAGCTTTTTAGGAATAAACGGTAAAACGGAGAGAATTCAGATTTCACTTATTGTCCACATATAAAAAAATGTATTTCCACAGGTCAAAATCAGGCAATATGCATACATTCAAAGACAGACTACACTAATTCCAAACATACAGAATTCAACAGTAAGCAAAGGATTATTGAGATTATCTGTGTTCTGGAATTTGCATAAGCAGAGAGCGGTTTACACCATATTCGGACGAGTCCACTCCAGGGAACGACTGAACTGAGCTTGCTTGACTGAGGCACTGTCGTCTTAACTAGCTGCAACTTCAAAGCACGGCAGCATCGGGGTCAGGTCAGCGCTACGTGGGCAGTGCATTTAAGTGAGTAAGGCAGGTTCCTGTTCCCAATGTGCAGTATTACATAACAGGCTATCAGTTCCATTGAACTTTGATTGCACACATTGACCTTCGGTAGTTGACAACAGAAAAAGGAATAGGTGTAAAAAAAAAGAAAAAAGGCTCTAATTTTCTAAGCAAATGTCTTTGTAACCATGCGCAGAAAATGATGAAATTGTATGTGCTGTATCTGTCACTGACAATAACCTACATTACACATTACACACAGAATTAGGGATGAATGAATACATTATGTGTTGTCACAATTTAAAATACTCCACACTGTGGCTGTACAACATTGAAATTCATTACACAATATATCTTCAGAACAACAACCGTCTAAATGGGGCGTTCTTCAAGACTGAGCTTGCCGAGTCGTTACTTGGCACTCAGCGGGCGAAATAATCGCAGTAATTTGTAACATTCCCATGGCACGACTTCTGTAAGCCTCTGTGGAATGGTTATTGTTGCATTTCTCCGGGAGGAATTTTATAACCGAGGCGAATGGCAAGTCCAACTTGCTTTGTGTTAAAAAATGAAAAAAATAAACAAATACATGCATCTTATACATGTAGTGCTCGAAGCACATTTTGTAATGTAGATTTTTAAAAATCTCACAAACGTGTATTTTAAAGATTAACTGCTCTTTCTGGTGAAACCAGGCACCCGTGCCTCGCGTTCAGCGTCTGACAACGTCTGATGACAGCTCAGCAGTAGCTTTCCGTTTGTTGACAGCGGTACATCAAAACAAACAAATAGGCTACGTAAAACTGTAAACAGCTACAGGCACAAGAGCAGCAGAGCCGACAAATTACACTAAATGTGTAGGCTACTCAGTGACAAAATAAGTTGTGCTGAGAGTCATTGTGAAGTATATAATAAAAGTAGCTCACTTCCTTTGGTAATTGCAGAGGTGGCGGAAGTACGTCAGTTATCTCGGCGCTGGGGCTTTACTGCACTGACTCCAATTTCAGATGTAGGGAAAGAGGGGAGAGGAGATTTTAATCATCTCTGTCTCTTTAAGAGCACTTATCAAAGCTTTTGCATTTAAAGAAAAGGAGAAATACGGTATACCACGAGCAGCTGAACCACCAAGGACGGAATACGGGAATGGATTTATAAAACTTACACGGGCCTGGGAATAGCCGCTGGTTTCTTTTCCCTGTAACTGGATTGGGTTTGATTACAGAGTGGGGGTTGTGTAAGTAAAATAAATAGATCGTGTATAAACATCGCGATTGAGAAGCGAAAGACTTCGGAGATCCTTGCTTTGATAGCATTTCTCTCGTAAAATTTTCATAGTGGAACTTAGCTGCGGGAGATGGTTAACAGTTGAGACTTGCGAAAATAGCTAGCTAGCTAGCTACAGTGCAGTGGATATTGTCCACTGTTCCATTTCTAACGCTTTATTGATACGCACATATTGTCGAGACGGATATTTATATTTTTGAATTTCCCCTTTTCGACCGTGGATCATGGATTGGGTGGTGGAAAACGAGGGGCAGCGGTATAATTTCTCTGCGTTGTCTGCGGTATGCAGCTGTTAATATTGGGTTGTACCGTTGCAACAAAGTTGCAAAGCAAGTGAAATACAGAAATCATAACTATTTTGCGAATTTGCACCTGTTTAAATGAAGGAGACGTCGCCGTTTTAAAGGGGAACCTCGAAAAAGACGTGAAGGTTTGGATCGCTTCTTCGCCTGCATTGTGGAATATTTGAACATTTGTTTGTTATTCTGGAGGTTTATAGCTATTCAAGGTCATTCTGTGAATCTAATTATTGATATAGATACATAGCTATATAATTTGTATATAGGCGTATCGTCGTGTGAACGTTTGGGAGTTCAGTATTTTATTGATCTATTGCAAAGGGAAATCCGTTCACATTTTGGTAAACCAGTGTAATCCTTAGTTTCCACAACGATTTTAAAATGGATGGAAAACTGAAGCAGAGTCGGAGATCCCGATCCCAACGTGAGAGGGTACGGAGACGCGAGGCAGCTGGCCGCGATGCACGAAATCAGAGCCCCTCGTCTTGCTCAGACAGAGAGCAAAGTCCTAGCAGGGATCATGCCTCACAGAATGGTAAAAAAGCTCCCAACTCGGCCCCCTCATCCAGAGCGCCGCGTCCGACGCGGAGAAAGCGACGGGAATCTAGCTCCCAGGAAGAGGATATCATTGATGGATTTGCCATCGCCAGCTTCGCCAGTCTGGACTGTCTGGAGGTAAGGGCGGCTTAAAACGTGTTTGTATTCACAGCGCGTTCTTCTTCCCGATGTTGCCGGGCATAAGTTTCAATTTCATTTCATTTATTTTTTTTAAATTGTGGCTTCTTTACTGTCACGCAAGCGTTTGTTGCCGACAACAATGCCTATGATTGACATGGGTTGCTACAGTTGTGCTGTGTTGGTGCTTTTACAGTTGTGTAATTTTTTTATTCCCTTTCAGCCTGCTGGCTTTGCCAGCAGCAGCCGTCTGTTTTTCAGTGCGGTCATGCATGTCTAGTCATATTGTACGAGTGAGCTAATTGAGTGAAAGTGTATGTAAGCCACACTTGCCTTCCCTTGGACATTCTCTTTGAAGCAGTGACACCTGGCAGAAGGTTTATTTATAAACATCAGATTACCTTCATGCTCCGTTTGAGTTCAGATTCCCACTTATGTCGTAGAGAACCTGATAAAAAGAATGACGACCGTAACTGACTGTTTTACAGATGTAGGCATGACTTACATAAAATGATATTGAAGGCCTAATATTATCGACGGATATAATTTGCTTAAGTTGTGTTACAGCCTGCATAGCTTGCTGACTAAACGAGATGAAATCCGTTTTACCCAGCTCGCTAACTCAAATGTAGGCTATGGCTAATTAGGTAACTAGCTAGTCAGCCTTTGGCTAGGAATATGTCCCCACTAATTTGCTGAATATCCTAATCCAGGGCTGCCCAACCCTGTTCCAGGAGATCTGTTTTCCTGTGGGTTTTCACTCCAGTCCCAACAAAGCACACCTCATTCACCAGCTAGAGATCTAGAAGGGCTGCTAATGATTAGAATCATGTGCGCGAAATTAGTATTGAAATGAAAACGTACGGGACTGTAGATCTCCAGAAACATGGTTGAGCAGCCCTGGCCTAAGTTTCACTTCCCAACTCAACAGCTAACCGTTGCAGCTGATTTCCTTAACTGGATATTTAGATAGCTAGTTCAACATCTTGTTTACTAATTGGCACATTGAAACGTAATTTCATAGCACTGTTATAGCTACATCTGCAGCGGTCGTCAAGATTTTATAACAGCCAGTTAAATGAACTAGATATAGCACTAATTACAGAATTCGCTGTATAGCCTGTGCACGCATGCACATACCATGTTGCAGATCTATTTGGGATACTAGCTGAAAGGTCTCATTTAGTTTTTTTTTTTTTTTTTTTTTTTTAAATATTAATTTTAAGTTGTCACTTGGTCACTGTGGCCTACAGAAAGCTAATGAAATCCGAAGCGGGTCCACTCCGATCCTCGAAATCACTGACACCGGAAGGGAACGCCCACCCTACGAACTTATAACATTACGCTGTCATTTTCAGGACAAGACAAGGTTACGTGGTTACGACACTACGCTGCAAAAAACAATTTTGGTGTAAATCCGGCATTACGGCTTGTCCGCGTAATAGCTTGCTTAGGTGACATACTTTCCTCACTCGATGGTCATGCGTTGATGGTTTCCCAGTTTTGATGTACAGCTCACTTAGGGAAGATACTGAAATTACTCTACAGTAGTAGGTATAAAAAAAATGGGAACACGCTACTGTTCCAAGTTTATGCTGTCAAGTGAGTGTTAATTATAAAAACAAGAGCTGTAGAGGCAGTGTTGAGAGAAATACCTGTTACCCTGTGATATTTTTTTAATGTGAAGAAACCAAAAAAAATAAATTAAAAAAATCCACGTGTCTGAATGTCTGCAGCGGCTGATTCGTCATTGTCGTATTCCTGTCCTGTGCCTTTCATTCTAAACCTCTGAAGGGTCTTTAGTTGGTCACTGAGGTGACAAACAGAATCATCACTAAAAGCTTGTCATCAATTTGTCATGACCCGTCTGGTAACAAGATTAACCTGTCAGGCCATCAGTAATTATCTTGGTATTCTATTAACTTCAGGCTTTGACACTAGATAATGGGATTTGTATTAAAGCACAGTGTCTAAAGATGGGTAAGACCTGGTAATGTGGTAGCACTTGTACAAGAATTTGTCTGTCAGGGTCATAGATAAACATTTTCAAAGGATTTTTTCTGTTCATTATTGGTGATGTCAAATTGTTTGCATTTTATAAAATAAGAGATCTATGAGGTATGATAAAATACAAAAGCATATGTGGCTAGACACATTCGTTGCTTTCCTTAATGTCACCCCATTGTCATTGAAATGGCCTACTAGCTCCTGTGCAGCTTTCAGATAACAGCTGATATAATTTGATTCTGATCTTTGGGGGGGGGGGGGGGGGGGTCATTGTAAAATTTAAACATAAGCAAAACTAGTTCCAATCAATCCAGTGGTGCCAAATTATTTTCCATGGACAGCTGAGAGTATGCAGGTTTCCATTCCAACCAATCACTTCACCTGCTGATTTCACTAATTAATACACCCGTCTTCAAACCATAGAGGAGGGAACTAATTAGTGAAATCAGCTGGTGAAGTGATTGGTTGGAATTAAAATTTGCGTACTCTCAGCCCTCCATGGCACATGATTGGGCACCACTGATTCAATAAATCACATTTTGTTTATATAGGGCAGTGGTAACCAACCGTGTTCCTTTAGGTCTGCCATCCTGTAGGTTTTCATTTCAACCTGAATTTGGCACACCTGACTACTCACTAGCAGCTGACCATACTGTAGGTCTCTAGCTGTTACACGAGGTGTGCTTTGTTAGGGTGAGAGTGCAGATGGTAGATCTCCAGGAACAGGGTTGGTTACCACTGATGTAGGGCATTTTACAAAGGATTTGTCACAGTGTGCTTCACAGTTTATCATGGCCTAAACCCCTATAGACCAAGCCAGCGGTGGTGGCAGCAAGGAAGAATTCCCTGGAAGACCTATAGCATGAAACCTTGGAAGGAATCATACTCGTTTGGGCGGGGCGGGGCGGGGAATCCTCCTTCGGTTGGCTCAGGGTGAGGGTTAAACGGCTGAATACTAGTGAAAGCTAGTTGACAACTGTTTTTTTGCCAACATAAGAAAATGCAGTCAGGTACACTGGGCCTAAGTGCTTCTGCTTTGTAGAGGCTTCCCAGTCCTGAAGAATGAACCTTGTGCACGGCAGGTAATTGGAAACAACTAGGCCTACTGAGTAGCGAAGTTCAAACGTTTTGTGCTCCTCACCGAGAAATGGCGTTCAGAGAACTCATCACTTTCCTGTGTAAAGAAATGACCTCTCGGCCCTCAAGAAGAAATGATGTTTGCGCGAGGCTTTGTCTGTCTTAATGGGTCTCTTAAAGGGGCACCTAGGGCTGCTCTCATAAATGACCATGTTGGCATAGTTACCTGCTAACATTCCTGTATAATATAATAGCTCGAACATAATCGGATGTTTTTGGGATGGAACCGGTGATGAATCTGAAAGTCCACCGTGGGGAAGCAGTTGTGTTGGGTGTGAAAGGCGCGCACAAACTCGAGAGGCCTCATTCGTGAAATGCACTTCTAAATGCTGCAGTTGCTGTGCTGTCCCACTCTCCCCTTGTTTTAGGTTCGCCTTGAGCCCGTAAGGTGCCAGTTAAATGGAAAAAATGAACGCGGGTGCGACTTGCTCTCGTTACAGAAAAATAAAGTTGATACGTCGCTGCTGGAAAATTTCCCAAAATCGTGACGGGGAAAAGAGCAGCGGGCGGGTGACGTGATGTCACGCACGACGTCGCAGGACGCAGATCTTGAAAAACAAACTTTTTTTATGTGAAAGTGACATCAGAACGAAAGCAGGGCCCACTTATTTTCGCTCTGCAGCGACGACGTTGACGGTCGTGCTTTTTTTTTTGTTTTTTTTGTTTTGTTTGCGGGGGTGAGACGAACGCAGATCTGCCCTGCTGAGTCACTGTTTCTCAGGGAGTGTGTGACGATATCGAGAGTACGATATGGGGGGGGGGGGCAGTATTGGTTAAAGGACTCTGTTTGAATCAGAGCTCTTTTGCCCTTGAGTAATGCACTTAATCTGAATTGCTTCAGTGATTTCCCAGCTGTTATGTGCTAAGCTACATAATTCACCTTAGATAAGGGTGTCTTTTGAGGGAATGTGCTTACAATATAAGTAATTAAAAGTCTTTGCTGCTGCTGTTATCAATCATATCCATAGTTTTTTTTTTTTTTGGCTTTATTTTAAAGAACAAGAACAGCGGTTGTGATTCTTTTTTGTAATGCGCTTATCTAGAAAACGAGCAACCGTGACTTGCCCCATGGGAAGGCCTCTGTATTCGAGCGACTCTCAGTGCTGTTCATCTGCAGGGTTAACATTGCTTCTCCTGTTATTGAATCATGGTTTTATTTGGTGGAATGCTGTAAACGCCAGTTAAGAATCTTGTTTACAGACCTTGTGTGAATGGCTCTTTGTTAGTTTGGCACAGCAGCATTTTGGTCACGGTCTCTGTGTTTATACGCGGATAGGAACACATTACGACCCAACTGGCCCGAGGAGCCAATCGGATATCAATTATGCAAATTTCATTGCATCCCACGATGCTCTTTTGATTCCTGTGACATCAGATGGGCGTCCTCGACTCGATGAAGAGGAAGCGCCAATCGATGAACCTTTTCACCGCGCTATCAAAAGCCGAGCCGCCGTTCTCTTAAGCTCTCGATAGCCGAGGCTGTTCACAGATTGATCTGTGACTGTCGGGGTGAGAAGTGCACCCGAGGTGATCCCCGTTCGCGCAACACGCATCCGCGCAAAAAAATATTCACACGCGCGAGAATGCTCACTTTGAACATCTGGATGCATTTATCAGGCAGGTGTGCGCGGAGTGCAGGTGTAGGGATTTATGAACACGACCGCATCACTACCGCAAAGTGGATTTGATGAGGTGGCTACATTCCGTTTGAATTAATGGTTCTTTCAAACTGTCCAATAACTTGCCTGGCTTCCTTGTGTTGTGCTACAGTGTGCTAGAAAGGCATTAATTTCATTGCGGGAATTTGGCTATTGTGGGAAGCAGCTTACCTTGTAACCTTTGGTGGGGAAAAAAAAATAAAATAACATTGCTGCTTTGTCATTGGTTTCTTTTTACCGCTAGTGTGGATAGATGGTGCAGGTGTTTCTTTTTCTTACTTTTTTTTTTTGCGGAAGCCTCAAAAGTCTATTTAGAAAATTATACAATGCTGCTAAGCCTTCCACACTGGTCCCAGGTGAAAATGAGTTATTGAACACTGATAAGAAAACGTTGCAATTATCCACCTTCCATAAGAGAAATGAGATGTCTCGATTTATCCGTCTTTGTGCCGAATTGGAGTAGCAAATCCTCTGGGCTAATCCCGAAAAGCTGATCCTTATTTTCTTGCCTGCTCGGGCTTGAGTTGTCAGATCCGTGTGCTTCTGCATTAGCAGAAAGACCCACATTATTTGCTCGATTCCATTTCATTCGTCGGGGATATTTGGTCCGAGTTGCTTAGTTCCTCTTCGGCTTATGCTCTACTTCCTAAAACATTCTCAGGTCAAGTTTTACATTTAGGGGGGGGGGAGGCGTCTACTCACTTATCAACATGGCTTATTTGTGAAGGCAATCTACAGGCTCATTTGCCTTTGAGTGTTTGACAGTCCTGTGTCAACATTAGTAGTGTCAGTATATCTCCTTTTCATTGCTTTGCTTTGATTTTCCCCCCAATGTAAATAAAGGCTTACATAAATGCCTCTGAAGTTTAAACAAGACCAGGTCAAAACCTAGTATATGGCTGGACCTAACACACGTGATCCGGCCGACCAATGGTGTAACTTCACTCACTCAGTCACAGACATTCGCGTTTGTAGGGCTGGCCCCGCTGTTGCGGTCCAGCCAAAAATAATAATCAGTCCTCAGTTATAATTTTATAATATTGTCCTACCGCTGGTGCATGATGCATTTTGCAGACCTTGTATTAAGAAATACTGTTTAAAGGACTGGATGCAGTGGCCGCTGTGTCCCGCACGACAGGCGAAATAAATAAGTACGGTAACAGACCCTCTGAGGGCCTTGTTCCTTTGCCTATAGATTTGTGCCGGGGTGATGGAGCATCCTATCAACGGAGAGTACTGGCTGTGCCGCACTGCCCCACTGAAACCGACCCAGCCTATCGACAAACCCTCTAAATATAACCTACTGAGGAGCAGGGCTGGCCCGCCTGGAGGGCGCGATCATGGGATCTCCGTACGCTGTCCCTTTCTGGAGAGTGCCACCGAAAGGGTGTGGCTGGTCGTCGGCGCTACCCGGGTCGTCAATGGCAACATCTACGGCAACGTCTACGTCATCCGCAAACGTCGAGGCCCGGGCGTCACTTTCCCCCTCGAACCTGGACGATCGGGGACGGCGGGAGAGAGACGCAATGCAATAAAGCCAGCGGAGTCCATTTTGGCTCCGGTTTAGAGTACTTTATGTCTCTGTTTGGTGCCGCGACTCTTATTCACAGGCTTTTTAAAAACCTGTAGCTCTTCCGTTTCGCTCAACGGAGGAACTGCCTGAAGCACGAAGGGGTAAAGCATGGAGTTCTGGGAGCCGGCCGCCGTACGGTTTACCAGCTATTCAGTGTCTTTTTTTCGTCTCCGTAGTTTATCATCGGCTTCTGATAATTCCGCGTGCGGCGGAGTGGGAACTGGTCGTGGAATTGCAAACGAAAAAAAAGAAAAAAATGCGGTGGATCGGCAGGGATTTCCATCGAAAATAATGAAAAGTAAGAGGAGCTTGGGACTTTTAAGAGCCAAGTGCCTTGCTATGGGGATGAGGATATGCGCAATTTCACATTTAAATGTTTTATACGCCCCCCCCAAACGTGTCGGAACTGCTGAACCCACAGGAGAGGCGACCCTGTAAGCCACACTTCATTCTTTCTTTCACACGGGCGTCAACATTTCTGCGGCTGAGATTGGCCTACATATTCAGTTTTTTTTTTTTTTTTTTTTTTTTTTTTTTTTTTTTTTTTTTGTCAGGGTGTGCAATGCCACCCCCGCCCCCCCCCCCCCCCCCCCCCCCCGCCTCTGGTGTTTCTGACACAGTGTATGCACAGGTTATAGAAACATCCCCCGCACTCGTACAGGCCCTCTGCAAATCCCACACCCCCCCTTACCGCCCCCACCACCACCACCCCCCCCCATAGCCAGACTAACCGTCCAACAAATCTCCCAGCCTGGCTTGCTCTGCGTCTCTGGCCGTCCCGCGACGCTGTGGCCTCTGTGTCAGCGGGAGGCTGTTATAGCGGAACGGGTCCGTTTGGAGCTCTGCGCTAGGCTACACCTGAGCAGCCGCTTTCTTCACGCTGCCTGTACGCTGGAGGGAGGGGAAGGAAGCGGAGGCGGCTCCTGCGGTCTGCCCCCCCCTTCCCCCTCTCCCCCCTCCCTCCCTCCCCCCCCCCCCCCCCCCCCAGACGCCGCAGTCACTGCACACGCGCATGCTCTGCACACGCACACGCGCAGGACTGCACACGCATCCTGTATCGCTAACAGTAAGTAAGAAACACATTCATCTTTCTATAACAACGAGAGCTGGTGGCTCACAGGGGTCAGACTGGATCATATCTGTAATACATCACCCAGTGATATAAAATTTCCTTTAACATATCTAGAAACAAAAAAAAAACCCCAAGACATCCTCTTAGTAAGCACTGACTGTGTTTCTACCACGATCAATCGTCAGAGATGAGATGTAACAAGCCACAAAACTGGAGAGTGTTTGCACACACACGCGCGCACACACAAACAGAGCAGCTTATATTTATTGCTATTTATAATCTGTAGCTATTTAATGCATTGTAATCTTGAAGATCGCGCGCATATTTTATCCGTGATTGAGCTCAGAATGCAGTTTTACTTCAATAAAAACGGTTTTAGTTGGTTCGCGCATCTCGAGGGAGTCGTTTTCATTTAAAATATCACGTTTTGTAAACTGATGTTTTTCCTTAGCTCCGGTCCAAAGCGTTATTTAGCGTTAGCCTGCGGTAACTGTTTTCCTGATCAAGAGCAGCGTCTGTTCTTTTTATTTTTTTTCCTCCCTGAATCGCGGGGCCCTTGTTTGACTGGCTCATGTTGAAGCCGAAGTCTCAGAACATGTTTTCTTTATGAGCGACTCTGGCAGCGGAAGCAATTAGCGTAACCGTTGGCGACAAGTTTTTTTTTTTTCTCCTCTCTCTCCCTCGGCGCAAACGCTAGATATGAACATTAGCTCTGAGGGGCTGAACAGCCTTTTACGGTCGAAGTGATACTTCCCCATAATTGCCGAGAGCTCGGCTCCCAGTCTGAAATAGAAACCAAAGAGACGACTGCCGCTCACGGTACCTGTCTCGTTATTTTTTGTTTTTTTTCCCCTCCTTTTGTTAAACGCGGAATGCAGAAAACGGGCGTGACGTGTGAGCGCCCATGACGGTTCCGTTTCGGGCAAACCCTCCCGAAATCGAGACGGCAGTTATTTTTGGTTTTTTTTTTTTTTTTTTTTTTTCTGGCCTCACACGTCGAGGAAACCCAAACAAGGACCCCCCAGCTTGTTTCGCTTTCCACCGTGTTTGCTGTCTTGGCAGCTCAGGCCTATCTGCTGGCCGGCTGCCAGAGCTGTGGCCCTCGGACTGATTCGCTGTTGCTGGGCGGGTAATGGGAAGCTGCGCTGATTTGAACAAGAAAAAAAGAAAGTAGTCATTTATTTAATTTTTTTATTTTTTTATTTTGGTCTTGAGATGTGTCTGACTTTGCTGCCACTGCTGATCAGACGCCAGAGCAGTGGTGTGGGAAACGTATCGTAAGTTGAATTTCAGTGGACGGTATTTGTGGAGGGAAAGACACTGTAATGAGGAATTTCAGTTGGTGATATTGTGGTGCATGGAGAGCTGTGGGAGGGTGGCTTGGCTCGTTTTTTTTGGGGGGGGGGGGGGTGGTGAGTAGGGGGGGGGGGATATGTCAAGAAAGTGGCACATTAGATGCACAGGGACCTGCTGATGGAAAACTGTGAAACCGTTTGGGACCCCTCAAATAACTTGCGCTTCTAACTGCACCATGTTCTCTTGGGAGGGGGGGGTGTCAGAAAAACTGTGGTTGGCCCTGGGGTATACGGCGGGCCACGGCAAGGGGGTGTGAGTGAGCGGCGGGGGGGTGGGACACAGAGTTTTCCGTTATCGCCTAGCGGCGTTACCCGGCCCTTTCTACCCCTACACCAGAGCCCCAAAGCCCTCTCCTGATTTGAAGGGATTTCTCTTCCACAGCGACTTCTTTTTTTGCCGTTGTCTCGCGGTGTGGTCCATGCGTTTCGGAAGGTTTTTTTCAGCCGCGTGCGCCCCCCCCCCCCCCCCCCCCATGCCCCCCCACACGGGGTCGTTGCTGTGCACTTGATCCCAGTGGAGTGTGTGGGGCAGAGGTCGACGCTGTTGAGGCTAGGGCACTAAAGGCCAGGCAGCAGAAATACCCCCCCCCCTCCCCCGCCCAACCAACCCCCCTCCCCCAACTATCTGAAAAGAACAGGCTTCCCTGAGTCACGGCTGCCTCCGTCCTCCCTCCCCCCACCCCCCATTTTGCGTGTGTACCAGCCCTTGCTTCAGCGAATGACGCTCTTGGCTGCCTGCCTGCCTGCATGCAATGCATGCATGCATGCATGCTCATTAACCCCAAATCCATTAACTGAATCATCGCATTCAAATCCGCAGTCTCCTCCCACTGCCGATTTCCTAGTCTTATCAGATTTCCTAGAAGCTGTTTTTTCTCGTGGTGATTGATTCCGTCTTCTGAGACAGGCTTAAACATCTCAGCTGCCTTTCTTTTTTTTTTTTTTTTTTTGAAACACTTTCGGTGCTGTCATTCGCTCTGTGCCGATTTGCATCAACAGGAACTTACCGCGGGCGGCCGTGTAAAAGCTTGTTACGCTGCGCGTGAGAACCGCCCGTTGGAATTTCAGACCTGCTGAGCGGGTTCGGCGCGCGTTTGAAGTCGAGTTCCTGAAACATGACTGTTCCGCAGCGCCTGAGATTTGCATGGATGCTGGAGCTCAGATATTTTACTTTTGTTATTTTAGGTGCTTCTCCTTTTTACCGCGTAGGCCTAATTGAACGGTCATGAAAAAAAACCTTGGTAGCGTTCCCACACGCACACCAGCGATTAATTTAAGTGGCTTTCCATAACAATTTCCTGTTCGGAGGAGATTTAGCCAACCCAGTTTTATTTATTAGAGTAACCACTGAACTTCTATAAGTGCTGAGAGAACTGTAAAGCAGGGTACTCTGCGAGCCATTACAAAGTTGAGGATAAAGCACATTGGAGTCGGTATTTATGAGAGTCGTAACTCAGGAATGCACCCGCGTTATATCCAAGACTCTACAGTTTCCCAGAGTGCCGTTTTCTCCCCAGAAATCTTGCTCTCCATTATTTCCCTGTTCTCATCGAGCCGTTATCAGTGCGGTTAAATTATGCGTAAATTAACAGCTATTGTCTTTGTGTCTGAGCTCGGTTTTTTTTTGTTTTTTTGGCACTCGTTTTGTCACCAGCGGAACACTGGGAAAAGACGCTTAGCCGGGCGTCTCTGTTGCTGCGGAACAACTCGACACATTTGACCCCCTCGAAAAAAAAGAAATAAGTTTAGCACCTTGGAGGCGAAGGCTGAATTCGACTTGCGTGATGTAGCGGTTACTGTCGCCCGGAGTGATGAAGGCGATCGAGTTCGCTTTCAAAGGGGGTGTCGGTTAATCGATTTCACGTGATTGTTTTTTTGGGCGACGGGGACGTGAGAGACGCTTCCCCCTTTGGCGGCGACGCGGCGTCGGGACGACTGTTTTCTCCTTTTTGAGCCGGTAATGTTTGGGGTGACATTGCTGAGTCTCCCCCAGCTGTTGCGTCCGTCCCCGTCCTTGATGCCCGTGCCAGACTCTGAGCGGCACAGTCTGTGCCTGTGTAATGACGACGCCTCTCCTGCTCGTTTTAATGAGCGCATTGTCCGCCGGCTTCCCGCGCGCGAGCGAGCCCTGCGTTCTTTCCTGTCGCCGTCCGAGTGAATTATTAAACCCGTTCAACCACAGGCCCGTGTCAGAGGTGTCGGGGAAACAGCCCTACCATCCGCGGCGCTACGAAACATCAGATAAATATTAAATAAGCCAACGCGAAATGCATTTTTCATGAAGCCGCTGGAGACCTTCACCGGTATTTGTATTTTTTTTTTTTTTTTTTTTTCCCATGTCTTCCAGCAACAGGCACATTCTGTCTCTTGAACCATTAATACCCCCCCAAATTAGCGTGTGTGAACAGAAAGGCTTAATTTTTTCTGGCACGGCAACGCGGATCCCGGTCGCTAAGCCCGCTCCAAGCTTCCTGCTTAATTGCTTCCTGACGGCGGTGGAATCCGCGTTTGCTCTCCGTTAACCCCTTTCTTCGCACTCGGGGATCCAGGTGTTGGCGAAACCGGTTCCCTGCCGGATAATCATGTTTCCAGTCCCCTTCGGCAGACTGGCGATAAGGGGACATCGATCCGTTTCACTGTGCCAAGGTTTTTAAAAAAATGTTTTTTTTTTAATGAATTAATTCCTTCTTTGAAACCTGGAGTTTTCCATTCTGGGGGAAGCTGAGCATTTTCCGACAGGGCAGAACGATAGGATTGGAGGAGCTGGACGGACAGACGCATGCCATTCTGGCACTCTCTCGCCCCCGTCATGTGACCATAGCATGTCAAATTATAATATATTTGCGTTGGCTTCATGCAAAATTCAAGTTGCCTTCTTTACCTTTTACGGCAGGTTTAGAGGTTAGAGCAAGTTTTTCTCAAAATTCTAAGTCAGTGTTCTAGAACCCCATTGCTTCCAATTCACGGCAGCGATTGTTACATCAGCATCGGAATGTTCAGCTAACAACATTCTAATCAAGTGTTTGTGATCTCGCGCACCTTAAAAGGTTAAACAGAAGTATGGGCGTTGCTCTGATACCGCTACGGTTCGGCGTTTGCACGCAGCACGTCTTCCTCTGTCAGCCGCCTCTGGGCCGGAAGGAAGGAAGGAAACGCTGAGGTTAAGAAAAGATCAAGCGGTTTTTTTTCGCGCACCGTATCGCATCTCTCTCTCTCGCGCGCGATAAGGTCACGGGTGACCTCAATTAGCAGGAAAGCTGCATCGAAACGAGCAGCTGGACGGCACAGGAGGCTCAGTAAAGGACATGCGATCCCTTTCCGGCGATGACAAATGCGCGGCGTGCGCGTGAGCTATCGACCCGCCGAACGGGAGGGCCTTCTCGCCCCGCCGAATACGAAATCCCCGGCAACCCGCCAAACCGCCACCTGACTGACTGTTCCGCGAACGGTCGACGGTTCGAGGAGGGACGCGAGGCCCAGAAACGACCGGGAGGCGTTTCTGGAGGTGCCTCGTGGGTTTAAACGTGTTTTCGCGCGCCCGTTCGGGTTCGGAGACGCACGCTCGGCCGGAGGGGAAACGAGGGCGGACCTTTCGCCGAGGCCGTTCCCGTTCCCATCTTCGTTCCGGTTGGCCTGGCGAGAGACAAACCTGACTTTGCCCGATTTGTTTACCGGTTCAGTAACCAGATACACGGCAGGACAAACGCGCAGAAGAGAAAGTGAGCTAATGTGTGTGTTTGGGGCCCCCCACCCCCCACCATCCCCCCCCGGCAAAAACGGAGTCTATTGTTCACAGCAGAATGCACAATGGCTTTTTCTGTTAGAGCACCGCTGCCTCTAACCGTTTCCTAGGGAAAGGGAGTGGGTTGGGGCGGGCGGCGGGCGGTGGGTTGGTTTGCAGCAGCGGGGGGGAAGAAGAGATGGTGGAAAAGGAAACGTACTGTCACAGCGAACAGTAATTGTGGTTTTGCTAACTGGAGGGGGGAGTGGGGGGGGGGGGGGGGGCGGTGGCGTTTCCACATGCTAACTGTTCTTACCTTGCCGAGGGCTTAGTTTGGCTCCAGTTTCTATGGCTACGATTGGATTACGTGCCTGGCGTGGGAGCAGCGGGTCTGAGCCCTGTCTTATCTACGGCGGCGCATTCCGGGGGGGGGGGCGGGGGGGAGTGCCCGATTGCGCCCTGGCTGTCGGAACTCAGGCTGCAGGACGTGAACAATCCACCCCCCCCCTCTCGACGCTTTGAGGAAAACGTATAGGCTAGCTGAAACTGAAGTATCATGGATTGCCTTTGAAAATGAGTGCTGTTTTGTGGTCTTCGCGCCAGATGTTTCCAAAAACATTTTTTTAAAGTTAGAATTGTAAGCAGTTTGTTTCGCTGAGTCAAAAAATCCCTTGCTTCTTTCATAGTTGCTGTCATCTGGAAAAATTGATCAATTTTTCCACAAATATGATGACATCGTCTGGAAAAATACCCTTTTTCCAAAAATATTACGAGTAATATAACTAGTTCTCAACTGACACCCCACACATCTCTCATTGTAGGCCCAGGCCCCTGGCTAGTCATCAGGAAAGGTTTCTTTCCTTTAACGGAAAAGTGAGCTCTAATTTCAGTTGTTTGAATAGCATATCTGATAATTATGTTAGTGCAGAGTATTGGAGCATTAATAGAGGTGGCCCTGATCCACATTAAGCCATTTTGGGTGATGTTCAGAAATATTCAACGAGTATGTGTTTTCACTGTGTGTCTAAGATGTGAATTGTGGGTTTTGATCACCTGAGTAACGCGGAGCGTATCGAGTGTCAGAATTCGGAGCGGGGTTTTGAATTTCGGCTCGCTCATTTTTTCCTTGGCCGGACTTTCGGGGAGTCGTGCTGGCAGACGCAGCCACTCAGCCACTCAGCCTCTTAGAAGCGCTGCCGACGCAAGATCGACAAAAACTCAAGCAGCCGTGACTTTCTCCCAATTGGATTCTCTCTCTCAACATTTTTTCTGGTTGTGCGTATTGTGTGTGTGTGTGTGTGTGTGTGTGGGTCTGAGTTTATATGTGTGTGTGTGTGTGTGAGTGTGGGGCTCTGAGTTCGTGTTTGTGTGTGCGCGTGTGTCCGAGAGTGTGTGTGTGATTGAGTGTTAGTCTGTGTGTGTGTGTGTGAGTGTGGGGCTCTGAGTGTGTATGTGTATGTGTGTGTGTGTGGGTCTGAGGTTGTGTGTGTGCAAGAGTGTGTGTGTGTGTGATTGTGTGTGTGTGTGTCATATGCCGTATCAGGGTATCAAAGCTAATCCAGAGGTAATCTCAGCCCACGTGTTGCTAAAATCGGGTTTTTTGTGCTCCTGCGTGTCGCGCAGTGTGTGGCACTCGAGAGGAAATGGCGGTTTTCGCGGCCGGTTCTCTGCCGATAATGACCGCTGGGCGGGCGAGGAAATCAGTTTTTTTTTGCCCGCTGTTCCAATTTCCAGGTGCGGCTGAAAGTAAATAAGGAGCCGCAATTTGAGACAAAAGGCGGCCTTTTCTCTTTCGAGCGCTCCTTCAGAAGTAGTGATTTTTGTGCGCGCGTTCGCCGTGACGCAACCGGGGGGAACCGGCAGGAGGGCTCGGGCTGCTGAGGTCACGGGCTGGCACAAGATGACCCCACCGCCCCCCCCCTTTCGCTGTTGTCAGGTCCTGCGTTTCCTCATTTTAACTTTACGGGCATTGAGAGTGAGTGGGGAGTGAGTGCTCACAAGGCTGGGTTTCTAATACACTTTAACACACTCTCAGACTTTCTCTTTTATACATACACACACTCTCTCTCTCTCTCTGTCAAACTTTCTCTTTTATACATACACACACACACTCTCTCTCTCTCTCTCTCTCTCTCTCTGTCAAACTTTCTCTTTTATACATACACACACACACACTCTTGGTCTCTCTCACACACACACACACACACACACACACGCATACACACACACGCACAAACACAAACACGCACAAACACAAACATTGTAAATACGAATTTGTTCTTAATGAGTTGCCTGGTGAAATAAAGGTGAAATAAAAAAACATACCCCACACAAAAACATCTTGCCAGTACAAGTAGCAGCAGCGGAAAGAAACAGTCCTGACATGCATGCTGCTGTTTTTTTTTTACTGACTCCAGCATGACTCCGCTGCTCCACATCCTGCCAGTGATTCAGTTAGCGGCCTGCTGTTAGCGGCCTGCCGTTAGCGCCAGCCCGCGGTCTCTGCGCGTCCTCAGCGCCGGGGCTGGGCGCGGGACGGCGGGGCGTTCGGACGCTGTGATGTCGCCCGTTCGTCTCGGCGGGCTGGTGAATCGGGGACGGGGGCGTGGGGGGCGGGGCCTGGCGGCTCTGCCGAGGCGAAAAGAGGAACAGCGAGCTGGGCTTCATCACCTGACAGAGAGCGGCGGTGGCAGCGGCTTCCTGCTCCCGCTGCCCTGTGTGACTGCGGCGTGTGTGTGTGCGTGTGTGCGTGTGTGCGCGTGTGTGCGTGTGTGTGTGCGCGTGTGTGTGCGTGTGTGTGTGTGTGTGTGTGTGTGTGTGTGTGTGTGTGTGTGTGTGTGTGCGCGCGCGTATGTGTGCGTGTGCCAGAGTGTCAGCTAGAGAAGTAAGCCCCTCCCTGGAGTCCCAGCGTTGGGGGGGGGGGGGGGGGGGTGCCCAGCAAGGCCAGCCGGGTATCAGAGAGAGGTATTACAGTATTCACACGTGCATACAGAGGCACGCATATACACATAGAGAAGCATGCATACACACACACACACATATACATTTACATACAGAAGCATGCATGCATACACATACATAAGCATGCACGCACATGCACACATAATCTCAGACACAAACACTCTGTCTCTCTCTTAAACATGTACTCACACACACACACACACACACACTCACCAGCCCATTTATGCGAACTGAAATGTGTCATAGTTAAGGAAAAATACATATGTAATAACCCAAACCCACATCCCATACAGTTAACCATTCTTATAATTGGGGGGGGGGGGGGGGGGGGGGGAGAATCAGCATCTGTGTTGTGGCCCCAAAACATTTGGTTTTGGGGCCACAGACCTGTGCAGTTTGCTCCCAGGACGCTCAATTGGCTGTTTTTACTGCACTGGCACTTGGTAACATTTCGGTATCTCTGTGGCACAAGCTGTAAGGAACAGAGGCTTCTTCACTTTCATGTCCTTGCAAGACGGTTCCTCGCAGTCTGCCCCCCCCCCCCCCCCCCACCTCCTCCTCCCTCTTCCTCCCTTCCCCTTCCCCCACCCACCCGAACAGTTCTGTCAAGGTCAGTGGCAGCCAGTGAGCAGCACTTAAAAAAGAGAAAAGGAGGGCGATGCCGGGGTCAGCAGTTTAACCTCCGGGGCTTATAAATAAAGCGAGTCAGCGCTTGACAGGAGTCCCGCGTTCCATCTGTGTGCTTTGCGTCCGCGAGAAATGAAACAGCGGGAATATTTTCTCCCCCCGGCCGCGCGGCGTCCGCCGTAGGCTTACCGCCACGGCGCCGCCGGCGCGTTTTCCAGGTAGGCGTGTTTTTCGCGGGTGGAACGCTCGCGCTCCGACCCCCTAATTGCAGTTTTATTCCCCCCCACCCCCCCCACCCCCCCCCGCCCCCGCACCGCACACTTTTGCTACAGGAATTATTCGTCTTATGAAACGGTGTTTCTAATCTGATCTAATCCCTTGTTTTTTGGCTCCGGCGCTGGTGACGGCGGAACGGGGTTAAGCCCTCTGATTTTGGGCACGGCGCGGGACGGGCCTTGGTGCATTATTGCTCTTAAAAACACGTGCGCTTTTAGATTAATTGGATTACTCCACTGTGCAAGCTCCGCCCATGCCGCGTCACAAACAAGGGTTTGTTTTTCCCATGGTGCACAGGAACTGCCGCCGTGGGCTATGCATGGCAAATTGTGGTCACTCACTCACTCACTCACGGACGACCTTTGAGGGACGTTTGGTGGGACGCATGCCCAGGTGGTGCCAGCTAAAATGTGTCTGCGGAAGTGAGTTGCACCGTGGGTCTGGACAGTCACGTGCTTGTTTTTTTTTTTTTTTTAAAGAATGAGAAATTGTCATTGATCACTGAAGGTGAATGTGATGTTCTACAATTGGTGCATGCTGAAAATTGGTTATTTAGAAATAAATAAACAGAAGTGGTGCATATGGGCCAAACATTTTCCATACAATGTATCTGGGGTCAGCAACTGAAATGGCTGAACTGTTTGTATCCTGTTTCCATTATCTGAACCGGCATATAGTGTTAAGCCTGTTCTGTGAATCAGTTTATCGACTAAATATTTCAGATAGGTATCGCAGCAGCCATTTTGAGTCATCAGAAACAAATCGCCATACAAAAAAAAAAAAAGATATTTTTGTCAGATGCTGACCTCGTTTTACAGTGCTTTAGGAAGTCAAATGGCGTGCGGTCTCGTGTGTGGGTGTTTGGATAGATGTCAACCTGCCTGCTCTGTATGAAAGTTGTCAGTCCTTTCCCACGAGGCCCCGGGGCCTCGGAACTCTTGCGGGCAGGGGGTGGGGGGGAAGCACTCGGGGGGTCACGGGGGTGGAATGGAAGGCCAGGGGGATGGGATTTCCTGTGTTTGCCCGTGCGGCTCGGGCTGAGCGCCAGAGCCGAGTGTTGGGTTACGCTTCAGGAGCGGTGCGTTTCAGCGGCGGCGGCGGGAAGGACCGGCCTGGCGTTCCGCTGGCCCTGCGTCCGCGCGCGCGACGCAGAAAACCGCGGCCGCCCTCGACGCGCGACGACATCGTCCAGGAAAAGCGCCTCCGCTCTCCCGAGTCTGAGCGATTTCAGCTTTTAATCCGCGCCGATTGCATCCTTCAGAAGGCCAGGGTCCTCTTTCGAGAGTGCGGCCGAGGTGGCGCCTGTGGAAAACGAATTAGCTCCCCGCGTTAGCCGTCGCGAAGATAACGGGGAGGAAATGAAGTTTTTATGGCCGTCGTTTATGAGCGAGCGAAGCGGCGGTATTGAAATCGCGCGGAGACTGGAGCCGCTGGCTCTCCTCCGCGTTTGGACCTGTCACTGTGGATTAGAGCTGAGAGGCAAAATGACAGCCGTTGAACTGTCAGCAGAGCCTTGGTTGCGTCTCTCTTCTTCGAGGGGAAATATGTTTTCTCTCTCAGTTTGAATCCGTCTCTTTGCTCTCGGAAATTCTGACCTCAGGTTTTTTTTTTTTTGGTTTTTTTTTTGGGAAGACGTCCAGACCCCTTGATTAGGAAACCCTCTTCCCTGCTTCGGAACAGGCCGAACCAGTGGAGACAGGTTGCGTTTTCTGCTTTTGTTTCTGTTGTCTCAACAAGTTAAAAAATACGCTTTAGTCAAAATGCCCTCTCTGCCCTCTTCACCGCCAATGTGTGGGGTAATTATCACTGTAAACACAAGTCTGTACCCAAGCAAATTTGCTAGTGGAGCACAATGGAACCAGCCCTCGAGGGTGGAAGTCACCTTTGTACATTGAAGTCGCAAGTGAGCCCAACTCCAGTAATTTAGGGAAATAATCCTTTCCTTTAAATATCCATTTCTCATTGTGTTATCTTAACAGATTGTGCCGTGCAAGGTTCGTGCTTTCCTATGCACACGCTTATAACCTTCCCTCACACGGCTAGAGTACGGTTAGACTGTGTGTGTGTGTGTGTGTGTGTGTGTGTGTGTGTGTGTGTGTGTGTGTGTGTGTGTGTGTGTGTGAAAATGGCTGCTCCTTCACTGGTGAAAGACACGCGAGTACAGTTTCCTAGTCGTAGTTACAGGAAGATGATTTACTCTCTCGTTCCGTTCTTCACCTGAAGGGGGGGAAGGAGAGTCGCAGAGTGCGGCGCGCTGTCTAAATCTCGCCAGCGGCGGGTGGCGCGGTCCCATCATGCCGTGCGATCCGGAGAGAGTTAACGTTGGCGAGCTGGAGGTGTTCCTCGCGGGCGGCGCGTTGGTGGGCGGAGCAGCGGGCCGGGGGGTCCCGCGAGCGGAGCGGAGAGGCGCGACGGTCTGCGGGGTCGATGTAGCGCGGCGCTACTTTGGTAGTTAAACATCTGTTTTCACCCCCAAATCCCAGAAGCGCGGGTAATGAGGGAACGAGCGAGCGGGGGGGGGGGGGGGGGGCGGGGTTTTGCGATCTGTGGGGTGCCTTTAAGCCGTTTATTGGAAAAGACAAGATGCCGCAAACCTCTTTACGTCGGTCCTTACCGAGTCAGTCGGTCGTTTTTGTCTGGCTGCTGTTTTTCGTTTGTTTTTTTTTTTGTTTGCTGTTTGTTTGTGTTGGAAATGCAAACAAAAACCGTGGATTTCTCCGGTCCTTTTCGCCAAGTCCTGCGAGACAGGTTGAGGTTCTCTCGGTGGTGAAAACACCGTCTCTAAAAGCACATTTGTAATGTTGAACCGTAATAAATGCGACACAGATGGGCTGGGATGAGAGCTGTTTTTCCTTAAAATAATATGTGGGAATGAACGAGAGCTTTGCGGTTTGGCTTTCTTTTTTGTCTCGGAGGGACGTCGGTTTTTTCAGTTTTCGTTTTCGAAAGTTTTCGTTTCCGCGGCGGCGCTGCGCTCGTTGCTGCGCGCTGGGAGCCGTCACGGGCCGATCTTTCCGGAACGTTCCGTGGTTAACCCCACGGGGAACGGCTGCTGAGGGTTGTTAGGGGTGTAAGCCATGCTGCAAGCAGCTCCTTTTTGGGGAGGGGGGGGGGGGGCGGGGGGTCTCCTATTTTCATTCCGCCCCCCCCAGCTCACCCACGTCTTGCCACGGCAAACCCAAAGGTTAAAAAAACCAGCCCGCCCTCGCCGCCTAATCGGCAAAACACCCATTCTTTTTCTCTCTCCCCCTACACTCTCTCCCTCCCCCAATTCTCTCTTTCTTCCCCCCCCCCACTCTCTCTCTCTCTCTTTCTCTGTGTCTCTCGCTCAGTTTAACAAGTCACCTTCCGCTTTTTACGAGGCTCCCGTTTCCGTCCCCGCCGGGGAAGGCCGCCTCTACCTCGTTTTCCCTCGTTTGTGATAATTGAGCTCCCGGATTCCGAGGGACAGGCTTTCATTAGCACTCCATCTTGCCCCAGTCGTTTGCCGAGCGCGCTGTCAGAATGTTATGAGCGCTCAGGTTCTGCCGGGGGGGTGGGGGTGGGGGGTGGGGGGGGTGGGGGGGGGGGGAAGGGAACCCCGAGCAGACACTTAACTCCAAACGCCGGGCGAAACTCAGCCGCGCGGTCACCGGATACGCCAGGACCTCCCCGCGCGCGCAAACCTTCCGCGCCATCGTCTCCCCCCCCCCACAACGTCCAGATGTGGTTTCCTGCTTCGGTCGGCCGCCACACCGAAGCCCACTCTCTGTCGATATCCGTTACGTCTCGTTTGCTCAGCGGACGTGTTTGTCCACGCTCAGCCACTGGCGTATTGCGTAGTTGAACAGTTACGCCGTGATCCGCCAACAAAGGATTGTGTGTTAAATGTGCCTCGTTCGAGGGTGCAACAACGTGACTTGTGACCACCGATTGTTTAGTGTCCCCAGATACTCGGCTTTGTGTTTTCTTTTTTAACATTTAAATATTTGTTTTCCTTCCATAGTAGCTGAAAACATTCAAATCGTATGCGTCATCTGAGAACTCCTAGAGGGGCCTCACGAAAACCAGCAGCGGTGGGTGTTCTGTAACTCAGTGTAGCACCAGAAACGCCTACTATTAAGACACGGAAAGGGAGGAAGGGACGCAGGTATAGAGTATCTGGACGGCCTGTAGAGTCTTTGGTGGGACCGCGCCCTGCTGTGCTCTGATTACAGGCCCGGCTTGCGAACGGCGCTTCCGTCCGCAGCCTCGAAATCAGACCTCCGGTCGTTTTATCGTTTCTTCATTTTGCTCCTTTCTTTTTCGCTCCCTCTGCATCGGCATTCACGACCTGTCCTCTGAAGTGTTTCCAAACGACGGATCCTTTGCTTTAATTTACTCCGCGCCGCTTTTCTAAACCGAAGTGCTACACTCATAAACGCGTCCCCCCCCCCCCCCACCCCCCCTCGTTTCGCGGAATTATCACTTTTTTTTCTGTCTGCACGTTTCTGTACTTCGCAGCTCGCGGGCGCGTCGCGGAACGAGCCTTACCGATTGTTTAACGTTTGCCTTCGGGAAGCGGGGAGATCTGGCGTCGCCGCGGAGAGAGTCCCGCGGGAACCGATCCGCGCGACCCCGCGGCTTCGTTCGGCCCCGCGTCGCCTAGGCAACGCGGGCGGGTCGCGGGTCGACCGAGCGGTCACGAGATGTCACCGGCCGTCCTCAGCTGGTGCGCGCCGGGGTTGAAAAGCGTCTTAACCGCCTGTCGCGCTTCCGACTGCCCTATCAGCAAGGCAGAGGGGATAGCCAATGAACAGAGCCGGTTGAAAGACGAGAACTTTTACCTGGTAGGAGGAAGCCTACGCTTTGAAGTTTCCTGAATACTTTTAATGTATCTGCCAAAGGCATTGGCCCATATTATTAAAACTCCCCTTCATATTTAAATAGCAGATGTCCTTGTACAGGGTGAGCCGCACTGCTTAAATATAATCACATTACAGTAAACTCCCGCATAACCCACCTCAATGGGTCCAGAGGGTATGGGGGGTGCATGGAGAGTCAGATACGGGCTTCGTTTTGAAATTAAAATGAGCGGGGCAGATGGCGCGGTTTCAAAATGCGACTATGCAAAAATTAATTCAGCCAGTCGACCATTTTGAAGCGCCTTTCTTTTGACCAAATTATTAAACTGGCTATAGTATATCAAATATTAATATCTATAGTCTACAAAAGTAGTCGTTGTTTTTTGTATGAAAATTGCCATGACACAAACATTATTAGGCAACAATAAAACTAATTGTAATGGACAAATTTGTTTAACTCATCAATGGCAATGTTTCAATATTAGTCTACAACAAATATAATGAATAGGCTACAGTGGGTGTTACAGTATAGATGCAGTATATGAGGTGAATTGCTCTATTAAGAAATCGGGCACGTCAGCATGAGAGTAATGCATTAATCTCTCTCCCGCTCTCATGCTCTCTCTCTCTCTTTCTCTCTCCCTACCTCCCACGTTTCCTCTCTCCCTGCCCTTCCATCTCTCTCTCCATTAATCCATAAATCAATCACATACAGCGGGGGAAGTCTAATGGTCCAAGCTTGCACCTGGAGAACAAGAACAGCCGTTAATTCGCATAAAAGGTTGGGACTTTCCAAGTAGTCAGTCTTGATCGAAAACTGAAATTCGTATTTAAATGAGGGCGTTGGCTAATTTCATAGGTCACTTACGTGGCGCTGTGGTCTGTCTGTCCGTCCGTCCCCCTGGGTTTATAGCGTCTTGCCCAGGGGTACAGCGGTCGCCGGATTCAAACCCGCAGTATTCGGGTTTCGTTCGTAGGCCCTGCTTTTCTCCCTTTCCCGTCTGGCGGGATTTTGAGTAGCGGGAGCAGATGGACAGACGGGGGTGCCCGGGACAGGCCCGGGCCAGCGCTAATCGCTCTTCGGCTACGCGGGGCTTTTTCTCGTCACCTCCGGCTCCCGTTTGCCCCCCGAATTAATCACGCCGGCGCCGCCGCGGGCCGGTCCGCGTCCCCGGCGACCCGGGCGGGCGGCAGGGCGGCGGGCGCGGAACTTGGCTCGCGACCAGAAGGCGGCGGGCGAATCTCCCAGAGTGCACCGGCGCTCTGCCCTTGACAAAGGTGCTTAACCTGGACGCATTCCGCATCCATCTGTTGGAACGGATAATGTATTCCGCGTTTAAGCCAAGCTGAGTGCCCACTTATGGACGTTAAAGCTACTAATAAAAAACACGACTGAATTTACAGCTCCTTACGACCGCACCCTGTTCCAGTGAGGTAAATGTCAGCGTGCATTTAATTTCACTTAGGTTTGTTATTACGGTTTTTCTTTAAATATGAGTCATTTTAGAATTTTACCAGCAGTGTTGGGTTTAGTCATAAGGTCAGCGGATGGGCAATTCCGCTGAGCGTGCGAGTGTGTGAGAACGCGAGTGTGTGAGCGTGCGAGTGTGTGAGAACGCGAGTGTGTGTGAGTGTCTGCTGCTCCTTCTTGACGTAGATTGAGGCCGGACTTGACCGCGCCGACGTGAGAGAATTTATACGCCGCGCGTGATTAGCTGCTCTTGGGGGTAATTCCTAATGTAAATGTATGAGTGATAAGATAGAGCCGCACTTTTATCGTCCCCCTGAAACGCGAGCATGTCGCACAGTTCATCATCCTGAGGTGAGGGAAGATGTATGCTGTCAGTGGGGGTGCGGGGGTGGGGGGTTGGCTCAGGCGATGACCGGGGTCATTAAAGATCCCTTTGGCTTTATTAGGTCCATTACCTCCCGGAGATCTCAGTGCTGCTCTATACGGGTCTCCCAATACCGCTCCCCCCCCCCCCCCCCGCCTCACTTTAGGCCAGGGTGATCAAATTTGTGGAGCGTTTAATGGACTTTGGGTGTCTTATTGCCTTATCCGGGGGACGGTCAGGCCCCACTTATCACAAATGGAAGTAGATTGAATTGCGTGTGAGTGAGTGTGTCGCCCCAATGGGCGGCAGCAGATGTTGCGACCGCCATTTTTTTTTTTTGTTTCCCTTTTTCCGCGGTTCGGCATTTTTTTGTCCTCGTCTATCTCGCTTTGCCGGGAAATCTCCAGCGGAAATAAGCGCATAAAATGACGGTCTTGTGAAGGGCCTACAGGCCGGGCCCCGGTCCTGGAGGACTGGCGAGTGTTGGGGGCCCCTTTTCATCATTAATTGCCACTTAATTGATCAATTAAAGCAGTCGATTACATCGTTTACTCTCCTCACCTGACTGCACCTCTCTGCCTCAGCTTCAGTGCATCTCCTTCTCTCTCTCTCTCTCTCTCTCTCTCTCTCTCTCTCTCTCTCTCAATTTTTTTTTTTTTTTTTCAATTTCAATTGCTTTATTGGCATGAAATACAAACGTACTTATTGCCAAAGCATACATATATAATAGGTAAAATAATAATAATATTAAAATAATAATGGTAAATAAAACAATATATACAAATAACAACATATACAACAACAGCAACAGAAGTAAATCAATAAATATGTACAATGTTTATATGGGGTGGGTGGTCACTCACTGTCCCTCAGGTTATGGCAGGCTGAAATGAATTGTGCCGCAATTGGGGCTGTTGATCCTTCCCCTAAAAGGATTGCACATTTTTCTTCTTTTGATTTGTAATTAAAATTATTTATAATTTGGGATAATTTTTGGAAATATTTTTTTCTAATTTGTAAATATTTTGTGCAAATAAGGAGGAAGTGCATCTCTGTTTCCACCTCCCCTGTCTTGCAGTGACCACATATTCGCTCTTCTTTTGGTACCCATGAGTTTTTGTATCTGCCTATTTCAATTGCAAGCGTGTGGTCACTGAGCCTGTACTTGGTCAGGATCCGTCTCTGCTTTGTATCTCTGACAGAGGAGAGATACTCTGCCTGTGTGTATTTTCTATTTAGGGCCCGATAACAATTCAGTTTATTTTGGGATTGTGTTTCTTTGTTCCAATGGTCCAGATAGGAGCTTTTGATGTGTTTTATAATTTGGTTGACTTTTCATCATTAATTGCCACTTAATTGATCAATTAAAGCAGTCGATTACATCGTTTACTCTCCTCACCTGACTGCACCTCTCTGCCTCAGCTTCAGTGCATCTCCTTCTCTCTCTCTCTCTCTCTCTCTCTCTCCCTCCCTCCCTCCCTCTCCCATCTCCTTCTCTCTCTCTCTCTCTCTCTCTCTCCCTCCCTCTCTCTCTCTCTCCCTCCCTCTCCCATCTTCTTCTCTCGCTCTCGGCCCCTCCTCCCCCCCTCCATCTCCTGCTCCCTCTCTCTCCTTCCATCTCTCTGTCCCTCTTGTCTCATCCTGTCTCTTCAGTTCTCTCTTTACCTCCCATTTTCCCTCACACCCTGTGCTTCCATCTCCCTCTCTTACCCCACTCTTTCTCTGTTACGTCTCTGTTTCTCTCTCTCTCCCTTTCCCTCAACGTCTCATTCTCACTCTTTCTCTCCATCTCGTTCAAAACCTCTCTCCCCCTCTCTCTCTCCCCCCCTCCCTCTGTCTCTCTCCCCTCTTCCTCTCTGTCCCCGCTCTCTCCCTCCCCCCCCCCCCCCCCCCCCCCCGTGGTTTCCGCGCGCCTCTTCAGCGTGTCGTTGCTCCTCCCGCTGCCCCGGAGCCAGGCATCTGCCGAACGGCGGTGTGTGGAAGTGTTGGGAGGGATAATTAAACCAAACCCCCGGCTTCCAGCTCATTTCCCGCCTCCCACAGCTGCGCGACAGCGCTCTCCGCGTCGCCGCGCCAACGCCGCCGCCGCCGCCACCGCCGTCGTTCAGGGCTGTTTTCACGAAAAAAAGAAAAAAACCTGAAGAAATGACTCGACGGAATACAGAAAAAACGGGCTGTGCTTTTCCCCTTTTTTTAAAAACGAAAATAAAAACCCGGAGTTTTCTGTTCTTCGTCGACGGAGCGGATTTCCTTTTTCCTCTTTTTTTTTTTTTTTTTGCCGCCCTGTTCCGCGTCAGGATTTTTCTCGAGCGGGGATTAATGGCGGCCCATTCATCAGAAACGCGCGTGATTTATTGTGAGTTATAATTAGAGCGGGGGGCTGGCGCTCCTGCCGCGAGCGCTCGACGCTCACCGCTCACCCAAGGCCGCCTGAGCCGCGAAGCCTCGAACGGCCTGGAGGAACAAAACAAAAAATAAAAATATAAAATCAGTGGGAGAGTCGAGTGAAATCAGCGCCACTCAGTCCTTTACGCCTGGATATCTGTCTGTTACTCACTCTGCAGCCACCCCCACCACTCCAGAGGGACCTAAGAGCAGCGCTCTGCTTGAAATCGGCTGTCCTGCTGCAGAACGCGTCTCGCATTCGGACCGTTTCGCCGGTGACCCACCGGGGGGCGAAGGGCAAGGGGGGCCGCGGAGGGTTTCCTCCCGTTCGAAAGAGGGGCCGTGCGACGTGCCGTACTTCCTCCGGCTCGGCGCCGACGTCTTCCTCCTGGAGAACGGGCGCGTTTCTGTGCCTTTCGCCGCGTTTCCAAATTAAACTTTAGAACAGAAGCGCTGGGTCGTACCGGCCCGGAAGGGGGGCGACGCGCGGTGCCCGGCGCTACATTCCGCACGCCTGTCCCGACCGCCGGACGGCGAATCCGACCGTTTCTCTCGGAGGACGTTAACGCGGGTTGAGGACCCGTGTGGGTCTTGGGGGAAACCGGTGGAGATGTCTCCATTTCTTCTCTCCTGTCAGACAGGCTTGCTCTGGTTCCACCTGAGCGGTCCACCGCTGTCTCCCCCGCTCCGGGGACTTGTAACGCGGGTCTGGTCAGGTACCGTTTTTTTTTGGACGGGAACCTTTCGCCCCGCCCACACGGGTACAACCGCGTCTCGGGCTTGAGTATCGAAAAGCGCTTCCGTCGAAGGCGCCTGCCTGGCTCGTGATTGGAAGGAGCCGGAGTGGGCGGGGCCGAGTTCAGTACGAGCGAGGTGAACGTTGCGATAGCCAATCCCGCTGCGGCACCCGCTCCGGTAAGACCCGCTGAGAACCGCAGACGGGCGGTGACATCTGGGGGGGGGGTCCGTCCGCGCCCGTCCTGGCCTTGTCGGCGCTCCGTGTTTTTGTGTTCCTCTCCAGTGCCTCGCACCCACGCGTCCCGCGACCGTTTTACTTCCAGCAGTTCATCGCAAATTAAGCTCACAGTTTGCTTTGTTTTATTTCGTTTTTTTAATTCCACATCAAAGATCGTCTTTTGGCCGGCTCTGTATTTGGCACTGTTACCCACCCGCCCCTCAGCCCCCCCGCCTGCCCCCCACAGTGGCTGAAGTGTTTTCATTGGTCTGTCCCGTCTGCAGATTTGGGACCTCGTTCCATGGCCCCGGGGCTCCAGCACAGCCTTTTTGTCGGACAGCGGTCATGTGATCGCGACCCCCCCCCCCCCCCCCCCCCCCCCAAAGGAAAACCCAGCTGGGCCTTTTCCTGTCACATCATGTGCGAGTGACAGAGGCGGCAAACCGGCGCTTATAAAGGGGGTGGGGGGGGGGGCCTGTAATCAATTTGGCAGAGCTGCTCCAAGCGTGGCTTTGAGAAGCCCTCTTTTGTTAGTTTTGGCAGGCGTGGCTGGGGATGGGTGGGCGGGGGGGGGGGGGGGCGTGTGGCTTTCTTCCTTTTAAGGCAGTACAGTATGGGTTGTTTTCTGGGAAAACATGTTGAGTAATGCGGTGGGGGGTGGGGTGAGGCGGTGGGGGCTTTGGCCTTCAGTGGGTGTAATCTTTCCAAACTGGCCAGGTGATGGTGATGCTTCTGGGTCCGAAACCATGTCACGGCCTGTGTGCTTTCAGAGAGAGAGAGAAAGAGGGGGAATGAGAGAGAAAATGGAAGTGAGAGACTGAGATATATATATATGAAAAGATGGAGGAGAGAGAGAGAGAAAGAGAGAGAGAGAGAGAAAGGGGGGAATGAGAGAGAAAATGGAAGTGAGAGAGACTGAGAGAATGAGATATATATATATATATATATATATATATGAAAAGATGGAGGAGGGAGAGAGAGAGAGGCAGAGAGAGAGAGAGAGAGAGAAAGAGAGAGAGAGGCAGAGAGACAGAGAGAGGCAGAGAGAGAGAGAGAGAGAGAGAGAGAGAGAGACAGAGACAGAGAGAGAGAGAGAGAGACAGAGACAGAGAGAGAGAGAGAGAGAGAGAGTTGTTACGGGAAAGGGCGTCGGCCCGTTGATGCGTACCGCGTTGGCCGCTGGTCGCCGGAACGGGCCCCGCCCGAAGCGGGCGCAGATGTTGGCCGGGGCAGAACCGAAACTGGCCGGAACACCCGGGGGCCATCTGTCACCCGCACGCCCCCCCCGGCGGCCGCGTCAGAGCCCGCCATTGTGCAGAGCCGCCGAGCAGTCACAGCGATTTGCACAGCGCCTTCAGAGGGCTTCTCTTCAGCGCTGCTCAATGACACGGCACACAGGGTTTCCCCCGGTATTCCTGGGGGGGGTCTGGGGGGGGCTGGGGGGGTTCGGGTGCAGGGGGGACGCCATCTTTTATTCCTGGCAGGGTACTACGCGCTCAATGGGGGAGGAGTGGACGCCGGCTGCGACAGGGATCAGATTTAAATCCGTAAGACAGGTGCAGCCTCGGGGTTCTGTGTGTGTGTGTGTGTGTGTGTGTGTGTGTGTGTGCGGTTTTTTCCAGTGTGTGCCCAGTGAGGTCTCTGTTCGCATGAAGGCGCCATTTTAGTTTTTCAGGCCTTCATGGGAGTACCCTCGAGAGGCCTAACGGGCGCCTACGGCTTCGGGCCCGCCGTACTCCTTTTAAAACGCGCGCTTCCTCTTCCCGAAACGAGCGAGGGGGGCGAGCGCCCGGCCCGCCGCTGTTTTCCCCTTCTCCGTTTTCCCCGTCGCCAATTTACGCTTCGCTTGAACTCTGTTTGTGGCGCCCAAACCGTGTAACGGAACTGAGAGAGAGAGAGAGAGAGAGAGAGAGAGGGAGAGAGAGAGAGAGAGGGAGAGAGAGGGAGAGGGAGAGAGGGAGAGAGGGAGAGAGGGAGGGAGAGGGAGAGAGAGAGAGAGCTGCTAGCTTTCTGCGCGGCTGCCAAACGGAATATTTACCTCTCTCGTTCCCGAACCTATAAATACGCACCTCTCAGGCCCGGCTGAGGTAAATCTCCGCCCCTCTCGGTCCAGTAAATAAACAGGGGACCGCAGCGTAAATAATACGTCTGCTTCAGAAGGCCATTACGCCTTCGGCTGGAGGGACAGTCTCCCAGTGTCCCCTCTCTTGAATGCACTCCGCACTGGCTTCTGCTGAATGAAACCTTTCAAGAGTCGCTAGGTTATTTGGAATTTTTTTTTTTCTAAATTCGAAGTCGGTGGTTTTGACTCCATTGCTTTCAGTTTCCCGGTAGTGATTGTTGCATCAGCATTAGAATGTTCAGTTGAGAACATTCAGATCACACATTCGTGTTCTCGCACCTGAAAGGGTTAAAAGCCTCTTGGCACGAATGTCTAGTGTCGTGTGATTGTGGCTGAGGAAGTGTGTTGAAGCATATACAGCTCTGTGAAAAGATAATCAGATATGGCTAGTTGTACATAATTGGATCCCTCAAGGTTAGTTGTACCGCTGGTTGCCCTCTAATCAGGTACCGATCTTGACCCGGGAAACAAGGTGAGTGGAATCGCTGGCCAATCTGGCGACGTTAATTATTAATTGACTTTCGGTTTGAGGAGAATCAGCCAGTGACTGCCGCAGAAACCGTGATAGAGTTGCTGTATTTCATTATCGTATCGTGGCAGAATTATTTTCGCCAGAAATGAAGTGGATTTCAGAGTGAAATACCGGAGCTGTTCAGGTGGGATCCTGGTTTAATGGGAGGAAAACACTTCAACAAGGTCATCGGAAATGAACGCGGAATCGCGCCGTCTCGAAATCGTTTGGCTGCCAGACCTCTGTGGGAGTGTCCGTTTTATTTCTTTATTTCTTTCTTTATTTATTTATTTATTTGTGATTGATCTTTGAAATTCACGGCCTCATTACGCGGGCTACCCACGCTGCAATGACATCCCCGTCGCATTCGTTTCCCGCAGCCTGGCGCGATGCACGCTAAATGCATCTTGGCAAGAGTTTTCACCTGAGCGTTGATTTATTTTTATTTTTTATTTTTTTAAAAAACCCCCATAAAGGTGCGTAATCATCCGGGCGTTCGAGCGTGGGGGAGCTCGCTGCGTGCGTCTGTTCCTCTTTCGCTTCTCCAAGCTGTTCCCACGAAAAAAGGTTCCTTTTCCGCGAAGAGGGAATTCAGCGTCTTCTCGTTATCCCGGGCTTAGCCTCGACCTTTTCTCGGCCGTACGGCGTCCTTCGACCAGCGCGGCGTCCTTCGACCGCGCGGCGTCCTTCGACCGCGCGGCGTTTCCTCCATCGTGTCTGTCGCTCAGTGGAGTTGGGCGATTTTTGCAACGGTCGTTTTTTTTTTTCGAACGGACTTTCGGACGCGAAGCGGACGCCCGGGGGTGGAGCCGGTGTAGAGCGAGCGTCTGGCCGGCTGGTTGCTCTCGGCGATCGCGCGTCCGTCCGATATTACAAGGATCCCCGAAGAGGGAGCCCGGCTCGCGGCGGTGTCGGCACCTCGTGCTCTGGGGTCGCGACCCTACCGTAACCCGGGGAACAGCCCAATTAGGAAAGGCAGTGCTGGGGTCAACGGAATCCAAGTGGGTTTTTAGTATCTTGTCTGTGTTGGGACCGCGCCCACAGCAGGTTCAGTCACCCTGCTGCATGACCTCTGTGACCCCGTGACCCCATGACCCCGTGAGACAGCTGAATGCTTTACTGCATTCTCCTGCGTTCCCTTTCACTCTGACTGTATAATACCACATTACTGAAATAGGTATTTTCTGTGTGCGTGCCTGTGTGCATACATGTGTGTGTGGCTGACCTCCACTTACATCAGATAGCAGACCTCGTTCTGGAATTGAATCTCAGAGCTGGGGGTGGGGAACTGTGTGTAGGGAGGGGGGGGAGGGAGTTTATGTGGTCTAAACCGCATTGAGAATATGAGCCATCTTCTGTTCTCCAAACATTCGACAGAAAATGGACCAGTGATCCTGGGAATGAAGTTACCCAGGAGGGGGAGGGGGGGGGGGTTGTAATTGTTGTTTTTGAGGTCTCCTTTGAGCAATTGAAAATATTCAGAACCAGTTATAAAAGGCTGCTGCACCCCCCCCTTCCCTTCTCACCCCCCCCCCTTCCCCAGCTGTCCTCTGTTGTCCCGCTCCTCCTGCTTGACGCTAGCCCGCGCGATTCCGGAGAACGGGTAGCGGTTTCCCCCGAAACGCGGGGGCGGACGGCTCTTCATATTGAATTACAGAGAAGAGCTCCTTCCAGGGCCCTCTTCCAAAAGGAGCAAATTTATTTAGCCTTGAAGTGAGGATGCTGCCGTTTCCTTTCTTTTTCTCTGGCTCGCGGACGGAGGAAAAACAAAAAAAAAAAATAAAGAAAAAAAACTTTTTGCGGCCTCTTTTGAAGACGATGACCAGCCTTAAATCCTCGACCCTTCAAAGCGTGCCGGCGACGGCTTCCTTCATCCTCCGCCTGCCGATTGGCCGCTTTTTTCCGGGGCCGGCCTTGGGCTCGGGCCCCTTTTTCCCAGCAGCCCCTCGCGGCTCGACGACCGTTTCCCGCCCCGCCCGCAGCGTCCCACGTCCGGCTTTTCGGAGGTTACCGAGAGAGGGGAGATTAGTCGAGCCCGTCATCCTTCTAATGGAAAAGGGGTCACGTGGAAATAATTGCGGCGTTAAAAACACTGTTGTAAAGGTTCGCTCCTCTGAAAGGGCAAACCTCATCCCTTGCCGGGGCCCTGGAGTTTATATAAAGGCCAAGGCCATCAATTCACTTATCCCGGGGTAATTTCAGTTTAGAGGGTGGTGGGGACTGAGGAGCCCATCTGTTGTGTGACTCATTCAAAATGGGGAACCGGGCCTGCGTTTCAGTCAAAGGGCAAAATTCTGACCTCAGTATTTCTTTCATGAAGAGATACATTGGGGTGGGGGGGGGGGGCAGGAGGAGGTGTGACAGGAAATAATTAGCAGAAGTGTGCCACAGTGCGTGCTCATGTCTGTTTCCCTTATGAATATAAGCCCCCTGATAATAAAAATAAAACCCTAAAAACGCACTCGGGAATCGGGCTTGTGGCCTGTCCGGGTGTGTCGTGGCCACCCCCTTTTTTTTTTAAGGGGAAAACCGACGCGGTCGTTGACGTGCGTCAGCTTGTTTGCTGAAGCTTGGCCCCGCGCTGTTGAGACGCATAAAGCCCTCTCTCTCCCGCTCTCTCCCCGGCTTTAAGCGTGGGGGTGTCATGCCACGTTTCACGCACCCTGTCCTGTCGGGGGGTGGGGTGGGGGGTCGGGGAGGGGGGAGGAACCAGTCCGCTCCGTCAGCCGATTTTCACGCGGGACGCGTGATTCGCGTCTCCCTGTCAGGAGGGGGGGGGGCGTCGGACGACCCCCGTCAGCGCCCTGACGGACGAGCCGGGAAATTGCCCCCCCCCCCCCCCCCCCCAACGCTCCCCTCCGTTCACTTTCGGCGGACCTCGGCGTCTGCATTCCGTCGCGCTCCAGCGTCCGTCGCCAGGGCCGCGGTTCGCCCCGGTAACGGTTCGCAAGGCCGAGTGAAGAGGTCAAGAGGTCAAGAGGTCAAGAGCCGCAGGCACACAAAAAAAAATAAAAGCAAGCCCAGACGCAATAGTTTTTTTTGTTGTTGTTGATGTTTTTACAAACAGCCTTTTGCAGAAAGACGTCGCGACGGACGGGATCAGCATTGAGAAGAGTTTTGAGTGTGCCGAAAGTTGCTTTTCCAGAAGGGAGCGGCGTTATAATGAAACTAAGAACGAAACGTATGCTGAGAAGCGTTTGCTTTGTTAGCAGAAAGTTGCTTTTCTTGGAGGGCGCAGCGTTATATTGAAACTAAGAAGCTGTTTTTTTTTTTTTTAAAATAGTTTGCATAAAGGTCCTGTTCTAGAAGGGGGAGGCGCTATAGTGAAACCGAGGAGCGTTCGTTTCGAGTTCGCGGAACGGCGCTGCTGTAGAAAAGAAGCGGCGTTTTTAGCAGCGAGACCGAGAGAAACGTCTGCTGCGAGTTTTACTGTCGCGTGTAACCCTTCCGCTCACAGGAAGGAAGGCTGCTCTCATTGGTCCTTTTCGTAACAGTTTGTGGTTAACCACGGAGAGTCTCGGCCCATCAGAGGCCCTGTTGTTCAGCTGCCTCTAAACGGGCCTGCCTGAATACGCGAACGTGCGGACAGATTCCACCGTGATAGTCGGTCTTTGCAGTTTGGAGACAAACGTGCAAAAACAAAAAAACCACACATGCGTGTGTTAGTTAGTAGGTTGCGGGTGGCAGTATTGTGTAATGTTTCAGAAAGTGGGCCGGTAACTGATTTGGTTGCAGGTTTAAATCCCCCCCCCAAGTGGGGGCACTGTGCCGTTGTACCCTTGAGCAAGGTACTTAACCTGAATGGCTTGGGTAAACATCCAGCCGTGTAGCTGCGCTGTTTGTAAAAAAAAAAAGCCGTGCCAGATCAGAGCGTCCGCTGAATGATTAATGTGAAGGTGAAGACGAGACGTGGCAGTTCAAATATGAGGCGTTTGTTCACTTTTTCACGCTAAATTTGGCGGCCGCACTTTAAACAATTAGCAGTGGCCTGTGGTACAACGAGTGTGTGTCTACGAGCAGAGCTAAAGTTAGCTTTCCAACAGAGTCAACAGAGAAAAACGTTCAGCAAGCTTGCCGAATAATGTGTGTTTTTTTCCCCCCGGTTTTCTCCCAGCCGTAGAAATCTTGGCCTTTAATATTGAGCTTTTATACCATAATGCCAGTGCTGCTTCATAGCCCGAGAGCCTTATGATCAAGTACCTGAGAGGCAGAAAAGAATCGTTTTTGTGGCGTGTGAGGGAACCATTGCTTTCAGGATGAGGCCTTCATATCCTTTTAAATCCAGCGAGATGATAAGTAACTGTTCTGTTCCGTTCTTGTTCGGCTATCAGGAGAGAGTGCTGCCGGTTGATTTATGTGTTTGTTTTTTTTAAGCTGGGGTAAGGAAAGAACGCACTTGAGCTGGTGTACTAGAGTATTATCAGACAAAACTGATCACTGGCCATCACCGAAATTGGAATCGAACAGCATTGCTGTGTCAGCAAAACTATTGCGGTTTTAAAAGTCATCAGTGTTTTGCCCGTGTCTGAGTCCTCTTGTGGAATTCACAACAAAGCCAACAAATTATTCCTTTGGCTTAGTTTCTGCACTGGTATTGAGTTTTCTAAAGAAACACTTTTTTTCCCTCCCTCTGTTGATAATACAGGGCTTTCAGTGCGTGCGACTAAATTTCTTTCAACGCTCCCATAAAAAAAGATAGCCAGTTGTGTGTTTATAGCCATAAAGTGTAAACATGAGTGGGGTGGTGCGGCAGGGAAGGAATTCTTTTTTTTTTTTTTTTTTTTTAAACTAAAGTTTATCTACTGCCTGTAGTCTGGTCTTACACAAGCCCCATCTCCCCCGTGCTTCAGCAGATAAGCTTTGAAGAGATTAAATAATTTAGTGCGGCAAAAGGGCCTGGCACGAAGCGATATAAACATTCCTCGGTGCTTCCTGCGACTGTTCTGGAGAGGAACTGCTACTGGGATACGCACAATGACTCCCACCCACGGATTTTCACAATGGAGGCGCTTTATGCTACCCCCTCCAAGTGCCATAATTCTGCTTTGACTCACACGGAGAGAAAGAAAAAAAAAGAAAAACAGGATGCTGTTTAAGTATTTCCTGTGATTTGAGTAGGAGTAGCATTAGTGTCTTCTTGTTTATTGTCGGTGGATGTTCAGCCGGCATTTTTTTTTTTGTTTGTTTGTGTTCACTCATCCTCAGATTTACAGTAAAAAGGCAATGAAAGCCTTGTGTGTGTGCGTGCGTGCGTGTGTGTGCGTGTGTGTGTTTTATTATTATTATTTAAAAATGACTAACTGCCACTCATTCCTGCCTTGACTCATGGGGTTGATACAACACAGATAAACACAGCGAGCTTTCTCGCGTAATTCTGCAGAAGAATACTTTATTTGCCCCGAGCGCTTATGGGTTTCAGCTCAGTTCGTCTGTCGAGCGGTTTTTGGGAAGCTCTGACGTAGCGGGGCGTTCCCCAAACGCTACCGGCGGTGCCATCGCGCCCGCCGTGGCGCGCTTGCGTCTGTTTCGCCGGGATGGCAGAAGCGTAACACCTCCATGCAGATGTTCGCAGAAAACCCTTTTTTTCGTCCAACAGGTGCCGGAACGAAATGACGGCATTGTATCTGACAGCTGGCTCTTCAGCCGTCTCGGTTTGCCGCTATAAATATCCGAGCAGAGACCGAGCGTCTAATTAAGGGCTGGTGTTCGCTCAGCACTTCCATGCTAATTATCAAGCATTCATTCCTGCTGATTTACTTTCTGTTTTATTTATTTATTTTATTTAGTGTTCCGCGCCTGAGAAAGCTGCGGAATCTGACGATCTGACGAGTAAGATTTCAGAGACCGTTTGGGGAAAAAAAAAAACTTAACTCACGCACTCCTGCAAATTATTTGACATTTTTAAATTAATTTTAAATGAATTGATTCACGTTTTGTCTGAAATATACCTCCTTATGGGACAGCAAAAATGAGACATTAGGTCACCAAAAAAAAATTAATAATAAAAAAAATTACAATGTTACCGCACTCCCAACCCCCAATATGGACCTGTGACCAAAGTATAAAACGTCCAAACGTGCGTGATCTCCTCTGATTCGGTTTCTCCATCCTGTCGCACATGCTCAGAGAAGACCTTTCTAGCGCCGCGATGCGGTTTTGCAGACTGTATTCTGAAGCATAGACAATGTTGTGGGGGCGGGGGTAGGGGGTAGGGGGTGGGGGGGGCAGGTGAAGAGCCAGGGAGGTTTTTGCCTCTCTTGAGCTGCTGAATCTGGTCTTTATCTGCTGTCTTCTCTTATCTGAGCCGGGGGGTGGGGGGGTGGGGGGGGGGGGGGTGGGAGAAGAAGAAAAAAAAATCGGGATCTAATTCGCCCTCATTGATGTGCTCCATTGAAAGGGAGAAAAGCCCAGAGATTGCCATCTGCTAAGCTCCCGAGTTCTCTTAAAAACCCTAGGAACTGAAAATGCATCTCTGCGTTCGCTCTTTCTCTCTCTCTCTCTCTCTCTCTCTCTCTCTCATTTCTTTCTTTTTTTTCTTGTAGCGCGTTTCGGAAAAGGATGTTCAGAAGCGCCCCCCTGGGAGAGGGGGGGGTAGAGATTTGCTGTTTGTTTCAGTTTGATATTTTCGGCTGGCATTCGGGACGGGCTTATTGATTTTTAATATGGCAGATGTCTGGGAAAATCTCTGCCGGGACGTGAGGGACAGGGTATCAAGCGCCGAGAAAAGACAGCTGTTTCACGAGAAGCGTAGAAATAATTCGCCATTTATTTTGGTCGGGTTGGTTTTTTTTTTTTTTTGTACCTCCACTTTGCAGAGAAGGGTGTGTGTGGGGGTCTTTTGTGGGGGGGGGGTGGAGCTGGGCCTCTGAGAGGGCGTCTGCTCTTCTTTTAAAGGCGCTTCCGGGGTAAAAAATAAAATTAAAAAACGCACCTGATCTTTATTCGGTGTTGATAAGACAGCCGATCAACAGTAAGGCCGAGCAGCTTCCATGTGATTGGCAAAAACACATCACATGATCGCATGGAAGCTTTACGACCTTGCTGCTGATTGGCTGTCTTATCTACACCCAGTAGATAACAGCGGTGGCCTTTTTTTGAAGCATTTAACGTGGCCTCTGAAGTTTGTTCACTATCAGTGTCTAAAATTGATATGATTTGGTAGTAAAATTTATGATTGGTAGGGAAAGGGGAAAAGTCTGTTTCAAAGAACCTCCCCACTGAAGAGTTCATCTGAAGCCAGCCCCCTTACGCTCTCTCTCGGATACTGGGAACTTGAGATGCAAGGGAGACTCGGGCAAAGCCGCTAAAGGGCAAGCCTTATAAAAATTCAAAGTGTTGCCTTGCCCGCCGAGTTGTTGGTATGCCTCCGCGCTCTGTGTAAATCGCAGGCGATGACCCCCCCCCCCCCCCCTTAGTCATGTTCCTTCTGAAGCGCCGACGCATCACTCCTGCCCCCCCCCCCCCCCCCGTTTGATTCCTGCTGTGGGCTGCGGGCTATGTGGGCTGCTTCTCTTCCTCTACTGATTTAGCATCGTGAGTAAACACCACCCAATCGCTGAGTCACAGGCAGGAGACCAGCTGTCCGTCACAGAGACTTGCAACAAACCGTTCTCCAATAGGCCAGCTTCCGGCCAATGGGAGCAACCGACACTGAACGACCGCTATTCCGGCGTCGCGTGTCTTTTCCTACATTTGCACTTGTAATTTGGAATCTGCTTGCCCGTTTTAAGATGATAGAGTTAATACTGAGGAAGCCTGCTTGAGTTGGTAATGAGCATAAGGGCCAGAGTTAGCATAAGCTAGCCTGCCGCATCATGCTGTAGCAGCAGGATTGCCTGCATGGTCTTTTGCACTTGCGATTCACAGCTGAAGTTTACAGTTCACACTTTGCACTTGTGTCAAGCCTTCTTTCTCAGCAGTTTACAAGTCGCATGAAATATGTTGGAGTTGGACTGATACTTGTGAAAATGTGAAGTATTCTTCAACCTGCTCTTTAGTTCTCTTCAGTATGAATATACCTGTGAATTTTTATTTTCCTGTTCATTGACTGAACTGTCCTAGTCCATTAACAGCTTTTATGTAGGCTACATTGTGTGTGTGTGTGTGTGTGTGTGTGTGTGTATGTATGAGAGAGAGAGAGAGACAGAAAGAGAGCATGTTTTTAAAATGATACATGTTTCATACTAAGCAGTTTTAATTTTATGAAAAATATGCTCTTGGAAGGCTAGGCTATAGTTTTTTTTAACTAAATGTGGCCCTTCTGTGTTCTAGTAAGCCTGCAGAGAGCAGCTCTGTGATGGAGAGAGATCTAGCATTGCAGGCGTGCCAGGAGAGTGGTGTCTTGGAACATAAGGCTAAGACTCTTTCTAAGCCGGTGACTAATTAGGCTTGTAATTAAGCTGGTGCAACAGGTAAGGAGCGAGGGAAAGAGGGATAAGCGCGGCGTTTCCTTTGCCAGAACGCCGGGCATTAAGTTATTACAGCCTCTAGTGGAGTTCGCTGATGCTCACTTCTGCGTTAAGAGTTTTTTGTAGTGTCTCGGTGGCGCGGAGAAAGACGAAAGGCAAGTTGGCTCGGCTCGGAGTGTCGCTTGGCACGATGTTGCCGTTCGGAGCCGAATGCGGCTATGGGGGGGGGGGGGCTAGTGGGGAGCGCTTCCGCTTGCCTGGGGCCTGTGTTGCACGCCCTCGTCCTGGCACAGAGCGGAACTGTTATCTTTGGGGTGGGGGTGGAGGGGGGTTTGAAGGCAGTCTGCTCCAGCTTGTGGGAGAAATCGAGGAGGCCGTTATTTTTAAAAAAAGATTTATTTAAATTTCACCTTGAGTTTGGTGCTGGGCTCAGAACCCTCCAGCTTAATCGTCTTCTGACGGCTCCCTCCGCACAGCTGCAGTCTTTGCTCCCCCCCCCCCCCCCACCACCCCCTCACCCTCCACCCCCTCGGCCGGCCGGCACTGAGTGCCTCTCCTCCCCCTCCTTCTTCCCTATATTTAAAGTTCCTGCATTAATATTTAACCGGGGGGGGGGGGGGGGGGCTTGATTGCATCGATTGCAGGAACTCCACCGGCTCTCTTGGCAGGCGCGTGTGGCCTAGCGGGGATTCGCCTTTCCGGAAATAAGTAAGACGTGACTGTTCGGCCGTTCGGCCCGCCTCGTTACCCAGAGGCGCTGGGGCTGCGGTGTGATGCGAGTTCCAGGAAGGAAAAATCATAAACCAGAGGCCACTTTATTTAACGTGTTATGAAGTGAACTTTGTGTAACGGGGGAGGGGGAAGGGGGGGGTTCTTTAAAAGAGAAAATGAGAGAACCAGGATCGCTGGACCCTGTGGTAGGAGATGAACAGTGAGGAGAAGGCTTTTTTGGTAGGAGTTATATGTTGTTTGAGGTACCAAAATGCAGTGTCCTCAGAGGTGAGGTAATTATTATATATTATATATGTATTTGAAAGACAATAATAATAATAATAATGATAATTATACATAATTTTATTTTGAACATTTATCGTATGGGTGCTACAAGCCTTTTCCAGATAATAGAAAAAAAGATTTATTGAATCAACAAATACTGTTCGAAATAAGACTTAAGACTTAATATGAAATAAGATTGTGCATTTTCTAATATATCATGATTAAAAAGAAAAAGATAGATGCACAGAATTAAAGGCAATGTTGTGTGTAGCGGACACTGATGACATCACAGAGTGCTAGTCACACTGGGGTGATGTTGTGTCATATGACCAGGCATGGGGGCGGGGCTATGTATGTGGCACCAATCAATGCACAGCTCCTACCCGGTCCAACCGAGTGCCCACAGGAAGCTCCAGTGCCCCCCCCCCCCCCCCCCCCCACCCCCACCAGCATGGAGGGCAGGAAATGTACACAGCTCAGTTGATGGCAGCCATAAAATCCTTTTTTCTCCCCCCTCCTGCTCTGTGCTGAGTTCAGGGAGAGTGCCTGCCTGGCTCTGCGGTAGCTGAGCGCCATCAATAAGCGCTAATGACAGGAATTAGCCATGAGACACTGGACGCCGACATTAAACAGATCAACAGGATTTTTTTTTGCAACTGTTTAGGGGCAGCTTGATTTAAAGGGCTTACATTTTCGGTTACGTATAATCCGCGCCGTTGGCTCAAACGCGCGCGCATTTCAGCTAAAGCGTCTTTAAACAGATTTGCTCCGGTTAAAAGCTCCGCCGCGGAGATGTGTTCTGGAACAAGCAAATCACGAGCGCAGTGATGTAAACTATGTAGGATCCCCCCCCTCCTTCCCTCAAGTGCATGAATAAGTAAAATGTTCCGTTAAATAGAATCCCTTTAGACGTGAGCAATCCAGCGGTCTCTCAATAAAAGCCTTTCTCTCTTTGAACTCCGAGGTTTGCATGTGAGGGCGGGACCGACTTAATGCCGGTCGGTCGGTTTAATGATCGGGAGTTTTATTTAAAAATTTTTTTTTTTTTTTGTGCCTCAGGTTGTGGGGAAGGTATAGTAAATTAGCTGTTTAATCACCTCCAGCTTTGGAGGTAGCTCAGGAAAAGCGGGTCCTCAGCCGAACCTGGTGAACCGGGGCGGTGACCGCGGAAACACTAGGAGCCAGCCCCGGCGAGCGCTATGGCGCGCGGATCAGAACACTTAGCTAACTGCAGCCTTCAACCTGCTGGTCTCCTACCGCCGAGCAAGACGTTTAACCTCAGTTTGTTCAGAGAGTGTCCCGCTGTGCTTGAATGAGTACTGCACGCAGTATGTAAACATGCAGCCTGTTGAGGTTATCCTGGGTGTCTTCAACAGAACCCGTTCTACTTGTTGATAATAATAATTATGAGTAATCATCATCTGTTATTATAATCATAATGACTGCTAAACTCAGTCTTCATGAGTGTCGTTCTTGCTGATGATTCTGAGTGCTGGTCATCACTGGGATTTTCACCCTGAATAGTGCTGGGCTTGTGTTCACTTTTCTCCACCACTTTTGTGTTTATTCAGCTGCTCTCTTCTGCGTCCCGTTGCTTGTTTTCCAAGAGTTCACAGCTTGATCGTATTCATGGAGTAATTCAAAAAAAAAAAATTTCCCTCATGAAAAATATCCTGCATGAAGTGCTATTGGACAGTCTCATTGCAGATTGCACAATTCATAAAAAAGATTCATTTCATAATAATTACTTAATTATCTCTGAGAGAATAAGAATACCACCGTGTTTGTTTTGCGATGACAGCGTTTGATATGAAACTGCACTTTTTCTCACAATTGCTTTCACTTCCTGTCTGCGTTGACCAAAGCAGGAAGGATTCATCTGAGGTAATTTCAGAGATTATTATGAGCGGTTGCTCATAATGCACTGTTCTGTTTTCCCGAGGAATAATGGGGAAGTCGAAAGGGAACTTTTAAGAAATGAAGTGTCCTCTTCCTCACTGTAGGCCTTGCTGTCTTAGTAAATTCTTTTATTTAAATGGTTGCCTTGTAGTAGCCTAATATTTTGAGGAAGTTTTTGTTTCTTTTGCGGTGCTGTCATTTTCACTGCATTATGTTTGATTGCATTGGTTTTGATTTGAAGTGGCACATTTTTTGCCGTATGGCAAAGCGGAAGTAACATATTCTGTTGCTATATTAAGGGATCTCAGCTTCATTATGTTTATATGTGACAGTAATTAGAGACAGTAATTGCATGTTGTTTTATACATAAAAGCATTTTTGATTGACAGTGAGACCATTTTTGTGCAAAACGCACCATGGATTCCTGCGTCTAGTGTGCAGTTCAATTGTAAGTAGTCAAATTGCTTAACATTGAGATATCATCTGTTTAATGTTTGCATAATTTTTAATGCGTTTCAACATTCATACCTCGCAGTGTATTGTGTTTGCATGATTGCAGCGCGAGAAACCAGCTCTGCATGGGCAAAGCTGCGTGCGAGAAACGCGGTGACTTTGATCAGGGTTTTATTTATTTCTAAAAAAAATATATAATGTAATATATTCTTCCCAATATTATACTTGATCTCCAGAGTTATATTTAATATTTACAGGTTGTGGACAGGGTGCTGTTACCTATACTGTGCTGCTTCTTGCCTCCTTTGATCTGCAGAGTGAACTAGCCCTGCCTTAAGGAGAGCTAACGCACCCTGCCGGAGAGCTTTTGACCTTGTAACGACCTTCAGCCGGATCGCTGGTTCGTGACTCAGGGGTAGAGTTGGCGGTAGCAAATACATTTTGTTTTTCTTTTTTTTTTTTTTTTTTGCTGCAGTTGTGTCTGTTAGTTTTTTTTGGGGCCAGAGCGGTCAGCAGAAGATTTCGGGGGTGGTTGCCCGTGGCGACGGGTCAGCCGTCGCGCGGAACTGCATATTTGTACCGAGCCGAACCTCGGCGCGGGCCTTCAGGCTTCGACCTCTCCGTGTGGGCGGCTCACACAGCTCAGCTGCAGGCACGGCGAGGGCTGTCCCCGCGATCAGAAGCCGCTCAAAAGCCGCTGAGCTCCCCAAAGGGTCTGCTTTTTTTATTTATTACCCAGGCTATAAGAGGACACGCATAGCCCCCTCCCGCTATCCCATAGTCCTCAGCGTTCGCTGTGAAAGGAGGTCCAGAGTGACGAGGCCATATTACTGAGCTGGGGCTGATTTCCTGAGACCCAACCACCTTCTCTTTCACTGCCCGCCCACCCCTTACTCCCCCAACCTCCTCACCCCTCCCCCCCTTTCTGCCCACCCCCCTCACCCCATGAACCCCCTTCTCTTCCACTGCCTACCCAACCTTTTCCACCCAATCCCCTCACCCCCCCCCCCACCCCCCACCCCCCGACCCCATCCACACAAACACATTGTCATATTTTTTTTAAAGTTATTGCCACTTCTTTTCTTTGGCAGCTAACGGCTTTCCTTCGGGTCATAAATATTGCAGGCTTTTCATTCTTTTCTTTTTTTTTTCCCTCCCTCTCTCTGAGCGAGGGCCGGACGGTGTCCGGATATTGCTCCACTTTTAGCACCAGAAGGACTTCCGCTGCGTCCCTCTCTCTCTCTCTCTCTCTCTCTCTCTCTTTAAAAAAAAATAAAGGAGACAAGAGACCCAGCCAGGGCCACAATTGCTAAGGAGGGGAACGCCCCCCCCCCCACCCCCACCCCAACCCCCCTGTTAATGACTGCCGCCCCTGAAGGACGGCGTGAGAGCAGGCCGGGGGGGCAGGGGGGGCGGGGGTAGGGTGGGGCTAGCCAGCGCTAAGGCTCACTCGGCTGAGTTTCCTCATTCGCTGCCGGAATCGTTAAAGTTGATAGTCCTGAGAGAAACACCGCGTTAATACTCCATCTCCGAGCTCCACAAACTCGCGGGCGCTCGCGGCTTTCGGACCGAGTCGAAAATACCTGGTGGGGAATCGACCCGTGCACGGAGAGCCGGGGCCTTGTATTTTTCGACGGACGGTGTTAATGACTCGAGGAAACGAAGTGAAGCGGTTTTATTCTGGTGTTCTTATTCTCCTGTCTTTTGTTCCTGTTTTCCGTTTTAATGGGAAAGCATCGAATGGGGCCCGTGTGTAGCTTCAGGGAAGAGAGGATACGTGATCCACCTCTTCATTTTTCATGCAAAATGGTGTGCTGGGAATGGGTGTCATGCTTATTGATATGTAGGCTGCTATTCAAGAATAAAACTTAATATACCAGAAAATGTTCACTCTTAATTCAACTCCAACAGCATTTATACGAGTCCCAATAGGGGGACACATGTACTCTGTCAAAGTAAATTGTACTCTAGTGGAGCTGATTCACCACTGAGCATTTTACAACAGTAAAGCAAAGCTCAAAAAAAGCTAATTTTGTCTACTTCTTAAACCTGAACCTTGAACAGTTGCCTTGATTCACCTTGTAACACTGAAAAGGCTTGTTGGAGTGTTTTTTTCAAAATTCTAAGCCAGTGTTCTAGAACTCCATTGGTTACCAGTAGTGATTGTTACATCAGCATTAGAATGTTCAGTTCAGAACATTCTAATCACACCTTACAGCAGTGGCTCCAGCAGGTAGGCTCAGACCTAATTATGGGGATTTGGAGGCATTTAGGTGGCCTTCCTTTGTACAGGCTGAACTAAACACAGCCCTGGCCTCAAGTATGTACTGCTTTTTGAAATAATAATAATGATAATAATAGTATGGTATAGATAATAATAGTAATAGTATTAGCACAGTGCTTTTCATTACAATGACCTCAAATCACTCGAACAGGACCGTCACAACTTTAACACTTTATAAACAAAACGACAGAATTGAAGCAGAAAACCTGACCAATAGAAGCACAGAAGGGAGGTAAACTCCCAGGAGTGGGCGGAGTTGGAGTCTGAGTGGGACACTGCAGGGATTTTCAGAGGCCTAATGGACTGGGCGTCCTTAATGGAAATGGAGAATGAATTCCAGGCGGGCTGCAGCAGTGTGCAGCGAGCAGTGACTGAGCTCGGAAAGCCGGCGAAGAGCCCGCCAATCCCAGAATTCCCCAGGGATCTGCAGGACAGGCGATTTCTTTTGTACCTGCTCGAAGCGCAGTCAGTCAGAGAATGTGGCCCATGATTCTCTTTCGAGGGGATGGGACTCTGCTCCACTCGTGTGTGTGTGTGTGTGTGTGTGTGTGTGTGTGTGTGTGAGAGCATGCATGTGTATTGTGTGTGTGTGTGTGTGTGTGTGTGTGAGAGCATGCATGTGTATTGTGTGTGTGTGTGTGTGTGTGTGTGTGAGAGCATGCATGTGTATTGTGTGTGTGTGTGTGTGTGTGTGTGTGTGTGTGTGAGAGCATGCATGTGTATTGTGTGTGTGTGTGTGTGTGTGTGTGTGAGAGCATGCATGTGTATTGTGTGTGTGTGTGTGTGTGTGTGTGTGTGTGAGAGCATGCATGTGTATTGTGTGTGTGTGTGTGTGTGTGTGTGTGTGTGTGTGAGAGAGCATGCATGTGTATTGTGTGTGTGTGTGTGTGTGTGTGTGTGTGTGAGAGCATGCATGTGTATTGTGTGTGTGTGTGTGTGTGAGAGCATGCATGTGTATTGTGTGTGTGTGTGTGTGTGTGTGTGTGAGAGCATGCATGTGTATTGTGTGTGTGTGTGTGTGTGTGTGTGAGAGCATGCATGTGTATTGTGTGTGTGTGTGTGTATGTTTACGTACGTCCACGCATGGGTGGGTGCGTGTGTGCACGTGTACGTGCGTGTTTGGGAAATGAACAGGCCCACCCATCGGGGTGTGAGCAGTCCTGAGGGATAAGAAGTTTAGTTACAGGCGTCAGTGTCATGCGTCTCCACGGCGCACAGCCCACGACCAGTCACAGGGCGCGCGTGTTGGCGCATAATACCCGCTGTGCCCGGTCAGCGGCGGACCGCTCGCTAAAACAGGGCCCGTTTCAGGCCCTCGTCTCCCCGGACCTCCGAGAGATCAGAAGCTCCCGCCTCGTCCCAACCAGCCAGGGGGGGTAGAGCAGCCATTCAGGGGGGTGTAGAGCAGCCGTTCAGGGTGTAGAGCAGCCGTTCAGGGGGTAGAGCAGCCGTTCAGGGGGTAGAGCAGCCATTCAGGGGGTAGAGCAGCCAATCAGGGGGTAGAGCAGCCGTTCAGGGGGTAGAGCAGCCATTCAGGGTGTAGAGCAGCCGTTCAGGGTGTAGATGGCTGTTTCTGTCTGCCTTTAGCCGCGAGCGTGCCGGCGCCGTCGCAAGGTCGGCTCAAAGCAAGGACGCAAATCGCCGCCCCCAACCCGAAGTGCTTCGTGCGTGCCCCGCCCCCTCCTTGCTGCTTCGTCAGGGGTTTTGTGTTGTCATTGACCTATTTTACGGGCAGGTGTAACATATGGCGCGGTAGTGTAGGGGATGGGGGGTTTTTTTCTTTCTTCTTCTTCTTCTTTCCCCCCCTTCTTCTTTTTTCCTTAAATCAGCTGAAGGGGGTGCTTCTGGGGGACGAGGGGGAAGAGCGGGCGGGCGGCGCTCGTGCCCGGGCAGCGCGTTTCGGCTCGAGGAAGCGGCCTGACGCGCTCGAGCCAGTGACACGTGCTGCTGAAAGATTTATAGCGCAGCCCCGTTTGTGCTGTTCAAGTGGGCGGGAGGTTTGTGGTAAACGCTGCTGTTAGAGTCTGCCCCCGGAACACACAGGCTCTGCCACAGCTCGCTGTGAGATTGTGCGTCTGTGTGTGTGTGTGTGTATGTTTGTGTGCTCGTGTATCTGCACGTGTGTGTGTGCCTGTCATTTTGTGTGTTTGTGTGTGCGCTTGTGTATCTGTCTGTGTGTTTGTGCCTGTCATTTTGTGTGCATAATTTTGTGTGCGTACGTGTTTGTAAGTATGTGCGTATTTGTATTCATGCGCGTGTGCGTACATGCGTGTGCGTGCATGTGAATGGTGCGTCTGAACCACAGACCACAGTCTGCCCAGTGAGACATTTCATTACCCAGAATGCCTAGCATAAAACGGAACTGTGAAATCTGGTTCCTGGAAGCCAATGAACACCACATGTCAACGTAAAAAAAAAGAAATTAGCCTGCATACCCTCCCTTTGATATACTGAGGAACTGTGGCTTTTTTTTTTTTTTACGGACCTTGAAAAAAAAAAAACCTTACGTGGTTCCAAAACCATTCTCTCACACCCCTGGAATGAGTCTGGAATTCCTGGAATTGGGTCTGTGTTAGTGCGGAATGTTCCCTTCAGGCCGGGGCGTGATGAATGGAAAACCAAAAAGGTGCCATTTATCGGGACGGGGGAGGTTTCGAAAGCGCTCCGTCACATGATGAATTGCGGGATGATGAATGTGTGAATCCGTTCAGGCAGTTCCCTTTACAGGTTAGCCGCCACAGCTATTGAGAGCGGTCCCATGACAGGATAGCGGTGTGGCGATAACAGTTATCTGATAAGCGCGTGAGAGAGCTCTTCTGTAGGCAGTTTGTATATCCACTTTATTTTCCCAACTCGTTTCATTTTCAAGAAAACTACAACTCCATAGTAATGGCAGTAACAGTGGTAAGTTGGACTGTCATTTGGTGTAATGGGGTGTTTACAACGCCCCCCTCCCAATAATACAAAACAGGCCAAATAACCAACCCCCCCCAAATAACATAGCATGATGATGAGAAAAATGGTTTCATATAATAAAGATGGGTATTTCATGTTGTGATTAGGATATACTGATTCCCTTAGAATTCCACTAATTTCACAGCTGTTATAATTTTTTTTTTTTTTTTTTAGTCTTTTGAGGGGGGGTCATGCTCTTGGACCCCCCTGCAGGTTTGCAGTTTGTGGTGGTCTATGCATTTCAACCCCCCCCAACCCCCAATATTCAAACTGAAGTTACGCCCTTGTTTTGGCTGCACTGAGGGAAAGGGAGCATTTTACGGCTTCCTCAGGTAGTGTTAATAGGATATGACTCTCGGGGGGGGGGGTGTGCCTACAGACACTTTATGGGTCTCTAAGCAGAGCATCCCCACAGACTTTAAAAGCCGTTTCTCCCTGGGATTCCCTTTTTAAGCAGTGTCTTTGTGTAGCATTTTTTGCGTGTAATCGCAGGTAATCAACACCTGCCAGCCGTTTTTTACAGCAACGGAAAGCAGGCTGACGCTCGCGCGTGTGAAAGCGTGCGTGCGTGTGTGTGGCCCTTACTGAGCGTCTGCGGGTCGACGACTCTGCGTCTTTGCGTGAAAGGCGGCAGCGAAGAGCCTCAACCAGCTGAACCAGAATGCGTGACTCAGAGCAAGGTGTATCGAGACTCGCGCCTTTTAGCCTCGAAACTCAACCCTGAACTCGTGCCCTCCCTCTCGCGCCCGGACCTGATCCTCTTTCACGCCTTCTGAAAAGTGCGTCGTTTCTGCTTCCTGATGCTATCGACCGCATGGCTTCACCACCAAATTTGTCTGTCCCCCCCCCCCTCCCCCCCCACTGCTGATGGGACCTGAACAACCCCATCAACATAATCTTGATTTCTTGATTGTTTGGCAGCCGGTAAACTTGGGATTACGGAACACTTGTTGACGTGTCCTATATTTTATGCCCGTTTGGTTCAGTATTTACTGTGTTACTGCACGTGGGATTGAATTAGCTTTTAATTTTTGTTTCATGGGAGTGCAGGTGACCTGATTACCTGCTTTATTTATCATTTATCCTTTAGCAGGAGAACCCCATTGAGAGTAAAAAACTATTGTTCAAGGGGGGCCTGACATAAACAGGTGATAGGACAGGTAGTAGAAATATACAATGGATGTAGAAGATTAAAAGCAGGTGGTCAGGGTCATGGCAGGTACTGGAGCCTATCCCAGCATGCATTAGGCGAGAGGCAGGAATACACCCTGGACAGTTTGCCAGTCCAGTCCAGTCTGCTCTTCGTCCTGTGTATTTGTCTCACAGGAAGCAGCGGTTATAATGTACTAACTGCAGGGTTTGTACCCCAGAGCCCAGAGTCTGTACTGGAGTACTTTTCCCATCAGGGGTTGTTGATGGAAGGTGTGTTTGAAAGAAGGTGATTCAGACCGCTGCTCATTTTGTCATTAAATGTGTACAGACTGAGGGACCCTTTGTGTACTTTTCTATTTTTAATCGTCTTTAAAAGTCACTCTGTTAGAACAAATTTAAACCACTTTGGTCTACATTTATGGATAAAAGGTGATGCATAAATAAAGATGGAGTCTCTAGTCTGTGTGTGTGCAGGGGATATTTGTTAATATGAGAGAGGGAGAGGCTGAGACATCTTTATTTCATCTGTATTCATATAGTACATTTATACGTAAATGTAGCCCGGAGTACTTTTGTTTAAAGAAAAGTGATTGAAATTGAAATGGGAAATACACCAAGGCACTGCAAACGTGTAGCAGACTAGAGCTGTTCATAGAAATTCAGATATTTTCATTTTTAACGGCCTGTAATGAAGCTATGTGTATGCTGTGCATATCTGTCAGTAAACACACACACACTATAATAACATGGCTTATGCAGTATTGGGTAATTATAAATGAATTTGCTCCATTGAAAACAATGGCTGTGCCTGGTGCAGAGTGCACCAGGCACACCGTATTGAGTAGGTGATGGTTTCCCCATCGTTCATGTGTCGCCCTGCTGATGAACCTGTGGACAGCTGAGAGTAAAAAATAAATAAGTAATGAAATAAAAAAAACTCCTGATTCCTAATGGAAGATTGATTCCATTTCTTAAATCACGGGGTGTGATATCCCTCTGCTGGGCGGGGCTTTATTGATTTCAGACGTCCGAGAAGCGGAGGAGGAGGACTGATTGGGTTTTTTTGCCAATCAGAGTTGAGGCGAGCGAAGAAGCCGTTCGCCGCTCAACCGTTCTGCAATCACAGAATGTGCCGATTATTTTTGTTTTCGTGAAACAAGAGGCAACAGGTTTATGGCCGAACTGAAACATCTGTTCAAGTGTGATCTTTTTTCCTGAGAAGTGAGAAAGTGAGAAAAATGGAAATTATTTCCTACAAATAGCAGGCCACTGTATACCAAAATGGCACGAGATTTTAGACCCAACGTACAGTGTACAATGTGAAATGAACTAAACCATTCAAACAGTCACCCCATTCCCCTCGTACCAAACCAAACCTGAGTCCAACCCAAAGCCGGTTATAAACTGTTGGAGGCTGATTACAAATTAGGAGAAAAGAGGTGTAGCTTTATTAAAAAGATGGAGATATTGTTAGAAGTCTCTCGGCGAGTCCCTTTCCAGTACGGAAGAAGTCCGGAAAACGGCTCCTGCCAGGCCCAGGGCTATTCAATCTTGTGTCACGGCCGCCTGGGTGACGGGCAGGGTTCCTGTCCTGGAAATGAGAAGCGGTGCCGTGGATTAATCACGATGATGCGCTGTCTCTCCAGTAGCCAAGGACCAGGAAATGTAATGCCAGCCTCCTCTCCGGCTTCGCAGTAATCGAATTACGCTGACCCAAATATCGCTGTCAAACAGGCGATTATGACCGCCTAATGACTCTGAGAGATTAGCATTTCGGTGCGGTAGATGCTGATCTGTGGGGTTATGTTAGAAATAAGCAGAAGTTGGTATTTTAGCACGTTAGCGGTTTTGTTTTTTTCCCTCCGTGTCATACCCTGTTTAACATTTATCCACCCGTTCATTCAGTCTTTCTCTTCTGTGACCACAAAAAAGAAAAACACAGAACTTGAGAGATCTTTCAGCGCTGGGGTTTTTGGCACTCGAGATGATAAATTATTTGTAGAGCGATGAGTCTTTGTAGCGCAGAGGATCCTCTCTCTCTCTCTCTCTCTCTCTCTCTCTCTAGTGATTCTGGGTTTCCCCCACGTGTGCGCGTTTGTCTTCGCTCCCACGTTTGCGTAACTGTACGGCGTCGTCTCTGGAGGGAGCCAGCGCCGCTCGCCGTGGAAACGCGCGATTGCGTGGCGTTGATGGATAAGATCGGCGTCATGACCCGACTGTGTGAGACAGGGTAGAGCTGGGGGGGGCGTCTGCTTCGTGCTTACGGGACACCGTGTGATTGCAGATGAAAAACTTTCAGGGGGGTCTGAAACCGAAAAACAGGAACGTGTTGCCGAAATCAGTTTTTTGTTCACTTCTTGAGGAAACGGCACTGATTCAGTCTGCATGTTTAAAGAGCTACAGCAATCCATCCATGTGCGGCATGCTAATACTTATTTGTCTTGTGTTAGTCATTAAGTATTGGATTATAGCATCGTGTAATTATTTTTATTCCACAGGAAATAAAACATTACTGTTGACAAAAAAGGCAGCCAACTAAATATGTGAGTAAACTGTGATGACCTCACTCAAGGGTCTCCTTTCAAAGGTCTTTTGCAGCCAACTGCAGCTGTGCTATCAAGCAGCCTACCTGAAAGTTCGTTTGAGGATTGTTTATGGAACTGAGAAATGGAACCCTTCTGTGTGCTGCTGTGCCGCAAAGCATGCTGGGACCGTTACTGGGGCCGTTCCGTTCCTGGAAACGGACAAATTGACTTAGGCTGACCAGGCCTGTATCTCTCTGTCATGTAATGAGTTCAATATATTAAGCTTGGCTGACATCCAGACCTGCTTTGCGAATATTGCGAGACGCTGAAAATAAAATTGTGGTGGAATCGCTTTGGTGGGCCTGAGGTCAACGGCCATTTTAATGCTGTTTGCTGTCAGTGATGTAGTGCTCTGCACTCTGCGGATATCCCAGGAACAAATTATGCTCTGACAATTCAAATCTTTTAGGCGTACTTCATTTTTTTTCTTCTTTCTTTTTCAGATCTGGCATTTGATTTGGCAGATCTTCAGATGTACAGCCAGCCAGCATGAATATGAGAGAGAGAGAGAGAGAGAGAGAGCAGATGAGGGATGGAGAGAAAACGATACTGAATGAATTGTACAATTGAAGAACCTTCGTAGAGCACTGTTGCCATTTTTCAATTCAGGATTTGAATGTCAGGTCATTTTCTCAAGGCTGTACACTAACATTTGTTGCAAGGAGCATATGTGCTCCTAAGTTGAAAAATTTGGGGACACACTTAGTAGATGTGCTCCTGAATATATTTTCCTGATAACACACATGACTCATTAGGACCTATAAGTGTGTGTGTGTGTGTGTGTGTGTGTGTGTCTGAGCATTGGACTCTTTTTCTGAATTGATGCGTAAAAAAACGTGTAAATGCGGAGCGTCGTCAGTGAGAAAAGGGGAACCCGGTGTGTTCGGACGCGAGTGGCATCTGAACAGACAGAGTGGCTGTGGTAATAAATGTAGTCGTAGTAATAAAAGTGTAGTATTATCAGTGTTATTACCGTTGTTGTCATAATCGTTATTCCTCATCAGCAACGATAACAGTAACGGTAGATTCCTTTATCCGAGGGAACTGCTAAATCCTGAGCTGTTAAATAGTAGGCTGCCAATTCATACAGCTGCTGAATGCACTGCACAAGGATAGAGGTTTAAAGAAAGGACAGTGAGAGAGAGAGACAGACAGACCGAGAGACCGAGAGAGAGAGAGACAGACAGACAGAGAGGCCGAGAGAGAGAGAGAGACAGACAGACAGAGAGGCCGAGAGAGAGAGAGAGAGAGAGAGAGAGAGAGAGAGAGAGAGAGAGAGAGAGAGAGAGAGAGAGAGAGAGAGAGAGAGAGAGAGAGAGAGAGAGAGAGAGAGAGAGAGAGAGAGAGAGAGAGAGAGAGAGAGAGCGCTTGCAGAGGTGTGAAAAGCAGCCAAAAAAGCAACATTGTCCAAGTGTTTTATTTCTAAAGAGATGCCCACTTCTGCTGAGGGACCGGGGGGGAGTGATTTGGTTAAGAAAAGAGAATGTCAAGAGGTGGCACTAACTACAAGAATTAATTGGCTGATTGTTGAGATGAGGTCATAGGGGTGAGGATTAGAGTGCGGTATGCCTGAACAATGAACCTCTCAGCAGTAGGCTAGACCTGCAACTGACACACATTTTTCTCATGTTTTTTTTTTTTTTTTCCCCCCTCGTGTTTTTCTCAGCTTTGATGAAACTCTATCAACTAGTCTTGTGTACAGGAACACTTAACGTCCATATCAAGTGTTTTATATTATAAAAATCAGATTCGCTTTAATCTGATTTATTTGGTTAAAAAAATGACAAGGAATTGTAGCAAACCATTGACACTGTCAATAGACTGGTTTCATTATAATTTTCACGTAAAAATTAAAGCTATTTTGTATTTGGTGTGGGGAAAAATAATTTATTGTCTGAGTATGTAACTGTATGCGTAAGTCTGACAGGATTTGAAAGTCCTCTCTACAGCCTCAGGGGGACTACACTCCATAGTTATAGGGGGCCTACTCTCCACAGTTACAAGGCCCCTACTCTTCCTGGTTACAGGGGCGGCCTAGTCTCCAGTTACATGTGGCATACTCTCCACAGTTACAGGGGGCCTACTCTCCACAGTAACGGGGGGCCTACTCTCCTTAGTCACAGGGGCACTACTCTCCTTAGTAACAAGGACCCTGCTCTCCATAGTTACTGGGGTCCAGAGAATGTGCATGAAAAAACTACCCTGGCCTTTAATTTTGTGAACAGCTGGAAACTGGGAGCATCGGGTGTAGAGCAGTCCCATCTGCCTCCAGAGAAAGTCTGAAGTTGATGAAAAGTTAATTACCCGGTGTTCAGTAATGTGCTGACAAATATGGAATAAAAGTTGCCCGTTTCAATTTCCGTGTTTAATTTAGCATTTGTCACAGAACGCGCCTGAGATTTTAGCGTCTGTTTTAAAAATAAAGTGCTTCCGACTACAAAGAGTGGGGAGGCTGTAAAGATGGACAGTGCAGTAAAAAAAACCTTAAAAAAAAAACTCATAATTTAGCAAAACATACTTTGCATTTAAAAGTGAGAAAATGGTGTTCCTTGGAGTTTGCCACTTTTTACAATCTCTCATCGCCTATAAAGAAATCCTGGTTAAGGGAACGCATTTTCTGGCCTCTCAGATCTCTGGGTGAGATTGGTACTGTTCGGTAATGACTGGCTGGAGGTTTTCCTCTCCCCAGTACTGTTCTCCTGCTCGGTTGCCTGTAGGTAATGGGGTGACGAATGACACGGGTCACCGCTCGCAGTCCCCCCTGCTTTATTTAATATAGTCTGGGTCGGGTTGACCTCTGACCCCTCTGGCTGCCACCGCCATTAATTCAGCTAATGAGTCGGACCTGGCTGCAGTCTGGAGCAGGCCCGCGCGGGGGAGATCGCCACGCGGACCCTCTCGGCCCGCGTCCTCTCCCTGCCAGCGGAACGTTCCGGAAGCCTCTAATGCTTAGACTGTGTGTGGCCCCAAATCACAAGCATGAATTGGGAGGACAACCCCCCCCCCCCAATTAAATAAAAAAAGTCTTGTTTTAAATCAAATAAAACCCTAGTCTTGTTTTTTTTTTTTTTAAATTTTGTCATCAGAGAACGCTTTGACTGGCGTGCTGAAGAGCCGTCCTTTAACAGACATATCGAGCCGCGTGGGCTTGTGTCCTTTTGAAAGGAGCCTCGGAGCGAGGAGACCAGTTCACTTTCAGGACAGCGGGGAGGTCGGGGCGTCGGTTCTGCGTAAATGTCATAGTAATGTCAGCTATTGAAGGAGCGGTCAAAGCAGGGAGCGAGGGCTTTCTGCCCTTCTAAAGAACAGAAAGACGCGGAGACGGGCTGGCATTTCGTCTCCCTTCCCTTTGATTTTTCCTCGGCGCGTTTTTCTCACCTCATTGTACGCGTCTCGCACTGAAATCTGCGTTAAGACCTGAAAGAAGGCTCAGGGTGGGGGGGGGGTGCCCTGTCGTGAACTTAAACACAGTGATTGGTTCGTCTTGCCAGGAATATTTATATGTTGAATTGTCCGTGTGGAGAGATGGAATTTGAAGAAGTGGATTTTTCCCAGAGACTGGGTCTAATTTGGAAGTATTTGACTCTTTACCTGTAAATGTATTCAGCTATAGTCCTGTGTATTTGTTCAAAGGACAGCTATTCAGAGGGCCTCCTTATATGTCCTTCCTGGTGAGATAGGTAAGTGGCAAGCATGTGGCTTTTGTAAAGGGGAAATGTAACGTGTCTACCTTGGTTCTTCTGAATATATAACTGTACAATTGGCTAGGTTCCTGGGTGTGATTTTTGGGTTTGGTGCATTGTACTTCATGCAGTAGTGTGTGTGTGTGTGTGTGTGTGTGTGTGTGTGTGTGTGTGTGTGAGATTGTGTATATTTTAAAAAAGCCAGATTTGAGTCATTGCTGTCAAGTTTGCATTTTCACATTGAACCCTGGATTCACCAGAGTAGTTCACACTAATCTGAATAGAGTCTGAACTTCGTGCACTTGCTGTCTCTCATGGGAATATACTCTCCCCCTCTAAGGAATTACTGAACCCCCTGTGGTTTTTGCACTGCAGTTGAGCGTCTGCTAAGTGGCAGTAATGTAATGTTGGGCAGCATTTGAAGATCATAAGTGCTTGTTTGCCATTTATCTTTCCTCTACTGGATGCCAAAATTTTGAATTGCATAACTGTTTGAGCATGTCTGGGCCCAAGGGACAAAAATAAAGGAAAAACAGTTTGACTGGATTGCTATTTCGTCTCATGGGCTCTGTAGAACTTGTGTTTCTGATGCTCTCTGCTTTAGTGCGTTAAACGTGATCGTGGAGGAAAGGTCATCCCCACCACTAGGGTGCGCTAGAGTGCACCTGTGGCTGAGCAGGAGCCTTCAGTTCACCTGCGGCACCTGTGTGTGTAGTTCACAGAGGGGGGGGCACAGAAACACCAGCTATGGGGTCCAGGAGAAGAGAAGCCAAATTAAGAGATAACAATTGATTTTTAAAAAATGAATAGTTATAAAAAAAGAAGAAATGGAAGGTGGAGGTATGACCACGGTAATGTGTTTCTTTTATTATTTAGACCCGCTATAAATAGGGCCGCGTCCTCTTAAAAGACCATCATCTCCGTGCCCTATTACCTGTGCAGAGGAAACGCTTTCTGTACGGATATGAGAGTTTGGATCGCGCTCGAGATCGTCTCCTTCGCCGCGGTGCGCACTAGAGGAAGGTGAGGATCGTACTCGCGATATTCCTAACGACTTTGCTTGACATTTGGCAGGGCCCGCGCCCGCGCACAAATTGCTGTTAAAGACATCCCAACTGTCGGGGGGCGAGAGATTTATCCGAGCTCTGTAATTGCGATGGTTAACCGAACGTTTTTTTTTTCTTGTAAGGAAAAGAGGTCACGTCACTTCACTTTTTTGTCCTTACGAGATTAAATCCACCAAAAAAAAAATTAAGGGGTTTTGTTAGATGAACACGAAAAAAGTTAAGTGCCGGAGTTTGCTCATTCATAGTTACGTCTGTGTTACACTTCCAAGTCTAGCACCAGAGAGAGCATTTAGACCTGTCTGTACATTTCACAAGTCTGAGTGGCAGATTTTCATGCAATGTGTCTCTCGAATAGCTTGGCTTACAGTCTGAACACTCTCCTGGCAGGTTTGATGCAGTGCACTGAACGCTGATATTATGAAATGTCTCCTATTAACAAAGTCACTTACTTTTTCTTATTAAGTGCCAGGAAATGATCTTCGGTCAAGCTTTTGACTGGGCTACATTGTCAGCTTATTTCAACCGCAGTTTTCAAGCCCATCGAGTAGCAGGCACTTCAGCTTAAATTAGAGATTTTATAACACAACAAATTGGATAATTGTTTTACACGATGTTTCTGTGTCCATGTACAGTGCAACGCGTAAATATTTTGGTCTGGGACATGATTTTTGTTGTTTTGGCTCAGTACTCCAGCACATTGGATTTAAAATGGTCTATCATCATATTCATTGTTCTGTCAGCTTTAATTTGAGGGTGTTTACGTCCTTTGTGGGTGATCTGTGTAGGAATTGCAGCCTTCTGTATACACAACAGCAACAGACTCCAAATGTGAATTTCACACCTAGAATCAACTCTAGCCATTTTGTTAGTTTCCTTGTGCCAGAACTAATCATGCAAAGACATTCTGCTGGCAAAGAAACAGCTGAGCAGCCAATTGTCCCATTACTTTTGCTCCCCTAAAATTGGGGGGGGGGGCTGCTATGTATACAAAGGGCTCTAATTCCTACACGGGTCACCCAACCTCAAATTAAAGCTGACAGTTTGCACTTTGCACTCTGACGTCGTATTCAGTGCTTCATTTCAAATCCAGTGTGCTGGAGTTACGGAGCCAAAACGAGGTGAGGTTATGTCACCCGTCCAATTCTTACGCGCCGAACTGCGCGTATCTGTCCGTATCGACCGTCAGACGAGAGCTGGACACCGCCGCCGCGCGCTTATGTTTCTCTGCTGGCTCTGAAGGGCACGGTTGTCATTGGTTGTTTAGAAGCAGCTGGTGTTGCTCGTAAAGTGGGGGCGCTTTTACGACCCCCGGTCCCCTCGTTTGCGCGGGGAGGTCGAGCGGCGGCGGCCAGTTAGTCATTCACTGCTGCCGGAGAGAGACTGAGACGGGGGGAGAGAGTTAACTGCGCAGCTGCTGTCCCGGACAACTGCAAACCGGAGCCAGCCGGCCCGCTCCAGATCCACCGATTTACTGGACTAATGCCCCCCCACCCCCCATCCCTCCCTCCCTCCCCACAAAAACAGGAAGGGGGGGGGCTGGTGGTTTGGTGTCTTAATCTATGCGTACAGTTTTACTGCCTGTATTCTGGGCTCTTGAGTGAACGTGTGCTATTCGCAGCCTTTCAGCGCGGTAGGAGATGGTGTTCTCTTCCCTTCCGAGAGGCACCCTGTACTAGCTTACTTGGGAAAGTGTGTGTGTGCGTATGCACACGTATGTATGTGTGTGTGTGTGTGTGTGCGTATGCACACGTGTATGTATGTGTGTGTGTGTGTGTATGTGCGTGTGAGTGAGTGTGTGTGTGTGTGCGTATGCACACGTATGTATGTGTGTGTGTTTGTGCGTGTGAGTGAGTGTGTGTGTGTGTGTATGTGTGTACGTTGGTGTGTGTGTGCGTTGCTGTGAGGCAGAAGCATTATCAGCAGCAGGTTCTCATGTAAACACGGGCGGGGCCGCGCGGCGTTTGGTGTGAATCCTGCGGTCGCCTGCCGGCTCTGGCGACAGCTGGCCCGTCGGCCCGGCCCGCTGGCAGCGGCTCGGGGGCCAGCCCTGCCAGGTCCCGGGAACATCAAAGGGCCGACCCGCCGGCCCGCTGACGGATGCCTTTTTGAGCGCGCTCACCATCGGGCCAAGAAATGTCCGACGGCCCGCTTCGGCATCATTTACAGTTAGAGTGCCGCGCGGGTTGTGAGTTACTGTTCGCGGACGCGTCCGTGCGTCCGTGACGATCCCTCGGCATCCGATACCCCGCCGTGGCGGTGTGACGTTTGTTGTAACGTGCTGAACACGTCCTCTCAAACACTGCTTTACCGGTAAGTGTGTTTGTTGTAACGTGCTGAACACGTCCTCTCAAACACTGCTTTACCGGTAAGTGTGTTTGTTGTAACATGTTAAAAACATCCTCTGTAGCACTGCTTTTCCGGTAAGTGTGTTTGTTATAACATGCTGAAAACGTGCTTTGAAGTTTGAACATTGATGTCGGTCTACACCTGACCTTCATCCGCGTCGACATCTTTTTTTTTTTTCCCCTTTCCTTTTCTTCAGCTGAGCAGAATAATTACGGCTAAAAGGACTTCTCCCCGCGCTTTGAAGTAGTGGTGACAGCCGAGAGTGTGCCTGTTAATTACACCTTCAGACGACGTCGTGCTCCGAGAGCCGCCGGAGGGCTGGCCAATCAAACTAAGCGATGTGGGCTCGCCGTTTCGTCTTCCGAGAAAAAAAAAAAAAAACGAAATCGCCTCCCAGCCGTCGTCATTGAAGATTTCCGGCAAGATCTCTCCTCGGTGAAATAAACCGCGTCTCGGTGACGACCTCTGGCCCGCTTGCGTAAAAAGGAAGCCCTCCCCCCCGCTGAGCAGCTCGTGGTGAACCGTATAGAAACGAGCGAAGATCCCACGACTTCCTGTTTCCCTCTTACTGTACGCAGGGAGCTGCCGCTGTTCTTTTTAATGACACGAAAGTTCCAGTTCTCTCTGAGCCTTGGAGGCTGACTATCGCGGCTTTCGTTTTACTGACTGTTCAGTATTGGGTCAGTACTGATTCTAGGCCTTTCGCCATTGGGTCAGTACCGACTGTTCGCCTTTCAGTAGTAGGTCAGTACTGAATCTTGGCCTTTCACGACCAGCACAGTAAAAATACTGGGAAAAAAAACTGTAGTGGAAGGTGCTCTTTTGTGTAGGTATATTGATGGCTAAACAAAGTATAAAGGAAAAAACCAAAGCACTCTTCTTGGGTTAGCAATAAAGAATTAAATGCCTCCATTAGCTTGTCTAGTTTTTCTCTAAAGCATCATTGTGGCACTGTCTCTGCAAAAGCATTACAGTATGCCCATAAAATAAATTTTAAAAAAAACAAATCCTCCCTATATTCCGAATGTAGAGTCAATAGTCATAATTTCACGGTACTATGAGCCTGACCCACTCGGAGTTTCGGAGTTCTTAATAGGCCTTCGCAAAGGGGCGATAGCCCTGCTGAGCCCCCAGCTCGAGTTCAAGGTAGTTTATTTGTCGTTTGTTCCAAGGCCACACGGTCCTGGGCTGTGTTTGTGTCGGGGGGTTAAGTGACTGCTGGCATCCTCCGGCTCCTGCCTAAGCTCACTCTGCTGTCAGCCAATCAGCGGAGCCGAGGAGAGAGGGCCGGGGAAGGTACAGTTCAGCCGCTGCCAGCCGTCGGCACGGCAACATCGCGGCCTCCTCGCCGTTCGCCGTTAGGCGCTCGCGGTTCCCGTCCCGGCACACGAAGTTCCCGTTCAGCAGACGCGCCCAAATTGGTTTTGCATGTGCCTCATTGCAACCGCTCGGCCTTTCTCCGTTCTCTCCCAGGATCGCGTGGAATCCACCCCAATTAATTTTCATAATGATTACCATATGAATTCTGCCCCAACCGCAAAACCCACCCCCCCCCCCCCCACCCCCATCCCCACCCCCACCCCCCCCGCCGTGATCCGCCTTCACCGCTGGCCCCGCCCCTCATGTGTTTTGCTCTTCCTGAGGCGAATGTCGCTAAGGATGTAAAATTTTATTGCCGACTCGCATCGCAAGCCAAAAAAAACAAAGCTTAAAAAAAAAAAAAAAAAAAAAAAGAGAGAAGGCGCTTTTGTGTGCTCGCCTGTGTCCACCCACAACGCGCGATGTTCCACGGGCACATTTTCGCTAGCGAGCGAAGCCGTATAAACACGGCTGAACGCTAACACCTGTGGGTTTGCGTGAGCCGCTGTTTCCAAACAAATTTCTCCTGTGGTGATTTAGTAAATAATTAATTACTAATTAATATACATTGCTCTGTGAAATTATTTTTCGATTTTTTTTTTCTCTCTCCCTATACATGAAGAAACTTGAAAATTTGTGCCATCGCAGCTTTAAGAGAGAATTTTTCTTTCTAATTTCCCTCATGAGTGCTTACGAGAGGACCATAAGGTCATGATGCCATTATTAGATGCTTTCCATGTGATTCATATGATTCACTACAACCTCACATGATTCAGTACGACATCTCATTGATGGCTCTGAGGAAGTTTGATTTATATCTCTTGGCAGAGCTTTCAAGACTGACTCGTGCGAGCAGAGATTTTGTTTGATAAGAGATACGTCAGCGGGAGCAAATGCTAATGGATGACTGCGTAATGCTAATCAGTAGCGCTAGCGTTGCATTTTCCCACATCGGTTGCACTTTGTGACTCAGTTCCAAACTCTGATAAAATGAGATGCTGCGTGTTACGGTCTTCTGTTGTAATACGTTTCAGTGCTAAAAGTGGAAACTCATGTTGAAACCAGATAGCAGGATAAATATTAGTTGTCATGGTTCACCATGCTGTGAGGCAGACAAGAGTTTGTAATGCATAAAGAATAAAAAAATTGGGAGTAAGGGATTTGGAATCGTTGTTCTCAGGGTTTAAGTAGCGCCCTTAATGAAGTTCAGTGCCGGTACCGTGCGCTAATTGGGACTTGAACCTGCAGCCCCCGAGTTGCAGGTCAAATTGTCTGACCAGTAGCTACCCATCTAACACCACCCCCCATGCATGGCCTGTGGCTGGTTATGCGCAGAATCAAAGAGGAACCTGCACTCGACAGCGCTGAGGTGGAGGCTCGTTTGGTAGCCCCGCCCCCCCTTGTGGAGCTCATTCCCTCCCCGCTCACAGGCTAGGCGCTATAAAAGCCGCTGTGTTGGAGCAGCAAAGTGGCCAGGTGCTGTGACCTTTGCTAACCGTAATAAGTAGCTCTCCTGTGAGAGGGGCCGCTGAACCGTCTGAGAGAGGATTAAGCAGCGCTCTCTCTCTCTCTCTCTCTCTCTCTCGTGTGTGCAGTTGCATGCGGTATAAGGCACTGCTAAGCCCTCCAGTCCCTAAAAGATAGCCCTTCATTATTCTCCACGACAGTGAGGTGGACCGGGGTAGTGATTGCGCTGTGCAAAGTTGATTACTTTTCCTGGCGGTTGCTCTGTGGAATGACCCTCCGCATAGAGAAGGTCGGAGGTCAAGGTCACCTTCAGTATTGTGGCCTGTGAAGAGGTCACATCCTGTTCATGCTTCTTTTTTTAGAAGTGTCATTCAGGAAACTGAATCTCCTGTGTCTTAGAGCTTCTTAAGTGACTGTCGGTTGTCAGTCAGGCTGACAGTTGCAAACAGCAAGAGAGACAACTGATGGTTTACCTGTCAACCCAGTATGTGTGTGTTTGTATATATGTGTGTGTTTATGCATGATGTGTGTGTGTGTCTGTGAGTTTATGCGTGATATATGTGTGTGTGGTTGTGTCTGCAAGGTTGTGTGTGTGTCTGTGTGTTGTTTCCATATGTGTGTCTGTGAGTTGTTTCTGTATGTGCGTCTATGAGCTTGTTTGTGATGTGCGTTTGTATGTGTGTCTGCAAGTTTGAGTGATGCATGTGTCTGTGTGTGTCAGAGAGAGAGAGAGATCCGCTTGTGAGAGAGAGGGAGAGAGGGAGAGAGAGAGAGAGAGAGAGAGAGAGAGAGAGAGAGATACAGTAGACACTCTATCTCTGTCTCCCAGATCCTGTGACTGACAGTGTGAGCCCCATTACAGTGGAGCCAGGCGGCCGGCTCGCCGCAGGTCCCCCGCTCTGCCCTGCTGAGCCCTGCTCTGCCCTGCTGAGCTGTGAGGCACTGAGGCGGTCTCCTGCACCAGGAGCCCGCAGCTCCACTTCTGCTTCTGCTTGGCTGTTTTAAAAAAAAAAAAAAAAATCAGATTTTATTTTTAATCTGCAGTTTTCTGTGCTCGGTTATACGAGGCGGTGGCTGACGGTGTGGGGGTTTTTCGGCACAGACTGGGGAGCGTAACATAACCAAGGCGGAGACCGGGGGGGGGGGCGGTCTGCGCCCGTGGTGTTCGGTACTACCGCAGGAAGCTTTTTATTTTCACGCTGGGTTTATTTTTCACCCGAAATCACAAACGGCGGTTTGAACCCGAGAAATCAGAGGAGGGGAGGTGAGTAGAAGGAACAAAAGCAGGCCGTGCTTTAGGAAGAGTTTTGGCTTAAGTTTGGTGAAGCTAATCGGTGAACCTTCGGTTGTGACACCTTTGGCATGTGTTTATATGAATTATTTGGTTCGTTGGGCTTTTGTTTTTGTTTGTTATATGAGAGTAGTTTACGTTTTATTTGCATGTTTTTGATTGGATGTCGTGCGTGTGTGTTGTGTGCTGGGAGCTGAAAGACTGTTGTGGCCCGTCTGCTGAGCTGTCCGTCATCTCGCTGGCCCCGCCTCTAGTCTGCTCCGCGTGCCACACCGGCGGCGTCCCCTCGGACTTTACGGACAAACAGGTTTCCCAGCGGACCCCTGGGCAGGCTCGCCGTGTTCCGCCGCTGAGTTTAATTAGCTCAGTGTCCCGCACTGTCCCTGCAGTCTGTAATTAAAGAGCACAGCCAGGGGTGTGTGTGTGTGTGTGTGAGTGTGTGTGAGTGTGTGTGAGTGTGTGTGTGTGAGTGTGTGTACTGTATGTGGGTCTGTGTGTGTGTGTGTGTGTGTGTGTGTGAGTGTGTGTGTGTACTGTATGTGGGTCTGTGTGTGTGTATGTGTGTGTGTATGTGTGTGTGTGTGTGTGTGCGCGTGCGTGTGTACTGTATGTGGGTCTGTGTGTCTGTGTGTGTGAGTGTACTGTGTGTGTGTGTGTGTGTGTGTGTGTGTGTGTACTGCATGTGGGTCTGTGTGTGTGTGTGAGTGTACTGTGTGTGTGTGTGTTTGTACGCACTGTACGTGTGTGTACTGTGTGTGTGTGTGTGTGTGTGTACTGTGTGTGTGTGTGTGTGTGTGTGTGTGTGTGTGTGTACTGTGTGCGTGTGTGTGTGTGTGTGTACTGTGTGTGTCTGTGTGTGTACTGTGTGTGCGTGTGTGTGTGTGTCTGTGTGTGTGTGTGTGTGTGTGTGTGCGTGTGCGTGTGCGTGTGCGTGTGTGTGTGTGTGTGTAGTTGCGGGGGTTGCGTTGGCTCTTGGTGATCAGGCTCAGGCTGGGACACACTTTCGCTCTGCAGGTGGGAAGTGGAGGGAGGGCGGGAGGGAGCACCTCCCCTCTGTCAGCACCCCAGAGGAGGTCAGCACCTCCATAAATAACTAACGCCACAGCAGGGGGCCAGGAGGAGGTGTGCCTCTCTGAAAATCACTGTTTCACCACTACTGCCGGCCCCCTAAAGGAAATATCAGCCTCTGATTGGACGAGCTGCGAACCCCACTACGGCGACAAGACTGTCGGGTGGCTCATCCGGTTAAAGCCCCGCGGTCCGGCTGGTCACGTGTTGCTTTGCTTAATTCCGCTCTTCGTTCTGTCGGAAACAAAAATGTATTTTTTTCCGGATGGAATTTAGGACATAAAAAGAACATAAGAATACATGGCGATGAAAATGGAATGTTTGGTTCATATAGAGGCGTCATTTACCTCAAACACTGGATGTCTTCCAGTGCATTACGTTCCGTTAATGTTGTTTGGCCGGCACTCTCATCCAGAATGACAAACAAGAATGGAGAACACGTACAAAAAAAAGTTCAAAACTGCAGTATCACCTTAAAGTCACGGCGGCCCATTTATGATCACTAAGTGTAATGTTAGCCCAACAAACAGCAATTTGTATTGTAACACAAGAAGGTACAATCAGACCGATACCGTGGCTATACCTATAACATTATCCAAGAGGTAATCCGAGGAAAGAAAGAGGAAAAAAAGAAAGGATATCTAAAGGGGGTCAGGGGAGCATCAGACCCAGACGTGCTGTGCTGTTCCTCACGTTGCCATCAACAAGAACGAGTGGAGGCTACTTTGTCATCCTCAGGTGAAGAAGGTCTATATCCTATCAGCCTTCAGGCCTGCTTTGGGGTAGCGTGGAAGGTGTGTGTATGTCTGAGTGTGTGTGTGTGTGTGTGCGTGTGTGTGTGAGTGTGCCTGTGAGTGTGAGTGTGCATGAGTGTCCGAGAGTGTGTGTGAGTGCGAGTGTGAGTGCTTGCGCGTGCGTGTGTGAGAGAGTGTGTGTGTGTGTGTGTGTGTGTGTGTGTGTGTGTGTATGTTACAGTACATATATAGATAGATGTAGGTTTACATGTTGCTTTATTTCATGTTTAGCATGTCTGCGCGTATTTAGCATTGAGCTTTAGCTGCTAACCAGAGCAAGGTGGTGAGAGGGAGGTGTTGACAAGGTGACGAGAGGGCTTAGTTCACACTTCCTGTGTGTGAAGGGAGGCAGAAAAAATGTTGCTTTAGAGTGTGCATCTGTTACTGTCACCATACGTGTGTGTGTGTGTGTGTGTGTGTGCTGTGCAAGTGTGTGCGTGTGTGTGTGTGCTGTGCGAGTGTGTGTGTGTGTGTGTGTGTGTGTGTGCTGTGCAAGTATTTGTGTGTGTGTGTGTGGAGTGTGTGTGGAGTGTGCATATCTGTGTGTGGGATGTCTCCAGTGGGAGTGTGAATGTGGCAGGTTTAGTGCGTCAGTACGCAGGAGGCTTGCCCTCTGGGCCTCCTAGCAGGGCCAAGCCGTATCCAGGCCAGATCAGCTATTGGACGACACCGCCCTCATCGCTCAGCACCGGTCCCCGTACCCCCGACTGGCTGGCACGAATTAGGCCAGAGTATATTTAGTGTGGGCCGGACCTCCCACACACGGTGCCCTGGACAGTCACGTGGCCTCCTGGCAACCACCAGAGGGCTGGGTTTCAGCCATGTTGTTTCCAGGGGTGGGGCCAACCGTAGATGCCCCTCCCACTTTTTGCTTAATATGAGTGGTGATTCGCTACAGGGGATCAAATCCATTTTCAGTTCAGTCAGTTTGAGTGATGACTGTTCAGTTCATGAATTGGGGGGGGGGGGGGCACAGGCCCTGCTGTGAGTGCACTCCCCATTACCTATGCCCCCTTTGCTCATTTACTGTCTTCTACCTCTCTCTCTTTCTCTTTCTCTTTCTCATTCTCTCCCTCCCTCTCTCTTCCTCTGTCTGCAAACCTTCTGTGTTCATCCGTTTCCTGCTTTGTTCCAGTTTGTTCTGTCTCCCTCTACTATCTCTCCCTATCCCCCTCTCCCTTTCTCTCTCCCTCTCCTCTTTTTCTCTCCCCCTCTGTTTCTCCTTCTCTCCCTCTGTCCTTCTCCCTCTCCCTTGCTCTCCCTCATGCCCCCCCCCCTCGCCTACCCCTCGATCAGTGGCAGAGGGAGGGGTACTCAGACATGGCTCTCTCTCTCTCTCTTCCCCTCTCTCTCTCTCTCTCTCTCTCTCTCACTCACTCACCCCTCCTCGCTGATCAGTGGCAGAGGGAGGGTTTCTCTCTCTCTCTCTCCTGCTCCCCCCCCCTTCCCCCCTGCCCTCTCTCCCCGGGTTCCTGGGCCCTTGTCAGAGCCATTAAAGAGATTTAGAGGGCGCTTTATTGTGGCGCTGCATTGCTCCATTGTCCCCGTTTTTCTGTGGGCCCCTCCCCAGGGTCTGGCCCGGCCAGATGGTGTCAGTTCGGGACCCCGTCCAACACTCACACTCCGCTAAAAAAAGAAGGCGGGGGAGAGGGGGAACATAACGGAGGTAACTGCTAATTCGCCAGGGGGGCTAAAGATTAGATAGTGACGCTTGGTAGCTGGGGTGAAAAGCCTGGCTGGCTGGGGCTGGTCCACCATTTTCTGAAGGAGAGGCACTCCTGCTTCCTCCTGAACCTTGCCTCTCGGGGGGCTGGTTTTTAATGAGGGGGGAGGGATCGAGTCCTCCCCCTCCTGTTTCTCTCCCCTCCACTCCACACCCCCCTCCACTCCAACCCCCCACCCCCCCCCCCCAACCTCCCCATCCTTGCCAGACTGCGCAATAAAAATAAAATGCCAGGAAAAAAAAGAACTACTTCTTCTTTCGCAGAGTTAGACTTCAGTGAGTAACTCTGTTTGTCCTGATGGCACTGGTTCAATAAATGTCTAAATAAAAAAAGCACGCAGCGTCTATTGCTGCTGCTTTTAAAAAGAAACAAAAAGTACTTTCTTTTTCTTTGCGAAAAGCTATTTTTGCCGCATTCCTCTGGAAATTGCTTGCGATCCGGAAGACCCGTCTCTACTTCGCTAAACTTACAGAACAGTTGTAATATTTTTTTATGACCGCCTTAAAGGGCTGTTTGTCGGAGTTGGGGGTGAGGGAGGGGGGCCAGTGGGGAGGGAGGGAGGGAGGGGGGGGGGTGGTGACAGCATGAAATAGGGGCGCTGATTCTCGGCCTGCGGCAGATGTGCCAAAACGAGGCTCGCCTTAAATCAGCGCGGCCTAAATGACCCCGCCGGCCGCCGTGATTTACCCCAGCCGCTAACGTGCGCTAACGCGCCCCCCCCGTTTACCCATAAATCCCACCCCCCCCCCCCCCGCCTTTAGAGGGGCGGACTAAGTATTATTTTGGAACATCGTTACTGGTCTCCCCACTTTGGGTGCTGGCGGTAGCTCCAGTCTTACGGGGGCTGGGGGGCGGGGGGGGGGGGCGGGGGCTGCCTGGCGGTTGGCGGCTGGCTGTCAGGTCCCCTCAGGGGCGAGTGAAATATTTATCGGGAGGGATAGAGGGCAGGGCTTGTCCCCATGAGGGGGGTGAAGTTCTTGTTATCTGAAATTTATCGAGTTAGTTACTTCTCCTCTCTCTTAGGCTAATCGTTTAACCAATAACACTAGATCATTATATTCAGTCCACATGCGTAGTCAATTAACAGCATTTCCAATAACGTAACTTCTTTTGGGAATTGAGTATACTAAAAATGTATTTAAATAAAATGTAAAGATATACCAACGCTTGAGCACACATTATATTGTGCATTAAAATTATTGTCCTTTCAAAAACTGCAATATCCTTCTGAAGCCTGGTGGGGGAAAAAGGTGTTTTTAAAAAAAATATATATTTTATTGAATATCCCTAGTTGTGTATGTTTCAGCATAGCGTATGCTACCATATGCTGTGGGTATATAATCCTATGGGTGCTTGTTCTGTCATGTGATTGAGCTCGGCTTCGGTGCCACTGTATGAAAACACAGCATTGCAGTACCTCTTTTTCCCCATGAAAAAGTCCAGATGGGACCCATTTTCTTTCTCTCCGGATGACGAGTCCAGTAAAAAGGCATTCGGTCCGATTTTCCGGTCATGCACATGTTGTCCGACCGCAGGTTTTCTCTCTCTCTCTCTCTCTCTCTTTTTTTTAACCTCTCACAGCAGGGGTTTACATTGCCACTCGCCCGCCCCCCGACATTCTTTTCTTAGAGCTCCGGGCCACTAATTTCTGGTTTTTGGCAACCCAGTTGGAGAAAAAAAAAATCTAAATGTAAATTTTTATTGATAAGCAGTTCAAAAAAAATAATGTGTGTCACTGGTTGCTTGTGTCTGAGTTATAATTTAGACATGTCTGAATGAGAATACGAAATTGGCAGAATCAGAACCTAGTGGTTTGTGATTGGGCCAGCAGTTTCAGTGTGCGGGGCCAGTAACAGATGGTCAGTAAAATAAACAGCCTGGATTTCAACCCCGTACACAGAATTTGTGCGGACATACTTTTATATTCCAGTCACTTCTGTGATTGTCTTGATACGCGTCTCTTATCTTGTGTGTTTTGTTTCTTGCTTAACCGGTGAAAAAAAAAAAAAAAAAACGTCAGACCACTGACCTAAAATGGCTTTTCGTACCCTGTGTTTTGAGTCTCCACACAGGGACAGAAGAGTCTGGACGGGTGCTCTCAAGTGCCTATCAGGAGCTTGTAATCTTTTTAAAGGGTCACAACTGAAGCCCCCTCTCCAACCCCCCCCCCCCTTTCCTCCCAATCATTGTTTCAGAGATGACTGACAGCAGGAGAAGTTCTGTTGGACTTGTTGGTCAATCAGTCCATTTGTCATCGAGTCCGCAGGAGGAGAACTGATCGAATATCAGTGACAGGTTGGCGGTTCACGTTCTTGTGATCCGTCTGCAGGTGCCGAGACAGGCAGGAAGGAACTGTCGAGCCTTTAAAGAGTTTTTTCTGTTAGTCACATTCAGCAGGATGAGGCTAAGAATATTTATATCCCCCGTTCAACATAAAAAAGCAAAAAAGTCATACACAGGCCTTGTTGTTGAAGTAGCCTATTTTATACGCACACACACAAACACACGCACGCACACACACACCACTTGTATTGTATCAGGACCCATGATTGCCTCGTTTAGAGCTGTATGGCTCATTGTTTAAAGATGACCTCATGACCTTTCACTGACCTCTGGGTAATGTAGTCACAGTGATCTCTGCTGAGCTCATTGAGACTCTTCCATTATTACTGCAGAAGGGGAAATAAGAGCGGCCTCGTGCGACATCAGACGCCGCCAACACCACGGTGGCACTGCACTGCTCTTCTCAACTGGCCTGCCAGTGCCTCCGGAGCTGGGGAGGTTCTCTGTGAAGGCATCATTTTAAATACCCACCCCCCCATCAACCCATAATTTACAGTAGAATTGAAGTATGAATGTATTGAAAGTATGGCTGGGATGGACGAAGGTGTGTGTGCGCATGCGCTCGTGCTCATGCGTGTGTGTAGCGTGTGTACGTACAGTGTGTGTGTTTGTGCATGCGTGCATGCGTTTGTGTGCAGTGTGTGTGCGCGTGTACATGCATGCATGCGTTTGTGTGCAGTGTGTGCGTGCGTGTGTGTGTGTACATGCGTTTTTGTACAGTGTGCGCTTGTACGTGCAGTGTGTGTGTGTGTGTTTGAGCATGCGTGCATGCGTTTCTGTACAGTGTGTGCGTGCGCGTGTACGTGCAGTGTGTGTGTGTTTGAGCATGTGTTTGTGTGCAGTGTGTGTTTGAGCATGTGTTTGTGTGCAGTGTGTGTTTGAGCATGTGTTTGTGTGCAGTGTGTGTTTGAGCATGTGTTTGTGTGCAGTGTGTGTTTGAGCATGTGTGCAGTGTGCAGTGTGTGTTTGAGCATGTGTGCAGTGTGCAGTGTGTGTTTGAGCATGTGTGCAGTGTGCAGTGTGTGTTTGAGCATGTGTTTGTGTGCAGTGTGTGTGCGCGTGTGCGTGTTTGTGTGCAGTGTGTGTGTGTGTGCGCGTGTGCGTGTTTGTGTGCAGTGTGTGTGTGTGCGTGTGCGCGCGTTTTTGTACAGTGTGTGCGTGCGCGTGTTTTCTGCGCGGTGGGGGGGGCAGGCTGTCGGCGGCTCTCCTGCTCTCCTGCCAGTCAGGCCATAACCGGGGGAGCGCCAGCTAACCGAGCTCGGTCGCGCTGTTGCCGTGGCAACACACATAGGTTACTGTGTGCGTGTGCGTGTAGAGAAAGATGGAGTGAGGGAAAGACAGACAGACAGACGTCTCTCTCCTGTTTCACTCTGCAATGGCACACAGATCAAATTCACAGCCCTTCATCTCTGTAGCTCTTGTCCAAGGCCCAGGTGCCCCCCCCTCCTGCCCCCCCCCTCCCTGTACCTCTGTAAAGCCCTGTAGTTTCTGTATTTGTCTGTGTTTGTCCTGAGTGTAATAAAGTGATTCCTGATCATTTTCTCCACATGGCCTGCATTTCCAAACCAAAGCTTACCAAATGGTGTCACGATTATTTTTGTTATTACGTTTTGGTTTTTTTTATTTTTTGGTCGGAAAGCTCAGACTCCCGTTTCTTCCAGGACGGGATTGTGTTTGTTGACGTTCGCCATAAAAGGCAGAAATAACGGCTGATAAGCAATTAGCATCCCCCCCCCCCCACCCCCCCCCCCCTTTTGTGGGTACGCTGCTCGTGCCAAATGCGTAGGCCTGTTTTTTGAGTGCAGACAGATTGCCGAGAGACAGGAGAGAGACCCCAGCCAATCGGGTGCGGTCTCTCTCGGCCCTGTCAGTCTAATTCTAATTGATCCCTCAGTTAATATGGAGCCTGTTGATCAGGCATGCTCCTGGCCCGGGGGGACGGGGGCAGGCGGTATGCTAATTGAATTAGCCGCCGCTGTCGATCTGTCATCGGTATTATGAATATTGATGCCGTCGTGTTCATGCAGTCGAGTGCGAAATTCAAAGAGGGTGATACCTGGAGGTTTCTTTTCTCCTTTTTGTAGCCAGCTTGTCTCGTTTAGTTCAGGCAAAGCCCCTTCAAAGGTGTTTCCAGACTAATTAATTGAACGGCGAACAGCGCCTTTTTGGTCTTGAGAGAAAAGAAGGGAACGTGTCAAAGAAAAAGAAAGAGCGCGCTATTCGGTGTTGCCGTCTGACGGCTGTTCGTGGTTATTAAGGCTTCTTAATGTTCGTGCAACCCTCACGCTGGTTTTTCTCGTCCTCATATTTAACCCCAAAAAATACTGCGTCTGAATTTGTCGACCGGACCGGTGCGTAAACGGAGTTTACGTCGATTCGTAGCTTAGCGCCGCGGATAAGAGAGGTTTGGCTTGCGCACACTTGCGTACGGGTGTTGTTCTGTTAATGCTAATGTAAATCGCCATCTGGTTCCCTCTGAGCCCGTTTGATTTGATTATTCAGATTGATCCCCTCACGAGGGGGACGACTGAGCTGACTGGGGCAATTTAGCCCGCCGAACAGAGAACAGATGTCCAAATTTAAACTCGAAATCCCGTGTCGAAGGCTGTCCAAAGTCGTGCGGCCAGTCCTGACGAAGCCCTTCCGCCATTTTGATCTTTTTTTAAATTTTTTTTTTTTGTAACCGCCACGATTCTCTTCGCCGCTGTCCAAATGGGGCGGTTCAGCGGCTTCCAAGTCACGCTCCCGAGTTGAGCGTGGGAATCACGCCCTGACAGCTCGAGCGACCGCCCTGACGGCGATCGCTGCCTCCGTCAACCGCCGCGTTTAAAAAGCAATTTGTGAACGTTAAGAACGCTCGGCCGCGTTCAGCTCCAGTTGGAGCCCGGGGCGGTTGGTTTTTATTTATTTATTTTTTGTATTGGGTGCGGACTGAATTAAAGAAGGTCCTGGGTGGTACTCCCGCGTGCTGATTGGCTGCGTACCGGCCTGGGTGAGGCGCAGGTCTGTCAGCACGTCACTTGCGTCACATGACTGCGGCCTTTGCGTCCTGTATCGTCATCTTGTTCTTTTTTTTTTTTTTTTTTTTGTTTGTTTATTATTCGCTTGTACGCACACTCACTCACATTTAGCCGGCTGAAGACTCCCCACAAGGGGGAGCTATTCGCACTCGTGGTGCTTTGCGTAAATGACCCTGTATGTCCTCGTTTTAACGTCTCCTCGTTCTTTTTTCTCTCCCCCCCCGTGCAGAAGAAGAAGAATGGGACCCTGAAGCCGCAGGAGAGGAAGGAGAAGTGGGAGAGCCAGACGGTGAAGAGGAGGAGAGAGGTGGAGAACGGCGTCGGCGCCGACCCCCCGGAGAACGGCTTCAACGACAGCGGCGCCAACATGGAGCGGGAGCAGGACCGGGGGAAGGAGCGAGTGAAGAAGAAAACCTACTCCAAAAAGAGCAAACAGGTCCGTCCGTCCGTCCGTCCATCACCGCCACCCCGCGCGCCACCGTCACGCCGGTGTGGTTTTTCCGGAACATTCCGTGATCTTCGTCCCGGGGGTACAGAAGGACGGTTTCCCGCGATCGCGGGTGCCGGGGGGGGTAGGCTGATTAAGAAAGGCGACACCCGCGGACACACGTGCGTTTAAAATCGCACCCAAATACGGTTCGTGTTGCCGACGGCGATTTGACCCGCGAAGACCTTGGCCAGGTTATGGCTATCGGGTGCGTTCCTCGTGATCGCCGTACGTGATGTCGTAAGGACTTAATACACCGAGCTGGCGTCTCTCTCTCTCTCTCTCTCTCTCTCTTCCTCACCAGTCTGCTTTCCAGGGATAGATGAGTAACTGCAGAGTATTATGGGATACGGTGTGGAGACATCCTGGCCCTAAGCCGTTAATATTGGCTTCAGAGCCGCACTTAACCTCGAGCCTCAGCAGAGTCAATAAAGTTGAACATCAAGGCGATGGCTTTGCACCGGATTTATTGCCTTGTGGTTTTTTTTTTCCCTCTGCTGATTCTCCTGCTCAGGTCATACTTACCGTTTTATTTATTTGTTTAGCTATTTTAAATTTGCCACCCGACGTGGGGTTGAGCATGTCGAATTCCCACCATAATTTGGAACGGCCTGCTATCTGCCGCGCTTGTATTATAAACAGTCATTTAGCTGGACGCCAGCAGAACCGCAGTCAAACAAGGGATCGGTTTAAGAGCTGAACGTTACCCAGAATTCAGCGGCAGGCCTGGGAGACAGATGTCTGGAGCGATTACAAATCCAAGGTACTGATAGCTACAAGTACAAAATATTTGGCTGTTATTTGGTGGAGATTGGTGGAAGTGGGAGATGGCTATCTGTCATTGTAATGTACGGATGTGATGGTAGAGGCTTGCATTTGGGGAAATATTGGTAAGACAATTTTTGTGTACACCAGATCCCATTAGCGGCTACAGACCGGGTAAATAGCAATAGAGAGGCATTTTGCAAAAAGTCAAACATTAGAATGAGGTTTAATTAGACTGAAATTAGTTTTTGATTGAGCATATTCTCTGTTGTCTTTAATGAGAGGAGCTAACGAGTTTACAACGGATGGCAAACTGAACGAAAACGTTGTCTTTCGCTTTCTCATCGCAAACTACGCGGACGTATTTATTTCTGGCGACGAGCGTAGCTCAAAGAATCCCTTCAGATCCTTCTGTGAGGGGTCTCCCTCAGCGTCGTCTCATCTGGATTGCTCTCTCGAAACCCGAAAGATGTCGCGTCGGTTTGTGGCGGCGGACGGAGGGGGGGGGGTCTCTGCGACCGCCTCCCGGACGGAGCGGTGCCGGAGTGCCGCATGCGTTTCTATGGTGATGCGGGAGACGGGACGAGAGCGTCGCGCTTCTCTTTTTATGTGCAAGACGGTTTCCGCCAAAGAGGGTTCGGATCGGAAGGATATCTCTGTCTGCCGCAGAAACGCTGCAGATCTGAACCAGGGGGTCTCCTGCCCTGGACCTGGTGAGGGTGGGGGTGGGGGGTGGCAGGGGAGTGAGGGGCCCCAGGGGGCTTCACCGTAAAATCAGCCGCTGGTCCTAACCCAAGAGACCGGGCAGCTAGGCGCATTTTCTGGCTAAAACCGGAGAAATGCACGGTGGCACTGCTTAAGAGAACAGAGTACCTTATTTATCCGATATGAAATCGTAGGGAGATCAGTAACACACACACACACACACACTCTCTCTCTCTCTCTCTCTCTCTCGCCTTGTCAGTTTCGCCATGGAGTGTCAATGGCCCATCTCTCTCTCTCTCTCTTTGCCTCTCTCTCTCTTTATCTATCTATCCCTGCCTCTCTCCCTCTTCCCTTCCTGTTCCCTCTCCCTCTCCCTCCCTCCCTCCCTCCCTCCTTGTGTGGAATTAATGCTGACTGAAGGCAGCTGCAGTAGGTGGATAGAGAGGCGAACGTCGAAATATCCATCTCCTCTCCGTCCGCGCGAGCCCCCCCCCCCACCCCCCCCACTTCCAATTCCCCCCCCGGCCGTCTTATCAGCGCCTCTCCAAGAGACCCGCTGGCCCCCCGATTCCGTCCGGGAATCTTATGCATATAAAAGCGCCGTCGCCCAGATGCACCCTGGGCCTTTCGGAGGTTTATCTGCGCCTCAGACGTCCTTGGCAGCCGTGTAAACACCGGCTATTATAGCCGCCGCGGAGGTTTATCATTTTCTGCTTTTTTTTTCTCGTTTTTTTTTTTTCTCTTCCTTTTTCCCGTTCACCCTGCCGGGTTATTTTCTCCTCCTCGATAAAATAAAAGCGCTCCTCCGCCATCGTGACTGCGCGGAGCGGAGGGCTCGACGAAGCGCCTGTCTGGACGTTAAAACGAGCTCGCGTGTGCGTCGTACATGCGTGTGCTTTTCCCTGGCGCCGTGGCGATACCCCCCCTCCCCCCACCCCCCCCCCCCCCGGTGCCATTCGAAGGCCTCGACGCGAAAACGGCCTCGAGCCGCGGTCACGCTAACCGCTAACCGGTCGCGGTAACCCGGATACGCGCGCGCGTGCCGTCTGAGGGTCAGCTCCCGAAGTGGACGCGGCTCTTCTGCGAGGTAAAACCAGGGCCGGCCAATCGCGGCTGGCGCGGAACGGGACGCCGCGAATGCCTGCGCGCTGCGGTGTCCACAGGAAGTCCTCGCGCTTCTGCCGCTCACCTCAAATTAGTCTCGAAGTGAGTGGTTGTCACTAACCAAAACCGCACGGTGACGTCAAAGGGGAGCTTGCTCTGAATATCTGTGAAGAGATGTGTCATTTTCTATCGCTGTCTGCAATTTGGTAATGCAATCTGGAATTTATTCACTGAGAAAAGGAAATTCTGATTATTATTATTATTATTATAATTGCGCCCCACCACACCGCGATGCGGCCTTCCCCCCCCAGCCTCCCCAGGCCTGCTTCGTCCTGTTTCCTGACAGCTCTACATCGCTTACACTCGTCTTACCTTTTCTTCCCCCCTTAAAAAATCTGATTCAAAGGATGTGAGAATGCAAGCGCCAGTTTATTATATCCATCTCAAGGCCTTCAGCCTGTTGAGTGTTTCATATCCCTTGTGTATCGCCACTCATATTTGTCAGTTTTCTCTGTTATGAATTATGAGGGAGACGGTTCCATTCTTCTGCAGTGCCGCTTCCTGTACAACAGCAGTATTTTATTCACTTTTATTTATCATTCGTGTATAATCATATATAAATATGTTTCATGTGTGAATCATTCTTATGGGGAAACTGTAAACATCCGTTTTCCAGCTTGAAAGTCTGGAATGAGGCGCCTGCAATTTGAATGGCGGAATGTTCTAGATTCATCAGGAGTCTGATTGGCTCTTTGTGGTGTGGGGCTATAGTAAATTCCCCCCCCCCCCCCCCCCAATTTGAGAAGGAGAAACCATGACCCTGCACTCCAAGCCAGGAGAGGGGTGGGGGAGTGTTCTTACCAATGAGATAGAGGCACAGATATCTGTGCACTGCCTGACCCCCCACCCCCCCTTTCTCTGACGCCTCTCACCAACAGTGACAAATCCACCCCAGTGTGACTAACGGTGTAACCTTTAACAGCTCCCCCACCTCCCCACCCCACACGGGTTTAGTCATTACCTCTCTCCTCCAGATGCGATTCACCACGCGCTGCGTGGACCCAGAGCCAGGCCGCGTGACTCCGGCTCTCTCCGGCGATTCGCGCGCGGCTGCGGGTTCGAGCAGCGGGGGGAACGGAGGAGCCGCGCCGCGGTGCTAACGCAGCCCTTTTGCTGCGTACAGTACAGTGCGCTGCGTCTGGCCACAGCGCGTCTCATCACAAGCGAAACAGGCGGTGCAGACCGTAGTGCGGGAAGCAGCTCTTAAAAAGACATCGTCTCCCCGCGGTGTTCCACGGCAGGAAGAGGCATCGGGTTAAATCTTTGTTTTCTCGCCTTCTTTCACGGGGTTGCGCTGCGTTTTCGCGCACGTCAATCACGCTTGATCCGGCTGCGGTGAATCGAGCTGCTACAGAGCAGTCGCCAGGCAACCCAAACGCGTTACGAGCGTGTTCAGGGACTCCGCGGCGCGTTCTGATTTTTATCAATCGCGTTTGACGCAAACGGCCTTCCGAGGAAAACCGAACCTCGATGCCCGCGAGCGAAAGTGATTTCGGGGGCCCCGCTGTGAGGCTGCCCCTGGGCCGAGGTGCGTCGACCGTGCGCGGTTATAGCGTTGCCGAGGCGACGGTCTGCCCGGCCCGCGCGGTCGCCTGAGCCGTCTCCAGTGATACCGCCGCGGGGTCGTCCAGCTTTTGGAGGCGGGCAGCGTGAGAGGGTGCGGTGTTAGTGAAGCCCAGTGCGGTCGGGGTTAACACTGGCCTGTCAATCGCAGCCCCTGTCTGAGCGAATCGAACGGCTCGGTTCTCCGCAGCCAAACGCAGTGATTGGTTTTGACCGACGAGTCACTCGTGGCGCACGATAGCTTTGCCCTTTTATGGTCAAATGAGGCCCCCGCCGCACCGTTACATACAGATCTCCCCGGGTTACCAGCCCACCAATGGGAGCGCGGATCCATCGACGCAGTCCCGCGTCAGTGCGCCATGACCGTGAGGGTTCTACCTGCCGCGCATTAAAGAGGCCGTAACCCCCCCCCCCACCCCACCCCCCCGGGGGGGGAGAACGGCGGATTGAAATTCCGCCTGGCCGCCCAGCGCCCTGCCCTCCTCCTCCTCGCTGGTTCCAGCTTATAAATGTTACAGACGAGCGGCCCGCGGGGGGGTTTAGATCTCCACGAAGACACGCGCGTTAGCATTAGCATGAGCGTAGCGTAGCGGGAGGCCTCGCCCCGGGTCGAGGAAGGCGGCCCTCCTCGGTATTCGGAAATTCAGCGTGCTGCCGTCGGCGAGGACGCGGCCCTGGCGGGTTAAAACCGCTCTCGCCGCGGCGACGGAACGAGACGAGCGGCGGTAACCTTGATCACCAGACTGCGGGCGCGTCCGCGTCACCGGCAGCACCGTCCCGCCCCCGCTGAAATTAGCCTGTTTTATCCGGTTTGGTGTCTCAAAAGGTCTTTAAACAGATACTAACGGGCAGCTGACGCAATTCCTGTTGAGAAGTTTTTCCGAGGAAGACGTTGTCAGATGCGTGTTGAAATTATGCACGTTGTGAGGTTTTAAGAAGCCACAGTCATTGATTCCTGGTCCTAGAATGTATTGTTACACAATTAAAATAAAAAAACCCCTGAGTTATGCAACTGCTCAAATCCCATCTCCCTGACTTCCAACCCCACGGAGTTGCAGTTCCATTCCAGACCTGCAGGGGGCGCTGTGTAGCCCAGCTCTCTGGGGCCGCTGCAGCATTATGTCTAGTGTCGTGTATTGTGCCAGATCAGATTTCTGACATGCAGAAGGGGGGGGGGGCGGGGGGGGCTCAGTCAGGTGAACGCTACCAGGCGCAGTAATCCGCCATTAATTCCAGAACGCGTAGAGCATGCGGCCAGGCCGCAGTGGGGGTGCTGCGCGTTCACGGACTCCGCCCCCTGATGCACTGAGTTACGGTGAGGGTCCTTTTTTTAACCTTGTGCTCAGGGACAAATTAAGGAAGGGGAACATTGAATTAGTGAGGTCACAAGACATGTTGCAATGTCTTATTCATTATTGGGGTCAGCGTGAGAACAGCGGAAAGAGGGAATCAGGGAACGCGAAGCTTTTGGGGGGGGAGTGGGGGGCGGTGGGCGTATAGAGGTCACATGCTCTAATTTAGATTTCATACTCAGGAATGTATTGAATGGCCGCTCAGCACATGGTCTGTGTGCGAGGTGATGTCACAATGGGGGGTGGGGGTCAGGGGATCAGGTGTCTGTTCTCAACCAAGGCCATGGTGTCCAGAGACCAAGTCAGCATAGAGTCACTGGTAATATTACACATGTCATAAAATACACTCAAATATGTGTATTTTATGACATGAGGACGGAGTGTAGCACAGTGGGTAAGGAACTGGGCTTGTAACCAAAAGGTTGCAGGTTCGATTCCCGGGTAAGGACACTGCCGTTGTACCCTTGAGCAAGGTACTTAACCGAAATTGCTTCAGTATATATCCAGCTGTATAAATGGATACAATGTAAAAATGCTATGTAAAAAAAAAAAAAAAAAGTTGTGTAAGTCGCTCTGGATAAGAGCGTCTGCTAAATGCCTGTAATGTAATGTAATGCATAGACAGCCATATTTATCACGTTTCTAATATTTGTTCTGCTGTTTTAAATATCTGTGACTTGACGCCATTGTAAACGAGAATGGTTTCCCAAGAGAAAATAAAGGTAGGATGAATGAATGAATGAATGAATGAATGAATGAATGAATGAATGAAAGACAGAAATTCTAAACTGACCGCGGTGCCGTCTGGGGCTTCGGTGTATTCGGGCTTCGCGGGAGGAGGCGGAGCCTCACTTGGCTCCGTGGCGACGGCGCCGCCGCCGCTGGAGCACCGGTCTCCGTGGGTTACGGATTATCCACTTCCGTCTGAACGGGGAGCGGCTCGCCGCGGCGGCCCCGGGTCGCAAGAGGCAGACGAGCGAGCCCTTCTGTGCAGCCCCCCGTCACCGTGAGAGAGAGAGAGGGGGGGGGGAGAGAGGGGGAGAGAGGGGGAGAGAGGGAGAGAGGGAGAGAGAAAAAACGCACGCAAGCGCTCTGCTCTTATTCACAGTTCACTGGCACTCCAAATTGAAAGATAAACATCGGTAATTAATTAGCGCGGGTTAACCGTATAAATTGCTCTCAAAAGTATTCTTACACTGTTTGAGCGCTTCAGCCGTAATCAGGCTGATTGGACGACTCCCCCAATGCCGCTGCTTCCCGCTTCCCGCGCGCGGATCACGACGGCGCTCCTCGCCCCGGCTCGGCGTTACATCGTCTTTCGTGATTCTGCCATGTTTTTTTTTTTTTTCTTTTTGTTCGTTTTTTCATTTATTTATTTATTTATTTATTTTTTTAAACAGGGCTGGTGTGTGCTGCCAGGTCGAGGAAGCCGTGCTCTGATGAGGCTCTGAGCCGCCCGGCTGCTATATTTAAAACGGGAACGTTATCCTGTCTGCATGCCGGACAATTAGAGAGGAACGCGGCGGCGGCGCGCCACGCGGCGCTAGCCGAGCTAACGTAGCCGCGCTGTGTTTAATGGCCCTGCGCGAAGGCCGTTTATAAACTGCCTAGTGCATCACCGCAGTGGCATTTCTGCTGCCTCAGCCGTGCAGGCGGGCTCGCCCTCAGATGTGATGTTTTGGGGGCGGGAGGCGGTGCAGATTCAGGAGTTGACAAGGGGGTGTTTATGTAGAGACTTTATATAAACTCCCCCCTCTCGACCAACGCCGGATTACCGGTGAGGTCGTGTCACACGATTGTAATTACAGAACTGCAGCTTGCATTGTGTGCTCAGACGCAGGAAGGTGTTTCAGAACCTCTGGTAAACGGCATACATTTTGAATTGCAGTATCACAGTGCGTGACGCACTGTGCGTGTTTGTACGTCATACAGTGGACGGATCTGGCACAGGAAGTGCAGTGCGTCACCCCTGACCTCGCACAGGCCCTGAGTGGCAGGCACGGGCCTCGGGTTGCCGTGGATACGACGGTAATTACGCTCAGACTGGGAGAGGATGGCAGGCGGCTCAAACCCGGGTCTCTCCTGCCCTTCCCGCTCTTTGACCTGTCAAAGAGAGGCTGCCTCTCTGCCGGTATTGGCTCCCTTATTGGCTCTTCCTCTGTGTGTCGGGCAATATCCGAATACTCCGAGCTGGCACCCTCGCGCCCCCCCCCCCCCCCCCCCGTCTCCGTCTCCGTAGCGACTGCTGACTGACAAGGTGATAGTTCCCCCGCCTGTCTGCGCTCTGTAGATCCGCTGAAGGCCGGAGGTAAGGCCGTGACTTGAGGGGCGGGGGGGGGGGGGGGGGGGTGTTTGGCTGTCACGGCGACGCGGTGTACTTTTTGAAGGTTCGGTTGAGAAGTGTCAGTCATAGTCTTTGTGGGGGGTGTGAGTGGTGTGTGTGTGTGTGTGTGGGAGGTGGGGGGGGGGGGGGGTGTGGGGGTGTCATCAGGGTGAATGAAGTCTTAAAGTGGGGGGGGGCCTCCTCGCCGCCAGAGCCGTTTTTGGAGTGCCCCTGTCTTGTTCTGACGGGTCCCACTTAGCGGCGAGCGAGCAGCCCGGGCCGTCTCCCTCTCGAGCCGAGAGGCCCTTCCATAAACACCGCGCTGCGCGTAGCGGAGCGCTAACAGGCTGTCAGGCGAGCGCAGGTTTACCCGCGCGCGTGTTTGCACACGCTGTGTGGACATGCGCTGTACATACATTTACATGAGGAGGGCTGCGGTCTCTACGCGGAAAACACCCAACACGGATGTAAATGCCCTCAAATGGAAGCTTGCGGTCTGCAACTTCAACCTCGCGTTCATTTTTTTTAATTTCAAATTCGGTGTGCCGGAGCACGGAGCCAGAACAACAAAAAATTGCGCCGCTCTCCCAGCCCAAACTGTGTATACAGTGCGGTGCGTAAATATTTACGCAGTGTATCTGTGTATGTGCGTATGATCACGATTATAAATTATACGCTTGCCAATAACATCACGTTTTTCGCGTCTTGTGTAGAGGCTCGGTTTTGCATCGCTCATTTTGTAGGTCAAGATTTAATAGCACAGACAACGGACTTAATTTGTATTAATCAACAGAGAACAAAATGCCTACATTAATAGCAATTGTGTGTTTTAATTGCATCGAGTCCAAGTGATTGTACACTAAAGCTATATTATAGTGGTGCTGTGGGAATTGAGGAAGATCTTTGGGCTTGATATGTTTGAGTTGTATTATTGTTTATTAGTTTTTCCATTATGAGCTCCTGGTATCCTGAGAATTAGATAATTTATTTATTATGCATACATTTGCTTAGAAGAAGCTCTCATTTTGAGCAAATTAAACGGTTTGCATTTTTACTCACTTTCCATTTATTCTGCTGGATTCTTAAGAAGGCAGTTAAGAGGAAGTATTCTACTGAAGTACTCGGGATTGCTGGTTCAAATCCCAGCCTTGTGACCGCTGATGCAGCCTTATATCTTGTGCTTCTCTTGTGCAATGTTTGCAAGGCACCTTGGGAACAATGTTTTTATACTTGTTGATTCAGGCAAGTTGTTGCCTAGCAAGTGTGCCTGAGACTGCACAAAAATGTGTTAGTGTGTGCTTGTGTGTTTGTGTGCTCATGCCTGTAGATACACAATTGTCCTCAAATTTGTGTGTGTGTGCGGGCTCATGCCTGTGCATGTACACTTGTCCTCAAATATGTGTATGTGTTTTGCGTGCACACTGATGCATTTGTGCTTCATTGTGTGTATGTGCGTGCTTAGTTCACACACTTGTCTACAAAGTATGTGTGTGTGTATGTGTTTGTGTGTGCATTTGCATTTATGTTTCATTGAACGTGCGCACGAGTGTGTGTATCAAATGAAAACATTGGAGTCAATAAACTAATGGGACGTAAACCAAGTTCAGCCTGGTGCCTCGTCACCCGTGTCGGGAACCTAGCAAAGCTGGACATGAATTGAGACGTGTTATATCGGATTAACAGTGTCACTGAAACAGATCAGATCTTATCAGTGGCTGAGCTCTGCTCATTTATCCTCCATCAGTCAATTTGTGAGGCAACACTGCCCTCTGCTGTATGCCAGAGGTAGCGCAGGTGCAGACGTGGTGGTGGTGGGGGTGGGTGGTAGAACAAAAGCCCAGCAATATGGAGCTGGATTTAACCGTTCGTTCACCGTGCCTGTGTGCGTCTGTGTCCACCGGGGGTCACTGTTCTTGTGAGCAAGACGAGGGAACGGAGGAAGGGCTCCTTGTTTTGAACTGCGCTCGTCTTCGCACCCTCAAAACCACAACCCCCCCGCCCCTTTGATTCGTGACATTAACAGGGCAGCAAAAATAAATAAATAAATAAATCCACGCGGGCTGCAGGCTGCAGTTTTTTTCCCCCTGCATCCGGTAATGCGGCGTAATGAAATCTTAATGCGACGGTTCCAGAAAAAAAAAAAAGGCATTGCGTCAAGCCCGAGATAATGAAAGGGGTCTCGTTTACACAGCTCTTATCGTGTTGCCATTGTTTCTGATATCGCCGCTGCTATTTTTATGACCTTGTTAGAGAGAGACCTTGCTCTCCGCCTGTTGTTCGGGCGGCTTTGCTTTTAGCTGAATAATTCATTTAAGTGGGCAGGACGGGGACCGCGGCCCTCCGCTAAACAAACACGAGCTTCGAGGATAAACAGACGATGTCAGGTGGACCGGGACACCACTGCGGTGGGCTTTCGCCGTCTGAAATTTGAATTCTGCCCTGATTTTATAGGGGAGGAAAGACATTTATAAAGAAGCCGCAAACTAACAAACAACAATTTCATCGCATCGTAGCTCTTTGTGTCAGTCCCGATTCTTGTACTTAACAAACTGCACCTTTCCAAGGCCCAAATATCATGCCCTTGTACGGTTAAAAATACTGCCTGTCTGTCTTTGACAGGCCTTGCCAAATATGCATTGAATTTTACAATCCAGCTTCTTAGATTCTAGTAAAAGACACTGAATCCCCAGGTACATTGTCAAATAAATTATATCACCGACCGTAATCTATAATGACGTACGAAAAGAGAGTTTTACCGTGAATTTTTTTTCTTGAAAGTAGGCGCTTGATCTAGAATAGGTCTTTTAAAATGGTCGATCGTAATCTGCTGGGATTTTACCGGCGTCCTAACAGGTTTTAAACCATTGCAGAGGCGGCGTTTGACCCCGGTCTGGTTCTGGGCCTGTTTCAGGAGTCATATGAGGACAGCAGTGTAGTTGAGGTGATATCACACAGCCCGTACTGTGTGAAGTATAGAGGCCTGCTTTGATGCTGTGAGATTGTATATTGCTCTTCTGTCCCGGCCTTGTTTTGCCTGTAAAGCGATGCTGGATCTTACGTCCGCAGAACAAAAGGGGAACTGAAAGCAGTTATATGGGGACAATGGCTAGTCTGCTTTGGGAGACTTGGAGGTAAACCGAGACACCCCCCCCTGCTTCTCCCTGTGGGGCTGCCCATACCCGCCCCGCCCTGTCCTGCCTGGGGAGGGTCTCTCCTGGGAGGTACGTGCATAGAGACCAGGGGCCACTTCCTTATAAATGGACCCAGGAGTCTGTTGCTCTGGAACAGCTAAACTCGTTGTGGAGTCCAACACAAACAGGCCGTCAACCTGCCAAGCCAGTGCTTAACAGATTAACATGAACAGGAGTGTGTGTGTGTGTGTGTGTGGGTGTGTGTCTCTTCCTCTGTGTGAGTGCATGTGCGTACATTCTAAAGAGAGTGACTCTTCCGGATCATAATGCTGAACGTTAGTCCCATTGCCTGCTATTGAGGTGGCTCAGTCTGTTAGCTCGGTGTGAATTCTACCCAGAATGCATTTCTGCCAGTTCCACTCCGCTCTTTCGGTCGGCCCGTGCGTCCTGGATGAGGCCTGCTTTTTGCCAGGCGGCTGAAAGGACTCTTTGTCTCTTTTTTTTTTACGCCTCTCCCCTCCCGCACCACATAAAATGGCGTCCGTCAGCGCCTCCCCGCGCCGCCGGGCCTCGGGCACGCCGAAGCGGCCGGCTCCTCGCCGCGAGTCCGCCGCGCCGCGGGGGGTCCGCCGGCGCGCTGCGGGAGGCCCCTAATCCGCCGAGCGGGACCGGCGGGTCTAATCAACGATCCGCCCGCCAGCCGGAAGACGAGAAGCCCCTGCGAACCGCGCTAGCGCCGCCTTGGGGAGGGGAGGGGGGCTGCGCCCAAACCCGCTGAAACGACGGCCGTGTCTCTGGCGGGTTGGTTTTGCCCTTTGGACTAGAAAAAAAAACCAAAAAATGAAATAAATGAAAACCGAACTCCTGTCTGCGGTGGCTGCGTTGGCGGTAACGCTGAATGCGCTTCGTTCCAAGCGCATGAAATATTCAGCAGCAGTTTGCCCCCTTTTAAAATAATACCTTGAAATGTTAATGCGCTCCCTCCGCTTGTTAAATGGAGGGCGTCCATTTAACAACCGCGAGGGCGTTTGCCTTGCGTTCGGTGGGGGCCCCGCGGCTCAACCCCCGCTGTCGGGGTGAACACGATCGGTCCGCCGCGCGCTGGGATTGGCCCCTCCAGCAGACGGGGTCGTCTGGAGCCCGCCTGTGCCCTTTTTAGGGTCCTACTGCTCAATGACCATGACTGCAATCTTGATGGTTCACTGACCGCAGACGGTTTTTGAGCCAAAATGGCTGTCTGCACGTTTTCTTTTGAATTGAAGCCCGTGTGCGATGGCATAGATGGAAATGGCAAGTCTTTCACACGTCCTGCTGTGAAGCCCTTGTATGTACAGTATTTGAGCCAAAATGGCTGTCTGTGCATGTTTTCTTTTAAAGTGAAGGCTGTTTGGGATGTCAAAGATGAAAATGGTAAGTCAATCACACGTCCTGCTGTGAAGCCTTGCATGTACAGTATTTGAGCCAAAATGGTTGTCTGTGCATGTTTTCTTTTAAACTGAAGGCTGTGTGGAAGGGCAAAGATGGAAATGGAAAGTCAATCACACATCCTGCTGTGAAGCCTTGTACTGCATGTGCAGTATTTGAGCCAAAATGGCTGTCTATGCTTGTTTTCTTTTAAAGTGAAAGTTGTGTGGGATGGAAAAGATGAAAATGGCGAGTCTATTACACGTCCTGCTGCTAAGTCTTATATGTACACTGTCTGAGGCTGTATTCATAGTCAATTCTTGGTCTTCATTATTGCTGCTACTGTAGATATGTTCATGTTACGGCTGCACCCTGACCATGAGCCCACAATGCAAGGGGTGGCTGATGCCTCCTGTCTCCTCCCCAAACCTTCTGAGGTTCAACTTCAAACATTCCTGCCTGGTCAACGCTTTGCTGCGGACGCTAGATTTTACTCAATGTCTCCACCTTATCGACGGCATCCTTTGGTGCGCACAATGTCGATCAAGTTCTCTGATCCTGTGTTGAGTTTTCTGGCTAGTATTGACCAATAAAACTCTCATCTCCTGGCACCGTAGAATGGAGGGCGGTGGGTAGAGAGAGAGAGAGAGAGAGAGAGAGAGGGAGAGAGAGAGAGAGGGAGAGAGGGAGAGAGAGAGAGAGAGAGAGAGAGCAGAATCTGGAATAAAGAAATGAGAGAGAGGGGGCGGTTGTCCTGTCTTTGAAGGCTCACAGTTCGGTGGACCGGAACCAGTCCCTGAGGTGGTTACGCTACAGATCCAGCACTCTGCCGTGACACGTGTTCTCAGAGGCGGTCCTGGATGCCCTCGGGCCCTTCTCTGTGAGGCCGCCATGTTCCTCCTCCTAACCTTCCCCCGCCGTTGGGCGGATGCGCTCGTCAGCTCGATCGACCTCGCCATCGCATCGCCGGACCGAAAACCGACCGACCTGTCCCCCCTGGCGATCGTCGCTGTCAATTCTCCAGTCCGCAGATGCGATACCCAGGCTGGGACATGAGTCGTACGGCCGACCCGTATGAATATTCCGGTCTTTTAGTCTGCGGATTACTGCGAGGCCTGTAATTGGCACGTAGGTGATGGCGACCTCTTCAGTTAAGAGGAAACGTACCTATCGAAGAGAACGGATCATCCAGTTCCTCCAGGCTTGTCTAGAAGAACGCCCCGCAGTCATTTTGTCTGAAGTCTTTCCTCGTAACTTTTACATTTCATTCCAGGAGCCAATCCAATCTCCCTCCTGTGTGCTTTGTTCCCTAGGGCTTATATGTCTTTCTTACAGATTAAAGTCCAGGATTGCACACACACAGTAAAATGTTCAGTGTTAAATAATCCCTACTAGAATGTCCCTAAATGTCCCTACTGGAGTCCTATGTACTCTGTTAGAGTTGAATTAACACTGGATGTTTTACTGTGCCGTACCCTAAGTGTTGCATGTCAAAGGCATTGAGTAATATGAGTATAACCTCTTTTGATTCATGCTCAGTCCCTTTTATGAATATTAAGAGCTTAGTTGAGTCCCCTTGGCCATCACCCCCCCCCCCCCCCCCATCAGCTTTTGCTCAGAAGACATAATGGCTGCTCAGTTTTGTCTGCAGCTTGCGGCTCAGACGCTAGGTTGGCGAAGGTCTGGGGGACCTCCAGGGACCACCTTTCGGGCCCCGCAAAAAGATTTCACATGGAGAATCCTACGTTCTAATACTTTTTTGCAGGCCCCTGTCAGCCAGGGCCCTTGGAATCATCCTGACTCCAACCCCCCCCCCCCCACTTACTCCCAAGGTAGCGTGGGACCTGGGCGGGGGGGGGTGGAGGGTGGGGGGTGCACGCCCCCCCCCCCCCCCGACATCGCCCACGGGGCCTCCTCAGCCGCCTTGTTTTTCAGAAGCTCCAAAGGTTCGCCGGGTGCGCCCCCCCCCCCCCCCCCCACCCACCCTTACAAATTAGGGGCGACCCGAGCTCGCCTCCCCGGAAACTCTCGCAGGAACTGATTAGCGGTAATTGGGGGGGAGTCAAAAGCGAGGGAAGTGTCACTAAATAAATTTGATTCAGTTTAATTGTGGATGTCTCTGGATGTGGGGAGAAACACTTAGCTGCCGGCTGACAATGGCACTTTAATTGGACCCCTTCAATGAACATAATTAGACTGATTGCCGGGAGATAAGACTAAAGGTTTTTTACAAGGGCCGCCGTGCTGTCAGAGCTAAGCGCTCCCTCTCTCCCCCTCAGCCTGCTCTGATTCCGGCTGCAGCAGCCTTTCTCCAAACTCCTTTTAATTGAGGGTTGGATTTATGCGTGTGTGTGTGTGTCTGTGTCTGTATCTGTGTGTGTGTGTGTGTCTGTGTCTGTGTGTGTGTGTATATGTATGTGCCTATATGTACATACATGTTTGTATGTACATATATATTTGAACATAGACCTATATACATACGATACATATATACGTATGTGTATATGCACCCGTGTACGTACATATATATACATATATACACATACACATTGACATACATGTACGTATATGTGTGTATATATACAGTATATATGTGTGTATATGTATATGCATCCTCGTAGGACCTATGAAGAGGAAATGAGTCTCTGGTCTTAATCTCAAGAACCGTACAGTATATATTCTATTACAATGAAACTTTCGCTACAAGGGACATTCAGCAAAAATGAAACAAGCATTTTTTGCAAGTATCTTCACTGCACCGTGTTCCTGCCATCTAAGACACTTGTATGATGTCAAGAAAATTAAATGCTTAAACTCCTTTCTGCATGGTCTCAGGAGGGTTTCTGTATGCATTATGATGTATTTTCCATTTCCATAAGGGCCGGGTCACAGACTCAGCTTTGATGCTTGAACACGTGTGGAAGTTGTACGTTCCGGTCCTGGCGTTCTTCTACCCCCAACCTTCCCCCCCCCCCCCCCCCCCCCCAGCTGTAAGGACCTGTTGCCCTAATTGTACGTGATGTACAGTCTTTGAGAACATTGAAACCATGTGGCACAAACGTCCTCAAGAGCAAGTCAAGGGGAATTCCTCGACGTCTTAAAACTCAGCCTTTTTTTATAGCTAATTTGTTAATGGAAATTAATTGAGAATTACTTTGCTAATTTGATTGCCGAGATTTTCACTGACCCCCCCACTCTCCCCAGCCCCCCCCCCCCAGCTCCAGGGATGTAAATTTTCGGAACCTCTCCCTAATTAATCTGGGAGTTACGGGCCGTCCTCAGACCGTAGACGTCTCCGGTGGTGCCGGTGTTCAGTCGTGCCGCCTGACCGTCCTGCCGCCTCGCCGCCGGCTGTCACAGAGAGCCGAAGCTTCTCGCCGCGCTCGTTTCCCGGCACAGTCAGGTCCGCCGCCCCCTGGCTGAGCCTTTCGAGCTGTGGAGAAGCAGCCGTTTTTAAATGTTTAATGAGAAAGAATCGGGACAGCTCCCATCCCCGAGCCCGTGCGTTGGCCGTCTTCTGCCGGGACAGACGAACTGGGGGTCCCGCGCCTGACGGGACGACTACTGTGTGGAAAGGGGGGGGGGGGCGGGTGGGCAGGAGGAAGGGCGGAGGAAAGGAGCGGGCCGCGTCTGATTCCAATTTGGGGGCGGGTTCATTCTTTGTCCGAGTGGAAATGATTTTGGGGCCCCCGTGTATTACGCACGGCTTGGCCCGGGGACGAGGCCCGCCGTCCTCCCCTCAGCCTGGCGAGCGCTCCGCTTCTCCGAAAAAAAAAAAAGAAGAAGAAAAAAGAGAAGGAAAAAAAAAAAGAAAACAAAGAGCGCCCTGCCGTTTGTAGTTTCTGGTTGCCGGGGCCGACGTTTTGGACGGCAGCCCAGGTCTGGAGCGCAGAGGAGGCGGGGCCTGGAGCGAACTTCAAAGGGGAAACGCTGAGAGAGAGAGAGAGGAGGAACAATGGGGCCTGATGGATGTGTCAATGGAGGTTAAACAATCCCAGCTGTCCGTGGGGCTACCAGCAAATATGAAGTAAGATAGACAACAACGAGCTGCCGGGACCAGAGAGTGCACATCCCAGACTTTTCTTCGCTTTTTATTCCACGTCTCAAAGTCAGCCAGACAGACGGTTGGAGAGCGAGAGAGAGAGCTGGAGTCTGAGCCGGAGACGGATCGGTCTGGCCGCTAGACGAGATTCTAAAATGGCTGACCCGGCAAGCCTCCTGCTTGGAAAAGCAAGGCGTCGTCTCTCCCCAGCCGTTCGGTTTGAAGCGCGGTGTTGATCGCCTCCGTTTATATTTAATCTCCGTCGTGTCCTCACCAAGAGTTTTGCCCTCTCTCCCTCCCCTTTTTAAATGCGACATTTTTAAAACGGCCATGTTGATTTTTTTTTTTTTTTTAGCCGACCATCAGCGCAAAAAAAATTAGACTTCATCTTTATTTCGAGCGGCAAACGGCACCGTCAGCACCTCCGTCCGCGAAGAAAAAAAAAACCGAAATATACGATCGAGAATTATTTCCGTGCTTTTCCGATCACGTATGAATCATCTTAACGTCGGCAGTAAAGCGTAATGAAGTCCTTACTGCAGGTTTTCCGGCGAGCGGGCTGGAGATGGCTTCTGCAGAGCCACACGTGCTCGTCTGCGCTAACCCCGCTCACCGCTGTAAATCTCCCTTAAGTACACCATCTCTCTCCATGCTGAGAGCGGCCCTTGGGGAAAACCCAATAAGGCATAATCGTTGGGCACTCCAAGGGAGTACACCCCCCCCCCCCCCCCCCCGCTGGGCCGACCCGCCCCCACCCCACCCAACATGTTTTACAAATGCCCCTCTGGGGGTTATCCAGATGTTAAAAACATCTGTGAGGGGGCTGGGTGTGTCTCTTTGTTCTGAGAGGAGATGCCTGAAATTTCTCCCCCCGGGCGAGAGGTTTGACGGACAGCACCGGGGGGGTGGGGGGGGGGTGGGGGCTGCGGAGTTGAACCGTGAACTGGAGACACGCGTAGCCTTTCCGCATTCCCGGGTGTGACCCGGGGTCACGGGGTTCGAGGCCTGGTTTCCATTTCCACGCCGCCGGTGCGGGATCGCCTCCACGCCTTTTGGGGGGGGGGGGGCACGGCGTGTGAGGCATGATGGGATAATAAATCTCGCTGCCGTAAAAAAGAAGGCGGGGCCGACCCCGGTTGCCGGGGGCGCCGCGCTGCTCTCGAGCGGTTTTCACAGAAACGCGTGTAGCTGTCAGAAGCCTCCCCTCGGTCTCCTCGGGGGGGGGGGGGGGGGGGGGGGACACGGAACTTGTACTCGGGCACGGAACGTTCTGGTGTAACCGGTCTCGGTGCAGCTCGGCAGCGCGGGAGGGAAAACGCTAATCCCCTTTCAATTATTTAGCGCCCCCCCCCCCAAGCCCCACCGCGGTTTAAACTCGAGGCTTTTTAAGCGGTTAGCCACGCCGCCGATTCGGGGGCGGGGACAGTTCCGGGGGCGCGGCGGTTCGTCCCGAAGTCTTGATCGGTCGTCCGAGATCGCCGCGGCTCGCGTCGTGACTTCACCGCGGGGGGGGGGAGAGGAAACCGCTCCTCTCGTCTTCGTGGGTCTTAACGATGCCACCAGATGTTCCCAACACGTCTCAGCCTGGCTGTAATTGAAATTATGTTAATTTGCGCTTTTAGAACATTTACAGATTGACTGTAATCTAATTTTAATGCGAGAAAAAATAAATGTACACTCACACTGTTGAGGTACAGTATATGCATATTGTGTGTGCGCGCACTTGTGTTCAAGTATATTTTATAGAAGTGGCAAATTGTGAGTAATTGTGTCTGTCTATCTTTGTTGCACACCCTGCTTAATTGTGGGAGCTGTATGTGGGTGGTAATTTCCATACAAACCATTTAAAGTGAAAGGGCACAGCACTAAAAACAGCATCGCTGTGAACTTTCATGTGATTGGAGCATCACTGTGATCTTTCATGTGATTGGAGCATAGCTGTGATCTTTCGTGTGATTGGAGCATAGCTGTGATCTTTCGTGTGATTGGAGCATAGCTGTGATCTTTCGTGTGATTGGAGCATCACTGTGATATGTCATGTGGGTGGAGCAGAGCTGTGATATTGCATGTAGGTGGAGCATAGCTGAGATATGTCATGTGGGAGGAGCAGAGCTGTGATATTGCATGTGGGTGGAGCATAGCTGAGATATTGCATGTGGGTGGAGCAGAGCTGTGATATTGCATGTGGGTGGAGCATAGCTGAGATATGTCATGTGGGAGGAGCAGAGCTGTGATATTGCATGTGGGTGGAGCATAGCTGAGATATTTCATGTGGATGGAGCATCACTGTGATATTGCACGTGGGAGGAGCATAGCTGAGATATGTCATGTGGATGGAGCATAGCTGTGATATTGCATGTGGGAGGAGCATAGCTGAGATATGGCATGTGGGAGGAGCATAGCTGAGATATTGCGCATGGGAGGAGGATAGCTGAGATATGTCATGTGGATGGGATATTCAGCCCAGGCCCTGGGGGGCCGCTGGGTCTGTGGGTTTACATTGTTACTCAGCACCACTGAAGCTGATCGATTAAGGCAGCTGGTTATCCGGTTTTACTCACTGCTCGCGGTTTCTCAGGGTTTAAATCATTTGCAGATTTTTAGATTCAAATTTTTTTTTAAAAAGGCCGAACCGTTACAGCCATTAATTGCAGTAATTTGGCATACGCCCTTTTTTTCTGAGCATCCTGCGGTGTAAGGGAAGCATAAGAGAGCGTCTGTGTTATGAGCAGCAGTGTTAGGCTCCCTCTGCAGCTCTGTGTGTTTTTAACTGCACACGAGCATCGAGTGATGGACGGACGCGCGGCTCAGCGCACGGGCGGCTGTGGAGCGAATCACATCAAGCGGCTTCGCGGCGCCATAATGAGGATAAGCTCCTGATCGGCAGCTGTCCGGACGCAGGCGCGGCCTCTATAACTTAACCCCGTGGCACTCTCTCTCTTTCTCTCTCTCTCTCTCTCTCTCCCTCCCTCTCTTAACCTCAGTTGCCTTGACGACTCTCATGGCCAGACTCAGGCTTGTAACACAATCACGGACGAGCGAGAGGCCCCTTTATTCTCGCTTACCTTGGTCAGGCGTGCCTTGTCTGCTCAACCCCCCAACCCCCCCACCCTCCACCCCAGGGCAGGGGGGGGGCGTCGGAGGGGGCCCGAGAGTCAGGGCCGCAGATTAAGTGACTATATTTATGACCCGGGCCGTCTAATGGCGGCAGCCGCCACAGGAAATATTGCTCACTTAGCGGGATTGCTGGGTGCCGCAACGCCCCCCAAAGCCTTCTTTATGGCCGGCCGTAAAACGTCGGCGGGGATGACTCCTGCCGCGGGATTGATTAGGGCCGGGAGGAAGAGTCGATTTGTTACACGCGTTCCCTCCGAACTCTTATGACGGATGCTTCCGGGGGCTGGAAGCGAAGGGGGTGGTGAGGGGTGGTGGGGGGGGTGGTGCGGGGGGGGGGGGTGGGTGGTGAGGAGGGGCAGATGGAGGACAGAGATGTGCCCGCAGTGTTTGAAGGCCCCCCCCCCCCCCCGCGTTACCTGTGGTTTATGGAAGTCTCCACACCGTCTCATATTTGTGCGGTTACGTCTAGCTGAAAGGCGCCTCTGCCTCAGTCACCTACCTGTCCGCTTCGGGGGGGGGGGGGGAAACACGCTTGCCCCGTAGATACTGTACGGGCCCCCCCCCCCACCCACCCACTACAAGTTATCATTCCGGGATCATCGGAAACAAGGCCCCGCCATCGCCATAGTGAAATGGAACGTTCAGCTGTGGGTTTGGGGACCCAACTCGAACCTGTCTGTTGCACGTGTCCCAGAAGCTGTGTGAAGATCCGAAGGGTTCAGCTTTCCCCTCCTGAGCTCCTCAGAGTGTGAAGAATAGTAGCACTGCTGTTAAAAAAAAAAAAATAGTTGGGCAAGGAACCCGCTGTGTGATTAGCGAACCCGACATGGAGTGATAAGCATTATCAACACCCACAGGAGTGTTTACCTAAGATAAGGCCAGTGGTGAGATAAACAGGGCCAATAAAGTTCAGTCCTCCTCCGCTGCAATTTTCTGCTCTGCTTTGCAAATTGCCGAATGACCTAAGCACAGAGTGGATGACCCTGGGACCCAGTGTTCAGCGTCCCATTCTGTGTTCAGGTTCTGTTTCACGTTCATTTTCCATTGAGGGTTCTGGGTCTCGTTGAGTGTTCAGGTCCTTTTCCTGTTCTGGGTCTCGTTGAGTGTTCAGGTCCCGTTGAGCGTTCAGGTCCTTTTCCTGTTCTGGTCTCGTTCCGCGTTCAGATCCCATCCCGTGTTGAGATTCCATTTGGTGTTCAGGTCCTGTTCGGTGTTCAGGTCCCGTTCAGGGTCAGTAGGCTCCTGGGTTGGCCACGGCCCACGTAGTCACCTTTGGAAAGCCTCTCCTTTACTGGTGTGTGCTTTACTGGTGAACCTTCTAGATCTTTCTAACTGAACTCACCGCCTTGTGGGACCTGCAGGAATCTTTCTTTGACCTCCTGGAGAAGCCTCTTTGTGAACCTTCCGGAACCTTCCTAAAAGAGGCGGTGTGGTTTTTACCTCATCTGAAAGTCCTCCCTCTGCCCCGGTCTGAACTCCCATTGTGGTTCTCCCTCCGGACACCGGGGGAGAGGAGCTGGCCTCCTGCGCGGAGGTGCTTTTCGGGAGTTCATATTCTTTTCCCAGGCTCCTTGGCCCGACCCGTCGGCAGTTCGGGGGAGGGGGGGGGGGAGCCCAAAAAGCCTTACCTGCGAACTATCATCTCCGCTTTTATTGCCCGTCGAGGAGAGAGTGATGAAAGCGTCTCTGGGAAACGGCCGGCCCGCTCGCTGACGGATTGGGCTCCCTGGATTTATTCCCGTGTTTATCTCGAATTTCAACAAAAAGCAAAAAAATAAAAATAAAAATAAAAAAATAAATAAAAAAAAGCCGGAAAGCGCTTTACGCTGCTCTGATGCCGCAGCTGGGAGTCGTGACTGAGGGCGAGAGGCGGGGTCGTTTAGCCGTGGAAGAGTTTAGTTTCCTCTCTCCTCCCTCCTCGTGGCCTTACGTTTGCTATTGGATTACCGCTGCCTTTTGTGTCAAAACACCGCCTTGCACCGGCGTAGCCCGATCTCTGATTGTTTTTGGGGCGTGGCTGGCCTACCCCTCGTATCGCGGCGCGGTGGAGTGGCAGGAAGGCAGGAGCTTTTTTCCCGGTTTCCTTTTTCCTGTCGAACGGGACGGGAATGCGGCTCGGAGATTAAGCGGATCGCGGGCCTTATCGGAGAGACGCGTGGGCGACCGCGGGGGCGTCGCGTGCGGAAGCGGAGCCGACCTGGAGATAACGGCGAGCGGAGAAGTCCGGCCGTATCGCGACGGGGAATGTCAGGTTCGCTTCTCGTGTCGTGACGTCATTCGCGGATGGCTAGCAGCTGTGACCTTAAACAAAAAAAAAGAATACTGCTAAAAAAAAGATAACATTCCCCGGTTTGCCACCGGAGATGGTAAAACGTATGAATAGGAAAATCCACTAAGTGGGGGAAAACGATAAACCCGCGTTCTGGGGCCTAATGACGAAGTCACGGCAGGGCGAGCTGAATCTGAGCGCCATTACGCTGGACCGTCACGCCTTATCTGATCTCCGATGCTGAAACATCAGCCGCTGGACAATGAAGAGCACGCCCTTTGGAAAAACATAATCGAAAGTGACTCATCTTTTGAATAGCCAAACAAACCTGTGCATCTGAGGGAAGAGCTGTAGGGTTATATTAGCAAGGATTCTGTAACAACAATCCCCGCAGATAGACCAAGCGGCGGAAGCGTCTGAGTGGGGTAATTTCGTGTTATCTCGGTTATCTGACTCCAAAATAATGTTTTTACCTTTCCTCTGTGCTAACAGTTTTACATAGGGGGTGGGGGGGGGACTGCAAATGATCCGCCAGTATTGTGGCTCTGTACGGATTGCTGTCTATCTCGGTGGACTAAATGTACGTATCCTGTGTGTGTATATTCTGTACGTATACGCATAGCCACATTTCCTTGAAAAGGCTGCAGCTCTATTTGATGCGTGCACCAGACACCCCAGTGTCCTCGTTATTTTCCACAGTGGCAGTCTGTGAGTTTTTTTGAGGGGGGGTTGGAGACGGTACCTGGGCCGGGCGTGGGATGATGCTGGCTGGGCGCAGCACTGATCAGACGGGCCCGGGACGGCGCGGGCTGTCAGGGACGTGGCGGTGAGCGCGCGTCAGCTGCCAACCGGGCGGCGCTCGTTAGCGCCTTTTCACCCAGCCGCTGTCATTACACGGGGGCCGGTACCCGAGCGCTCTCTCTCTCTCTCTCTCTCTCTCTCTCTCTCTCTCTCCCTTTCTGTCACTCTCTCTCTCCCTTTCTGTCTCTCTCTTGCTCTGCATCTCCCTCTGTTTGTCTCTTTCTCTCGCTTTCTCCACCTCCCTTCTCTCTCCCCCCCTCTCTTTCTGTCTCTCCCGCTCTCCATCTACGTCTGTCTTTCGCTTTTTCTCCCTTTCCCACCCCCCCCTCTCTCTCCCTCTCTCTTCTTCCCCTGTCAGGCATATCAACCCTTTCCCCCGTCCTCCTCCGGGATATATTTATGGCCTCTCGTTGGTGTTTTTGAGCTCTCAGCATTGGCTTCCAGGCAGCTGAGGCACGTCCCGCCCTTCGAGAGTATGATCCAATCACTGCAAGGTGGAGGCAGGGTCATTACTGAACGTATCCCCTGACAGCGAGCAACCTCCTACGCCCAAGTGGTGGCCAAAGTGCTCCGCAAATTTGGCACGGTCGTCCCTCCTGCTGGGGACCTGGGTTCGAGGCTCGCCGGATCCTTTCTGTTACTCTTTATTTCGCTCACGTTTGTAAAAAAATGTAAACAATAACGCATCAGGCTGCTTGACATGAATACAGTGAGATATATGGCAGAATCATTCAACTGTTGTCTCCACTGTTCAGCTTTCCCACACAGCCCTAAGTGAACTATAAACTCTAAAATACATTGCCACGTAAGGTGACACTGTATGTACAGTGTGAACTCATAATGTATATACTGAACTTTCACCCGTCCAGAATATTTTTGAACTGGGATCATGTTCCAAGGATTCGCACTCCAGTCCACCCCAAACGAAGCCATCGGGTTGACTCATAAAACTTGACGAGTTCTGGCTCTAGACCTGGTGGCAATTCTATTCACCTGCTGTCCGATGTCTCCTGAACATTGTTTAGAAAGATGGGATCAAGTAGCCCCCACATCTGCTCGGTGTGCGAAACAGCTTGACTGTTGGTTAAACCGACACACTGCCCTGGCTTTGGTTGACGTGACGCTACTCTTGGAAAAACTTGAAGAATGCCGAAATAATGAATCCAGCGGAGTTGGGCAGAGAACTCTGGGAGGGCACTATTAATTATACGTGAAGCCAAGTGCCATACTTGAATTACGGTTGGCTTCTCTGCGTGTTCCCTCAACCGCGTTTAAATTACAGCGTTGGCTTTGCCTTTTTCGAGTTTCCCAGAAAGCGAGCCTCAAGTGCCACAAAGCGGGCGTTTTTAATGGCGCACGAAACCAGCCGCTCCGGATCCGGCGAGGTCTGAGGCCGAGGGCTTCCGAGCCGCATCCGCTCGTCCGCTCTCCTAAAAAAAAAAAAAAGACGAAGCGTGTCACCACCGCCTCAGCGCGTGCGGGTTTTCAGACTTCTGGGCCCGAGCGGTCGTCGCCGGATTCCCCGAATTTTCCCGCCCCGCCCCACGGGTCGCGACATCGGACGGGAAAGGAAGGAAGGAAGCGATCGCGGCGGAGGAAGCCGCGTCCCGCCCCGTCCCTGAACACGACGTCAAAAAAAAAACACAAAAAATAAAAGGCGGGATTTTCCGCTTTCCCGCTAGCGCCCGTCGCTAAAGCAGCGGCGGCCTGGCGGTGAAGGCTCTCCGGCGGCTTTGATCGCGGCAGGGCGTTTCGCTCACAGTGGCGTTGCGCGAACAATGCAGCCGCGGGGGGGGGGGGGGGGCTGGGGGGGGGGCAGCCGTGTTCGCCGGCCTTGCGACAGCCCAACATGAAAGAGCCGAGACAGAAACAGGAAGAAGAAAGCTTCCCAGCTCAAAGAAGGTCAACCAGACCGGGGCCAATTTTTTCGCTAGCTTTCAATCTTCTCCTTCCTGGCTACAATTTGCTGGCCGACAACAATGTAGGAGTCTGCAGGAAACGGTGGCAGACAAAAGAAGTGTATCCTATGGGGGCCCTTTCTGCAAGGCCTGCTAAGAAAAACCATAAAATGCACGGAGCACAAAATGCCTACTTATTCTTTTTTACTCTCGAAAATCCCTTCGCCTCTGATGATTGCTCTAGGTAAGAAATGGCCGCCGAGCTCTGAAATGCCTTCTGGGACGTTACCGAATTGATTGTATTTCTTGTAAAATGGAGGAGGGCTAAATGGACGTGGCACTCCGGGTTGTTTGACGCACATTTTTTTTGCTTTGGTGTTCGTGAGAGGAAAATGAGTAGAATCGAGGAGAGGGGACATAAGGACCTCATACTGCGGGAAAGGCTGCCTTTTTAAACTTTACTTTCTGTGTGTGTGTGTGTGTGGGTGTGTGAGAGTGTGTGTATGTGCGCTTTCATCAATCACAGAGGGACTGGCCACTGGACATTTGATTGGACAGCTTACGTTCTCTTCCAATCAGAGTGCTCACTGCCCTGTAGCCCACCAGGAGGATGCAGTGCTTACTGGTGTGTAGACGATGGACAATGTGAACACCGCCCACCCCCACCCGCCCCTCCCCCAGTGCACGCAAAGCAGCGACATCATACACAGGTCGCGTCATGTGGCCTTGGTGCTGGAAGGCAGGCCCAGAGGCATGCTGGGTGATGATAGCGCCCGCGGTGGCGGCGGCGGCGGTGGCGGCGGCGGCGGTGGCCGGACGCGGGGCCGAGAGGGCGGGGCCCGAGGGCGAATGTTGACAGAGGGCCGCCCAGGTAAATGTCACCCGCCAGACAGGTTGAGGTTTCCAGAATTGATTTACCGCTCGTTTGATCCCCCGCAGAGAGAGAGAGAGGGGAAAGAGACAGAGAGAGGGAGAGAGAGGTATATAGAGAGAGAGACAGAAGAGGGAGAGAGAGCGAGATAGAGAGAGAGAGAGAGACCTGTCCCCTGTAATTTGAATACAGAGGAGCCTGGCTCGGATAACCACAGACATGCCCGGAAGCTCATACTGACACTCGGAAAGATTTTCTAAAAGGGCACCGGGGGGCGCCGGCCCCCCCGCCGACGGAATCGAGATGGCGGTTGGGCGGTCGGGCGGCTCTGGCGTTCCCCCTGTTCTTTTGTCACCGGCGTCCTCCGCGTCGCTGTTGGTGTCCTTGCTGTTCTTCTTCCTGTTCTTGTCATAGTTGTTGTTCTTCTTCTTCCCGAGGCCTTCACACACACACACGCACTCGGCTCACTTTGGCGGAAGGAGGCTCCCCCCCCCCCCCACTGTTTTAGAATATCGCTGTCCTCCCCAAGCCCTCTGTTCCTCCTCCCTTCGGCTCGTTCGTCTCCTCCTTTCTTCTCACCTCCTTCCACCATCTGGTTGGGAACGAGCGAACACCTCCCACCTCCTCTGCGTGCGTCAGGGCTGAAAGCCATGGAAGGAACAAAACAAAAAAAAAAAACTCTTTTCGTTTGTCGTTTCGTCTGTTGTTCAGTTTCGTTTAACAGGGCGCACGATGCCACGCTTTGAAAAATATATTAGTCACTTTATAACATGAGAATCTAATTTGAGGAGTTTTATTACGCAGTCATTTGGAGAAAATAAATAACATCCATGCTGTGTTAGATTATAAAACAGCGCACATCTTTTCGCCAGTGAACCCCTCTGGAAAAGGGATTCTTTGGATTGCCACATAGAAAATTGTGTTTATGATCATTTGTATGGCCTACCAAACACTTTCAGAAAGCACCATTTCTAGTTTTATGCAAGAACACTGGGTTAACAGATGCAGATGGCCACCCAAGGCACCTTAAGCCCTTTGAAGTTTTTCTGGAATGTTTTTTTCTAAAGTCAGTGTTGTAGAACTCCCTTGCTTTCAGTTGCCAGCAGTGATTGTTACATCAGCTTTAGAATGTTAAGTTAAGAGCATTCTAATTGCATGTTTGTAATCTCACATCTGAAAGGATTAATCTGCCGGCAGTTGTAAGTAGATGTGTGTAAAGGGCAGAGATCTTTATTTCTTGTTGCAGCAGTTTTCTTGGCCCTCGTGTTGCCCGTAAAGCTGAGGTATCCTGGTGTTTTAGACCCTTCCCTCGAGAGCATGCAGCTTTGCTCGGGAGGCCGGCCCATTCACACTCGAGCCGCTGAGTGTGGGCCGGGTGACTGGAGGTCAGGGTTTGTGGCCCGGGTTACCCCCAGCGGTGCCCCAGACAACGGATCTCCTGCCCTCCCGCCTGCCAAGGTCACCCAACCCACCCCCTCCCCGACACACATGTCTGAAACTCAGGCCACACACGCACACATACACATGCACACTCACACACACACACACACACGCAACTACCTGTGCACACATGCGCGTGCATGCATGCGCATGCACGCACACACACTGCACCCATGCAGCTCTCCCAGCTGCAGTGTGTTACTGCCATCAAGTGGTGTACCAGGCAGCAGGGAACTCCTGTTCCCCTCTCCAGCACTACCGGACCGGACACAGTGTGTGTGTGTGTGTGTGTGTGTGTGTGTGCGCGCGTGTAATCTGTTGGCAAAAATAAAAGAATTGAGGAGGCGGAGCTGCTGAGAGGAGCAGCTCCGCCTCTTATGACGGACAGCTGCTGCACGGCATGATGGGAAATAGGCAAATGTGCTGTTATGTTCAGCCCCGGCTAACATCCACTTCAGAGGCCGAGAGGGAAGGGAAGAGAAGGGAGGGTGCATACACTCCCTACAGAAGCACTGGCATGCGCCTGTCTGCTACACAAAGGGTGGCTTTGAAAAACTTTCTACTCGCGCTGGATAAACCCTTTGTGTTAATAAGGATAATAGCAAGTTAATAGGCTTAACGTGGGATTTACCTGCGCAACTTAACGAGCTGTGCTACACACCCAGCCCCTTTCCCCTGGATGTCTGGGGCCGGGAGGAAGGGCTGGGCGGTCCTACTGATGAGCCAATCGTGTGGGGAGTGGGGACTCATCCAGCCAATCGGATGAAGGCACTTGGTTACGCTATCAAATTGTCTGGACAGACCAACATGTGTAAGGCCCGAGGCTGCTGCAGCTACTAGCTGAAATGGGTTTAATCAGGTTTCTCCCAAATATCAAAGATCCAGTCCATCCAGGAAAGTGGGGTGTGCGGTGTGGAAAGAGGGAAAACCGGACACAAACGGACGTGACAGACCCACCTGGGCTGGCCCACACAGGTGACATTAAAGCAAATATCACCTTACTGCACACCAGAGCCCACCGAATCGACTGGCAGGGCCTTAACATTTACACTGGCCCCGCCTCACTCCCAAATACCCCCTGCGACAGACAGAGGAGCAGAGCATGCCCACACGCACATACACACACGCACACACATACATACACGCACGCACACACACATTCTTTCACACACACATACACGCACGCATGCACACACACACGCACATACACGCGCACACACACACTTAAGTGCACTGGGAGATTTAGCCACTGGGGCTAGCACACGAGACAGCTGATGTGTCACAACATATTCATTTGACTTGGTCTCTGTGTTATGTTACCATGGTGAGTTAAAAAAAAAAAAAAGCATACTCATTTTCCCCACTGTGTGTCATACTTCGTCGCCATTGGCTGCAACTCTCTATGGGCTCCGCACCATGGCATGCTGGGTAGCCTGACAGGGCCTCATATTTTTCCTCCTTATCGCCGAGACGGCCTGACCTTATCGCCCAATGAGGACTTGCAACCTGCGGCTCAATTTCGGCCTGTCTGCATCCAACTTAATACGTCATATTTCCCTGATAAATCCGACCCCCCTGCCTTTTTATTTACCAGTCTTCCCAGAAACCCATTTCCAAGCGTTTTCTAAAAATAAAACGAGGGAAACGAATGAATCTTCGCCTCGGCCCGCCGCCGGGCACCACGACGACGACGATGATGATGATGATGATGATGATGAGGAGAGCGTGACGCCGGCTTTGCGTTTCCCATTAGTCGAACGGCGGCATTGTGCGTTTTTGCGGGCCCCCGTTACGAAATTGATTTCTCTAAACCGTCGACCGACGTTCAAAAAATGGTGCTCTGGGCTCTTGGGAATGCGTGATTCACGCGATGGCTGGAGTTGCTGATGAAACCCGAATCGAGTCGGAACGGATTGGGGGGGAGGAGCGACGACTTAAACGCCTTTCAGAAGATATCCCCGCGGCGACGGAGTAACATTTCGCTTTTTCAGTCTGCGAGCAGAAAAAGCGATTAATCATGATCTCTCAACCGATATGTCAGGTTTTTAGGTATTATGCTCACACCTGGTCTGGAAAGGCGGGGTTCGAATGTCTCTCTTGTAGGATTTGTGTTCACCGCGGCCTTTAAAGAATAGAAGTGAACAGTCCGGCTAAACCTCCATGTGCCTTTGTTTTTTTTAACAATAATTTTCATGCTTCCTTTTGGTTCTTGAGCCTGTGCAACCCATACCAACGAGTTGAAAAAAACAACTCTCGCTTAAACTCACTTCTCGAATTTAAGGACGAAGCGTATAGAGGTTAGATTGAACAGACCCTTGTCGTGGAATGAGGCGTCGTTCACCTTGAGCTTGGCCCAGACATTCATTTCCTTATTTTTATTGCCACAGTTTCCTTTCAGCCTCTGCGTATCGGTCCCCCCTGGTGGATGGGAGGATGAGGCAGGAGAATAAAGGAAGGGAAATCTTCCTTTGCTCTCCCTGCCCAGATTACCCAGCGGGCAACAGTTGCGCTCGAAAGCTGCACAGTCCCCCCCCCCCCCCCCCCCACTGAGCCTGGCACTTTGAGCAGCGATGGGATGGTTTCCAAAAACCGTGCGAGTGCAGCGAGACTCCTCGGACACGAGAGGGGGAGGGGCCTTGTCTGGGGTGATTGCTTTCACATGTGGCATCTGCCTCTCGTTACGATCCCCGAAACTCCTCCCCGCCGCCGGTGAGGCCCGCGTTGGCGCTTCAGCCTTCTCCTCCTCTGTTGGCATCTGCTCAGGCCGTCCGAAGTGAGCCTGGCTCACTCTCAACTTAGGAGCAGACCTGGGTCAAATACGTATTTGTTTTGGATTCAAATACCACTCTGTGCTCTGTTGATCTTGCCTGCTGTAATTGAGCCTGCCAGTATGGCCAGAAGGTGAGGGCTTGCCCTTTTTAATTGGTTTCAATACACCAGACAAGATCCATAGAGCACAGAAAAGTATTTGAATCCAAAACAAATACGTTTTTGATCCAGGTCTGCTTAGGACTGAGCTAGCAAACGCCTCGAACAACTCTCGTTCATAAACGGCCATTTTCTCATACAGATAATCTTAACTCTAGTCATTGTTCATCCTCCAGCTAAGAGGTGCTTTATTGGACCAGCTGTTTGTCTTCTGTCCACTGTGCTGCTTATCCTCATGCAGATACTGGGCAATGGATATTGTGCTCAAAAAAACTGATTAGGTTATTTCTAACACAAATTAGATTCTATATGATACCCGTGTTACCATTTTTCAGACGTGTGGATCCGCTCCAGTAAAGTTAGTGTAATTTTAGTCTCCTGGTAATAATTCTATGATTTAATTAAAGAAGTGCATGTTCCCAGGTTTACGTGTGAGGCACTGGCTTAACGATAAGGTGACATTTTTCACAGTGGGAATCTTAACGCTTGTATGAACTTGTCTTTGAAGGTGATAACAAGACTAACCTTAGTATTTCCAAGTATCAAAATTTTAATTGGCCCGCGTACCGTCATTTTTGCTCTCCCTCCTGGTATTTCGAGACGGCTTCTGACACTTTCAATTATTTTTTTGCTCAGAAATTAATGTGATATTCGTTCCTACTATATTATTAAATCGTGACGGCAGCTGCTGTGTCGGCTGGCACCATTACATTTAGGCATTTTTGCAAATGCTTATCCGGAGTGATTTTTAACGTACGTCCCACTTATTTGATATTTATTGACGAATAAAGAGCTTGCTCAATTACCAAGGTACAGTACTAAGCCTGGGAAGCAAACCTGCAACATCTCAGTGTTCACTAGTGATAATACTATGCTTCTGGTCACTATGAATAGTGCACCTACACAGTACCTATATGAGGAGGCGTCCCAGTTCACCTTGAAAAAGAGATGACCGTTTCAATGGCCTTCCTGGATTGATAAAGAATAAATAAATAAAATACCATTTTAAAACTTTTATTTGGTAGCAAGGACTACGTCTTTTTTTTAAACAGAAGTTTTACAGCGGTTATTTCAGAATGGTATGGATTTTGTAAATAGATAGCCAGTGCGCTACACACAGAGGCTGCTCCTGGACTATATGTCTGTTTGCTTAACCCTTTGAAAAGGAATGTTTTTTTTTGTTGTTTTTTTTTTCAAAATTCTTCTGTGTTCTAGAACTCCATCGCTCTCAGTCACCAGTAGCGATGGTTACATCAGCATTAGAATGTTCGGTTAAGAACGTTTGTAATCTTGCACCTCGAAGGGTTAACCGGGGTGAGTGCGCCAGCTGAAGACTGCTGGAGAATGCCTTGCTTTGCATCCCCTAGTGTAGTGCGATTTTGAAGTTTGAGGCAGCTTTGACTTGCAAACGGCGCAGCATAACAAACAGTGTTTTAAATAAGCCTCATCGCGGCGCCGAACATGTATATATTTGAATTGGGAGCTCGTTTGAATCGAGAACGATTTGCATAGCATTTCCCTGTGTCTGGCACTAATAGCAGTTGTGTATGCAGGAAAATCAAAGGGTGTGTATTTTACAAATGAGGAGAACTGCTGCATAATGTGCCGTATTGACTGGAGCGTGCCCTGCGGAGGGTTCGAGCTGACGCGCTCTAATCTTTACCCATAAGCCCGTGCTGAACGGGTCTCCCAGGCTCGGGATTTGATTCGATGAGAGAGATAAATGCCAGACCGACCCTATGAGGGGTGGGGAGGGGGGGGGGGGACTCTAGGGACCTTACCCCTGGGGGAGAGAAGCTCCGCTGGGGAACATCAGCTCCGCTTTAATTCCCCTCTCTGATGGCGAGGGGGGGGGGGGGGGGAGGGGGATTCCTGGGTGGTTTGTCCCAAGGGTGGGTCCTAGCTGTTGGGGGTGGGCGGGGGTATCCATGGTGATTGATCCCAAGGTGGGTCCCGGGGGGGGGGGGGGGGGGGGGGGTCCCTATCCCATGTGCCCCTGAGTTAGCAGGGTTTGAGGGAAGAGTTTGCACCAAGCGAGCTTTCACTGCACAGGGAGGGCATAGGACCTGAACTGCGGCAATGCTGGGGGGCAGGTCCAGTTTTGGGCTGGAGCACTGGGCGAATGCCAGGGCGGTAGGGGAGTCACTTAAAGACTTGCGGTGTTACCCAAATCAGTTTGAGAGCGGATTTCCCAGCTCCCATTGCAACCCTTGGCCTGGCCCGTCCCGGTAGTTTACATGCCCGCGTTTGTTTTTTACGCCCGCGAGCGCTTCATGCTAGCCTCGGCCGTTTCAAAACGCTAATTTAGTTTTTTTTTTTTTTTCCTTCCCACCCACATTCGGAATGGCCGTCCTAATATCATCAAAATTAATAAATAAATAAATGAAAAAGGCTAAAACCGTGTCTCGATTGTCGCGCGCGCCGATAATTGCCTCCTGACCGGGGAGATTCGGCCCCCAAAGTACGGCGAACGGCAACAGAGGCGTTTTAGGACCCCTGTATAAAATGTGCGGCGTTTTTAAAAAAAATTTTTTATTTTTTATGTGCACATATATTACCGCGCGTATGAATAATACATAGTTAAGATGCTTAATGGATATACGGGGACAAGTCTAAAATAAAACCAAAATCCATTTGGTCTCCCCGTAGTAAATCTAATGCTTTGTCCTTGGGCTAATTTCCAGCCGGGGACTTAGGGGGTGTGTGGCCGCGGTGGAGGGGCGGGTGGCGGGGTGGTGGGGTGGGGGGGTGAGTTAGGGGAGGAGGAGGAGGAGGGGGGGGGGGGCGGGATGTGGCAGGGCTGAGGAACAAAGCCAGGAACTCCACTGTTCCCTCCCCGGGCGCCCGGAGCAGCTGCCACTTCTGGGGCCGGGGGAGAAAATGAAGGCAGATGAATCAATTTGGCCTGTGGCCCGAAAGTGCACCTCTCAGTGCCCCGGCCCGCGCGGGGGGGATAATGAGCCGATAGATTGAGCCGGAGCGGAGGTGGCGTGCCGCTGCGCCGCCGGGCCCCCTCCCCCCCCCCCCAAACCCCCCCCCTCCCCGTGCTGTGGCAGGCCCGTCTGGCTGGGTTAATAGAGGTGAGGCTCCTTTTGCGCAGGACACTTTTCAGAACAAATTAGGGGAAGGATCTGTATCCTTTCTGCCTTCCCCCCTCCCGGCCCCCCCACAATCCCTCGAAATCTACCCTCCCCGCCACCCGTCGCGACACCGGCGGCCCCGGGAAGTGGTGAGGTGTGGGTTGAGTGACGGTGAGGTGGGGGGGGGGCACAGGGGGTGGGGGGGGGCTGTCGCTGAGCCTGTTCCCCAGCCCAGCCCCCCAGGAGGCAGTGAGGATGACAGGTGACAGGCCCAGGTAGGGGGGCAGGCTGACTGCAGCCTGACGCTGTAGATTAGGAGAGGGGAACTGGGAGCCCTCGGAGGCACAGGACCCGTGTCAGCCGGGGGCGGGTCAGAGAGCCATTTAAACAAGGGGTCCCACCCCTGACACAGAGTCCCCACACTACTGCCACCATTCCATCCCCCTCCACACACACACACACACACACACACACACACTCTCTCTCTCACACACACCCACCCACACACAGAAACGCTCCCGCACACACACACACTCTCTTTCTCACACACACCCACCCACACAGACATACATACAGTCATACACACACACACACACACACACTTATACTTATACACACACGCATGCACACACACACACACGCATACACACACACACACACACACACACACACACTCTCTCTCTCTCTCACACACACCCACACCCACCCACACACACACACACACACACACACACACTCTTTCTCACACACACCCACCCACACAGACATACATACACAGTCATACACACACATACACACACTTATACTTATACGCACACGCGCACGCATCCACACACACACGCATGTACACACACACACACACATGCATACACACACACACACACACAGAAACGCTCCCACACACACACACGCAAAGCTGTTGAAGGGCACAGTGACAGGCGGTGTTAGTCCCAGCCCAAGGGGAGCTACCGTAGCGCTGGGGGGAGCTAGCGTGCTCCATCCTGCAGGCCAGGCCAGAGTACCCAGCACTGCCCCCCCCCACCCCGCGCTGCCCCCCCCAACCCCACCCGCCCCCCCCCCCAGCGCTAACCTCGCGCCGTGCACAGCCCGGCGCAAACGAGCAGGCCCAAGCCGGCGACTCTTCTTGGGGGGGAAATTAAGAAACTAGCGGGCCCTTTGAAGATAATTAAAGAGTGTGGAGCATGGCTCCCCGGAGGACGTGGAGAGGGGCGCGCTCGAAACCGAGACTAATGGAGCTCATTTCCAGCGCGTTACTCATGTAAAACACAGACGGACCTTTCTCCCGTCTTCATGTATCCGCTCCTTTAAAAAAAGAAACAATAATTTAAAAAAATGGCCGTGCTACTATTCCCGAACGGCCCGAGATTTAACCCGGTTAACCTCGCCCCCCGCGCGGGGAACGTTCCGGTTCTCTGACGCGCGGAAGGGAGGTAAATCCGTCTGAAACCCCGCCGCGGAGAACAAAGAACCACATCGGCGGCGCGGCGCGACGCGAAGGCTCGACGCAGGGCGAACGATCGTGAGTCGCGCTGACCTTGATCCGAAGCTTTCATCCCCCCCCTGACCGTACGGGAATTACCGACCTCGTCTGAGGACTGGGACGCTTTTTTCGGCAGACGGGCGTTCTGCGGCTCCGCCCCTTCCACCGAGCCGACGCGGGAGCGAGGGGGGCACCGGAGATGGAACCTAAAAAGCCAATTAACACGCGGCCGGTGTTTTTTTATCCGTCGTCGTCTTAGTCGCCGCCAGCCGGGGGTGCTGATTTCTGTCATGGAGGGGGGGGGGGGGGGTTTGCTAAAACACGCCCCCCCCCCCCCCCACGTCGAGTCCAATCTCGCCCCGTAACCTCCCGGAACGATGGCTCGGGGGGAAAAAAAAGGCGAGCGCTTGTGACGGACCGGCCTGATCGAGCGGGATGGTTAATTAGGCCTTCGCCTCTGATCAATAGTCAGCGGGATCGCCGGCGCGGGTGCGTAATGACAGGGCCGCGGGGTCTGTAAACACTTTTGGTTTTTAATTTGCCCGGAGCTGACGCTGTGTAAACGAAGTAATCAAGCCGGGCTCGCTTTTTGTAGCGCTTGACAGTAGCGAGGGACCCCCCCCCCCCCCCCCCCCACCTCCCTATTTCCACTTCTGGATGGTTCTTCTCATGTCACATCGAGCCCCACTGCCTGTTTGGAGACGTGTAAGGGCTGATTACACCAGTAGTTGGCGACGGATTGGGAGGGGGACGGACGGTTTTTCGTGACGTTCTCGCTTTTCCCCGTCTGTCCTCGTACCGGACGCGGGACGGGGAGCCGCGGTCGAACCCCAAAATCACGATCAGCCGCGTGACCTGTCCGTGTGTAACCTGCGCAACCCGTTCGATCATTTGCTGGGATAGATCCCTTATTACATTCCTGTTACATCCATTCTCCCCTTACTTTACACCAGGCCGGTGAGCAGAGGATGGGCTCCCCCTCTGTAGCTGAGTTCCTCCTGAGATTTCTTCCCATCGGAAAGTCTTTTCTTGCCACCATTTGAGTGTTTTTTCTTCCCACTGGGGAGTTCCCACTGCTAGCTTTTTGTGGGGTTCAGGCCTGGTCTTTGCCCAATTTTCCTGCTGTTTCTCTTGTAAAGCGTCTTTGTGACAGTTCTCTGTAACAAGCGCCACACAAATAAAAGTGATTGGATATTTATGTATTTATTCATGCATTCTATTTATTTATTGTATTTATGTATTCTTATTTATGCGTAGTTACGTCAGGCCGTGGTAGAGCAGTAACTCACGCCCCCGATGGGCAGGCCCTGTCCCGGGCTGGCTCGGAGCACTCTGAGGGGAACTGCGTCCCCTTGGCTGGCCGCTGGCGGACAGAAGGGGCGCGGGCTAACCGCCCCCGTCATTTTTTCGTTGTTTTTTTTTTTTCCGGCAGCCAGGTGGCCGCGTACAAGGGCCTGTCAGATCAGCTGATGACCCTTTTAATTCTGCCCCGCCAGAGGCCGTAATTGATATTTACCAGGAAAGGGTTAATTGCGACTGCGATCTGCTTAATTTACAGTGAAGAGCGAGGGGGGTGGTGGGGGGGTAGGGGGGAGAGAGTTGGGGATTGGGGGGGGGGGTGGTGTGGCACTGCCGTTTCCGCCCACGAGGGACCGACCCTCGGTGGCTGTCCTTCAAACGGATCGCGCCGCGGAGTCGTAGTGTAGCGCGCGCGGGTTTTTGGGCTGTTTCTCTGGAGCAGGCCGGTCCCAAACCAGGAGACTCTGCCAACAGGCCTGGCAGCCGAAGGTCAAGAGGTCAGCTCCGCTCGGCTCCAAAAAAAAAAAAAAAAAAAAACATTTATTTTGACTTGTTTTACATTTATTGTTGTTTATGTGTCTGATCGGCATGTTGCTATTGGCGCGGAGAGAGAACAAAAACAAAAAAGAAGACTACTGATGCAAATGTGAAGGTCGTCACCTGCAGGTGAACTGTTGGGTTTGTGTCAGCCCCTGCTTTGCATGTATTCAAAGCTCAAACAGATACTGTGGATCCTGGCAGGCTCGCTCCCCCCAGTGTGTTCCCCTGGACCTGACCACACGCTTTGCATTTTGCCTACATTTAAGGTTTAAAAAAAAAACACGATAAAGTAAACAATAACCAAAAAAAAAACGGGAACAACAAAAAAAGAAAGAAACTACGCGAGCGAGATTTAAAGGGATAGCCCTTTTTTTACCGGTGATTTGAAAGAACATTGCGTTCTTGTGTCTTTGCCCTCCAGGTGAAAGGGATGCTGGGAAGGTCTGGGAGGAACAGCGAGGAGGAGGCCCTGCAAGAGCTCAGCAGGCCGCAGAGGAGCAACTCCAAAGAGCACTTCAGTGAGGTGAGATCATCCCTCCTCCCACTAGATCAGCCTGTCACCGCACCGAAATCCAGGTTTCCGAAGGTGGGAAATCCAGGTTCAGAAAGTAAAAGTCCTCCCCTGGATTTTGTTCCAACCGCCTGGATTTGCTAATTGGTGCAATTCTTCACCCAGGAGGTAGAACTAATTGGTGAAATCAGCTGGTTGTGTTCAAGGGTGGAAGAAACACATGGCAGGAGTTTTACTTTCTGACCCCTGGACTTTCCATCCAGGAGAAACTCAACAGATACTCAGCTCCGCGTTCCAAACTGTCAAAGTCCCTTATAGCTCTTAAATTTTGTTAGGTACCCAAAAAAATAGAGACCTGTGTCCCTTAATGTCATGGGGGGGAAGTGGGGGGAGGGGGATGCATAGCCAGTGCAGGGATGCTAATTTGAATGCTAATCAGAGTTAGAATTAGAGCCCTCATCCCTCCTACCAAGGTTCTTACCTCCACTGCTCGCCTCTTCTGAGTCTATGTGCACACCCAGCGACGTCTGACACTTATGGGAAATCGAGGGGGCGCTTAAAGAAACTGACCAATCAGCACAGCAGGCATCGCGTGAAGCGCACTCTCTCTCTGCTGGGTCATGTGTTGAGGTCACCTGATGGCCTCCTAGGTGGCATCTGACCTCCTGACCCTCTCAGCGAAGGGTTAAAGACCTTCCCACCACCTACCAATCCTGCTTTTTTTCTTTTCTTCCAAATGCTAATGACCTTTGAGTTTTTTTTTTCTTTTCTGCTGCTAAATATGAGCAGGAGGGCAGGGGAGGAGGGGAGGGGGGTGGATTGGCTGGCAAAAAGATGAGGTAAGGCAATTGAGATACATGGGAGTAATGAGAATTTATGCACAATCCCATGTGGCTGGTTTTAAATGAATGTGGAATATGCTTCCTAACGAACGCCTGTCAACCAGGCCTCCCAAAACCTCAGTAAATTCAATCAGACAGTTCATTTAGCTGCTGGGAGGCGGGAGGGAGGGAGGGAGGGAGGGAGGGGAGAAAAGAAGCTTGGCTTCTCAGCGAGAGAGAGCAATCCAGCTAAGAAAAAAAGATATTGGGAAGAAGAGAAAAAAAGAGATTTTTTAAATGAACTTATTAAACGCGTTGTTTAAGCTATTCAGAAATTCCTAAGAAGATGGGAGAAGCCTCTTCCTCCTCCTCCTGCTTCTTCCCCCTTCATCTTCTCCTCTTCTCTGGCTTTCTTCCCCCTGCTATTTCTCACGAATGTGTTAAAAAAAAAGGCCTGTTTTTTAATGAAAAAGTCGGCGGGTAAAAAAAAAAAAGGCGGTCTTGGCGGATGAAAGGGAGATGGCGGCTGACAGCTCCGGCAGGGAAATGCGACGGCGTTGGAGAAAAAAAACGTTAAAAAATAAAAAATGTCGAAAATTGCTCGCCGTAATCTCTGACGGTGTTCGATACGGCGTCCCTCTAATCTCCTGCCAAATAAATGGAGGGGGGAAAAGCAGATCCCTGTGGCCGCGCCATCTCTATCTATCTGTCTGCCTCTGCTTGAGACTTGCCACTGCTGCGGTTTCGTCCAAAAAAAACGAAAATAAAAAACTGAAAAAGCTCGTCCGTTGGTGTTTTTAAAATTTTTTTTTTTTTTTTAAACGTGATTAGCGACTGCCTGTAAAAAAAAAACTCGTCGAGATTGTTTCTGCTGTCGGGAGGTGCGAGTTAATTACCGGAAAAAGCTAAATTAATTACTGGAAGGCCCTTTCCGTGGCTTACGCCCACTCCGAACCCGCTCGAGCGCCAACACAGCTTCAGCTCGCAGACGCCGAGCACGGCAGAATTTCTGTCGGAGCGACGCGGAGTTGGAAATGGAGATTGATCTCAAAAAAAAAAAAAAAAGTTATTTCCCGCTAACAAAAACAGCCGTGCATCGTCAATTAACGTCAGCCTTAGAAAAAATAAAGCGTGGGGGCAGTGCGTGTTTGCCCCCCCCCCCTTGTTACGCTAAACAGCGCCTCGTACTCCCTCGTTAAAACAAGTTAAATCCGCCGGCGGGTCAGCTGGGCAGCGAAATCAATAGGTGGAGGGATTAGGGGGGGGGAAATGTAAGAGGATTTCGAGGGCCTCTGTGTGTGTGTGTGTGTGTGTGTGCGTGCGTGCGTGAGAGGGAGGGTGACCCAGGGAGAGTGTTTTGGGGTGGGGGGGGTGGGGGGAGGGTGTGAGGTTAGGGTAAGATGTGACCCCCCCGCCCCCCCTGAAAGGTTTGTACCCGCCCACCCACTCCCACTGCAGTGCCTGCCAGGGCCTGTTTTTGGCAAAGCACCCCACGCTTCGCTGAACCCCGATTGGCCCCCTTTTTCAGGTCCCCGCACCCGACAGTCTGCCCCGGCCCCGCCCCGCTTCTCACCGCGGCTTTGAGAACTCAGGACGTGGGGGGGGGGGTGTGCAATTGGGGGAGGATTAGGGGGGCGGGTGGACCAACATTTCTGTTCTCCTGGGCTGTTTAGTTAACCCTGAAAAGCCGGCGGCATCATCCTCCACCCCCTCCAGCCCTACCTCTGCCCCCCCTCCCCTCACCCCACCCCCCAGACCTCCCCCTATGCCCCCAACCCCCACCCCCCAGACCTCCCCCTCTGCCCCCAACCCCAACCCCTCTGTTCAATTGGTGGGCGGGGCCTTTAAATCCTTTTGAAGTCGTGAGCGCAGCTGAAGCCTGTAGAGCCTTGTATAATGGCTTTTAAGGGAAAGTGTTTAGCGCTGCCCCGACCCCCAGGCTCACGGGCCACTGCAGATTTAATGGATCCCCCCCCCCCCACCCCCCCCTCCCCATCTTCACTGTGCTTCCCTTCACCCCAATAAATCCAATGGATTGTCCCTCATTATCATTTAAATAAGCCTCTCCCCCCCCCCACTCCCTCCCCAATGGAGAACGCTCCGACTCGGATGAGCTCGCGTAGCTAGGCTAATTCCGAGCGCTCGCACCCCTGGCACCGCAGCCCCACTGCCACCACACGCACGCACGCTCACACACTTTCCTTTCTCCTTCACCTTCCTCCTCCACCCCGCCTCTACCCCTCTTCCCCCTCCCTCACTCTGCCCCCCCCCCACCCCCCCCCCCCCCCCTCCGTCGCGGCTCCCGCTGCGTTCGGTGCGAGCGGGGGAGAATGGCGCGGGGAAGGGCCTTTCTTGATTCCCGCCGAGCTGGCTTTCTGCTTCCACTGAGAATCCCGCCCTAATTGTCACGGTGGGGGGGGGGGGGGGTCCTGCTTGATGAGGGCTGACTCACTGAGGTGGCACAGGGAGAGGGGGGCGAGGGGTGGGGGGGCGGCTGGGGGGGATTGAATTCAAGGCAGGACTAAAAATTGGTCTAGCAGAAAAGACACCCCCTGAGACGATGGTGGAAATTGGCAATCGAAGAGGCGAGCAGAGGGGTGAAGTGGAGGGGGGGGTTTGGGGGGTTTGGAGGGGGGTGGGGGGGGGGCGATTTGGAGATCTGCTCTGACTGAAATCCAGGGTGACTAAATCACAGCTCTCTTTACACCTGCCCGGGGAGGGGGGGCCGGGGGGGGGGGGGGGGTTACAACCCTTCTGCATGTAGCCCCAGTCTGTTGGAAGAACTGCATCTGTATCTACCATTCATCATCCTGGCACATTTATTAATTAGCTTAATTAACTCATTAATAGTTACGAGTTCTGTAAATGTTTTGTGACAAAAAGCAGCAGAAATTAATTTTTTTTATTGTTATATTTGGCCGGCATTACATCACGTTCACACAAAAAAAGAACTTTCGCCATTATCACACTTACTGGTCCAAGGTGGGTTGCTATAGCTACAATGAAACCTGAGTTTAAAAAAAAAAAAAAAAAAATATATATATATATATATATATATATATATATATATATATATATATATGCATGTATGTGTGTTTCCGTAGAGACTGCGGACGTTCTAACCCCCCCCCCCCCCCCCCCCCCCCCCCCACACACCTTCATTTGCTAAAATAAATGTCTAAATCCCGCGGCCGGGCCCCCGGACGAGGCCAGATGAAGTGCGCAATGCGAAAGGTTAACGTGAATATTG